>VONZ01000374.1:75000-675455 GCA_012976165.1 Labeo catla | reverse complement strand
AGATAAGTGGTTCTCTGTACTGGAGAAAGCACACTTTTCTTGGCGTTTAGTCTTAACCCCAGCTCTTTCATGTGTGCGAGAACGACATCTCGATGCCGAACCGCTACCATCTCCGACTGGGCCAGGATACGCCAGTCGTCGATGTAATTGAGTATGCGGATGCCCTGGAGTCGCAGGGGAGCCAGAGCTGCATCCACACACTTCGTGAAAGTGCGGGGGGAGAGTGCTAGACCGAAAGGAAGAACCCGATATTGGTAAGCTTCGCCCCTAAAAGCAAACCTCAGGAACTTCCTGTGCTGAGGAAGGATGGAGACGTGGAAATACGCGTCTTTTAGATCTATCGTGACAAACCAGTCCTCGGACTTGATTTGTGACACGACCTGTCTTACAGTCAGCATCCTGAACTTCAGCCGCATGACTGAGCGGTTCAGGAGGCGGAGATCTAAAATAGGACGCAGGCCCCCATCCTTCTTGGGAACAATGAAGTACCGGCTGTAGAACCCGGACTCTCTGAACTGAGGAGGGACCACCTCGATGGCCTCCTTCCTCAGGAGAGTAGCTACTTCTTGCTCCATTACCAGACCCTGCGCGGGACCCACCAAAGTGGGAAAGACCCCGTTGAACGGCGGAGGTGAAGCGCCGAACTGAATGCGATAACCTCGCTCTACAGTGTGCAGGACCCAAGCAGACACATTGGGCAGTAGTTTCCACGCTGCCAAATGATCTACTAAGGGAACCAGCCTCTCGAGACTGGCCTCTGGTGTAACACGGGTCGCTAGACCGGGGTCCTGTAACGGTTGCCCGGCAGGAAGCACCTGATCTAGCGGACCCTGAGACCCCCGCAGGGGTGGCGAGCCCCCCAGCTCTGGAACGTCTCTGGCCGGAAGAGACTGAGGGGAAAGCTCGCCGGAGGCTGCTGCGCCCTGAATCACCGGCAGGGTGGGCGGAGATGACCTCAGCGAGGCAGGGGAGCGGACACCCGAATAATGTCTGATTGCACCACGGGCTTACCCGATGGAACACCCTCCAGCACTTTTATCGAGGCCGCTTTGGCGGGGACTTTCGGAGCTGAAGCGACCCGCCGTCCGGAGAAGCCGTCCTGAAAGCCCGATACCACAAAGCGTCTGCGCCGCCCACCGATAGAAGTGCGGGTGGCGACGCTCTGTTTTTGCGTTTCCCGGGGTGAGGAGCTGGTACGCGGACGAGGCTGCTCCAGCTCAGCAGCCTCGTGAGCTGGACGGCGGCGAGGGAGGAATCGCTGGAACGCCGCCGCTTGCTTACGTGCCTCCTGGTACCTGTCGACGACAGCATTGACTGCGTCGCCGAACAGGCCAGAAGGCGAAAGCGGGGCGTCCAGGAGGAAGACCCTGTCCTTTTCTTTCATATCGGACAGGGTCAACCAGAGATGTCTCTCCGCAGCCACAAGGGAAGCCATAGACCGCCCGATGGCACGGGCGGTCTCCTTAGTGGCACGGAAAGACAAATCAGCGGTCCTCCGGAGCTCAGAGATGTCACAATCCCTGATCTCCGCGCCTTCGTCCAACTCTTTAAGCAGGTCAGCCTGGTACGCCTGTAACACCGACATGGTGTGCAGACACGCACCAGCCTGACCCGCAGCCGCGTACCCCTTGCCCCCCAGTGCTGAGGTGACTCGCAGCGGCTTGGAGGGCAAGACCGGAGCCTTCAGAGACGATGCCGCGGCGGGGGACAGATAGCTGGCAAGCGTCTGTTCCACCCGGGGCATCGCTCTGTACCCCCGCTCATCCAACCCGCCCACATGACCGTAGTTAAAGGAGGCGGGAATGAACAAGCGGGACGAGAACGGGTTATTCCACGATCTCGACACCTCAGTGTGGAGATCGGGGAAAAAAGGAAGGCTCCGGCGTGCTGAAGGTGGGCGAGACCGCAGAAACCTATCGTCTAGTTTACTCCTCTGCGGTTCAACCAATGACTCGGGGGGCCAATCGATATTAAGCTTGGCCACCGCACGAGTCACCACCTCCAGCAGCTCCTCATATTGGGGAAACGATGGTGCTTGAACATCACCGACACTCTCCACATCAACCTCCTCAGAGGAAGATATGGGGAGTGTCGAGCCCGTCCCCCGGGGGGAAGAATCCGCCGCGCGGGCTTCCGCACCCAGAGACCGGGCTGGGGATCTAGCGGGTGAGGCAGGAGATAGGGGGTTACCCGTCTCCATACCCTCCGCTAGATCCAGCTGCGAACCCCACGAATGCAGCCGCCGCCCCGCCTCGGCGGAAGCGGGACCAGATCTGCGGGGAACGCTGCTGAAGGCTCCCAGCTGGAAGAGAGCCTTCCGGGAGCGGAGTGTGTGCAGACTCATCTGCACACAATGAGGGCAATCAGCCCCCTCGAGGGCTGCTGCCGCATGCTCCGCTCCCAGACAAACCACGCATAGAGCGTGTGTATCCTTACCCGTAATGAAACGAGGGCAAGGAGGAACCCACGCTCTAAAACGCGGCTCATCTAAATGCTTAGATTTCCTACTAGCTTTAGACATTTTGTGCAAAAAGAAAGTGGTGCAAACTAGCAACCAAAGGCACAAAAACAGAGACACACATAGAGCGCTGCTGAAAGACAGAAGCTGCCGTTCGTGCTGGCGCACGTGCTTTTATGCTTCCTGGTCTGTGACGTCACCCGCCTGTGACGTCTCGCTCTTCCATTGGTCTGATTTCACACGTGTTCAGAGCGCGGTCACGCTGGAGGCGTTCCCATAGCGTTTTCCGACGCGGCTCGAGTTCCCGAAGGGGAACCCCTTATACTTACTTCTGCTGTAAGTGAAGCTGGATCATGAATGATTTGCGCAAACATAGACGGATATATGTAGATGCGCATTCTCTTCACAAACAAACGTAATCCACTGCATCTTCAGCGGCTCAGGTGTTTGGAGTAAATGAGGACCACTATGTTCATTATTACATCCAGCAACACAACACCTCAATCGCTCAATCGGAGATATTCTTGTCTAACTTACATCCCTGCTCCGGCATCAAAATATGAAGGTCGGACTGTTACAGCTGATCTGAGGTAAGACGCTCATGTCAATCAACTATTGTGGGAGTGGCCTCTGTGGGTGTGACGCCACAACGACAGGCATCTGAGAACGGCTCAATTTGAAAAAGGGGATATTATTTTTACAGATTAATTAAAAACCACTGCATGGATTTTTATCATTACAGGGTAGATTTGTACATACACTGCCAGCACACATTAATGTTCAAACATGTAAAAGTGAACTTAGCATCCGATGACCCCTTTAAGGTTTGGTCTGCACAATCAGTTTTACATGGAGATTGCTGATCCTTGGCCATTCGAACAATTACAATAGGGTTTCAGTGCTACATGCTTGAACCCCTAATAACAAAATAAAATAAAAACACATGCCCATTATGTGACTCTGAAAAGTGATATGTTGACATGTTATCTAAATATTAAGTGATGCAGTGGCTCTGTATTTATTCATCCATTAAGGGGATTCAGAGAAATTCATGAGAGCTGCAGATTTTCTCTCCCACACTTCGAAATCTCACAAAACACGCACCATCCCACGTTATATGGACACTCATTTTTACACACACACACACATACACACATATTGGTACAGCAGACAGATAGCAGGCAGTACTGGAATGCGCAGCGTTTTTTTTTTCTGTAGGGCGTCGTTTTGTTGTTATGTAAGCAAGTTTCAGTGCAGATGAGCTTGTGGCTGAATGAGGGTGTTTATGTGTGTGATTGGAAGCAGATGAAATGATGCCAGAGCTCGAACACAAGTGAAAGCCAGGGGCATTTTCTCAACGCCGTACACAGCTGATCGTTTTCTCACACTTTGCATCGCTGATATAACAAACAAACATCAGGGGATGCAAAACAGATTTGGCAGCATGTCCTCCTGGAAATCTTCCCAGCAAATCCCATGTCCTCATTCCCATATAAAGAGCACCCAGCCTGGATCAGCTGTTTTCCACCTGTACATAAGTGATCTGTACTCATCACTCATCACTTTTTCTCCATGCATGTGGTCAGTGCAGTAGCAGATATCAGACATAAAGTTGCTCCAAATGTAACTGGACACTTATTTCACAGTTAAGCACAAACCCAACCTCATAGCTTCATTGGTCAGCTCAATCACACAGTTTTTTATTAATAAACATTCAGGTTAGGGAAGGTTAAGGTTAGGGAAGCAGTCAGCACTGACATGACCAATGAAGTCTTTAGAATTGGTGCTAGAGCACTTTACGTTATGAAAACAATAGATGTAAAGTTAGAAATAAGACAAGTATCAGCACTTTGTGCTAGTGAAGAATTAGTGTTCACAGTTTATGTGATGAACGACATCTGTGTGAACTTGAGGAGAACTGCCTTCATATATCCACTAAAACTCACCAAAACACCAGCTGATTAAAACTCATTGCTAAAACAACTTGGAGAAGTGATATTAGTTCTGAGAAAAGCACAGATGACATTTGCTTTCATGTTTTGAATCTAATGAAATGACATCTAGACATTTTTGAGAGTGACTTAAGTGTCCAAATCCATTTTCAAAGCAAAGACAACGCTTTGAAAATGCAAACAGAAAAAGGATGTAATTGGATATTCTGTGTGAAGTCCCTGTGGCCTCCGCAGGAGAAGCTTAGAAGCAGATGGACCTCTGTGAGGATTACCTGAGCAGTGTTTACACTGTCCAAAACACCAGATAGAATTCACCCATTGGCTAGTTTATGCAGTTTGATGTCCTAAAGTGAATATATCAGGGAATGATTGTTTGCTTTCAAACATGCTTTTTGGTAACACTTTATTTCAATAATCCACTTTCCCTGTTGAAATATCCAGCATATGCTGCTTAGGTGTTTAGATGTTTTAAAGCATGCCTGCTGGTCATGTGCTGGTCCTAAGCTGGTCCTGAGAAGGAGCTAGTTGATTAGGACCAGCACATGACCAGCTAAGAACCAGCTTAAACCAGCTCATGACCAGCTCAAACTAGTAGCCATGCTTCAAAATATACCTAACCAACATATGCTATTTTTTTTCAACAGGGTTAGACATTCTACTAACTATGAGTAACTTTGCAACTCCATGTCAGCTAGCAGTCATTAGAGTATTAGTAGACTGTCCACTTAATATCTGCAATTTATTTTGTTGCTCCACCAACAGAAATTCAACTAACTTTGCAAATACATGTAAACTTTTTCCAATAATACTAACAATAATCCTAACTCAAAAGTGCCATGTAGTCAAAAAAGAGTTGTGTTTAGTGTTGGGTAAAGGTATGGCTGTCTAATCCTAATACAAGTCAACCCCCAACCAAACTCTACACCTAATGCTCACTTACAAAATGGTGGTGCTGTAAGACCAAAAACCAAGCAAATCCAACCGAAAACCAAGCAAAACTGAGCAAAATCCAAGCAAAAACCACACAAAACTAACAAAAAACCACCATGCAGTTGGGCTACTTGGACAGAACACAGGTGGCCTGAAAGAACAGCTCACAAATATAACACACACCAAGTTTCATTCCAATCAGACCCTCCTTAAGCAAAATATACCACATAGCTGAGGATCGTTCCAGAGTGATCGGTAGTTTCTACACTGTAAAAAACAAAAAACACGTTTAAAATAATTTGTTACCCTGCAGACTTAAAATTTTAAGTTCAGTCAACTCAAATAGGTTTAGTCAACTTGAAATGTTAAGTTGTACTAAGTGAAAACTTTGATATTTGAGTTGACTAAACAAACAATTTGGTTTGTTAAATCTAAAAGCTGGGCTAAAACCTGGGCTTGTTACCAAGTTGAATGAACTCAAATATCTAAGTTTCCCTTAGTACAGCTTAACATTTCAAGTTGACTAAACTTTTTTGAGTTGACTGAACTTAAAATTTTAAGGCAGCCGGGTAACAAATTATTTTAAGTTGAATCAACAAATTGTTGTGTAGCACATAAACCTAGCCTAGCCTGGACCAGGTAAAAACCACCAAGAGGTGGCAGCATTGAGCCCAAACTGACATCAGATGAATGCTCCTTTTTATCCCTATAGCCTTAACCCTAACCCTAAATCTTAACATAACAGTCTACTAATACTCTAAAGAGAGTTAATTGACATGTAATTGCAGTTACTTGTAGTCAACAGAAATGTCTAAAGTGGACTATCAAAATAAAGTGTAACCTGCTTTCTGTAGACTAAATGCACTAGATTTGCATTATTTTCCTATTGCATGATTCCAGATATTTTTGTCTGTTATAAAGCGAATGAAACACAATCATACTGAAATTATGAATATGTTTAATTTACATATTTACATATTTAATTTCTTTCTCAAACAATTTTTGTGTAATCCTTAGTATTTTAAATCAGTACTTAATTTATAAAAAACCTCTTATGCATAAAAATAATCAACTCAACTGTTGTGCAATAGAATATTTTGTATCTGGAGTGTGACTCATTTATTTTGTTTTGTTTTTTTTCTATTGACAGGAGGCAAAGCATCCATACTGCCCTGCTTCAGTGATCCTGATATCGACAGAGAAGCGGAGGAGACCATATATAACCCACATATGTCCAACATCTGTAGCCAGGATGACACGAACATTGCCTTTGACCTGGACAATGAATCTCTTTCGGACCCCCTTCCACCTCTCCCTCCACCCCTTCCACCCCTGGACAGCCCTGAACTGCCTCTGCCCCGGGAACCGAGCCCCCCTCCACTGCCCACTGTCAGTCCAGCACGACCCACCACTTTGCCTCTAAAAACACTGCCCCGACCCACAACCAGCAGCACCACGGCCTCCACCACCACCGCCATCACCAGGGAGAATGGAGGACTGCTCAGCAAAGACCCAGAGGAAGAGGAGAAGAAGCAGATGGAGGAAGAGCTAAAGAAATGCATTGATGATTTCAGGAAAATACGCATCCCAAAACTTTTCCCAGACCGCAAGAGACACTGGCAGAGTGATCTGCTCAAAAAATATAATGCGTAATACAGATAACCACCCTGTTGAAAACAAGAGCATTGTCTGGGCTCTGGGTCTGGTTGCACCAGCTATTAATAAGTTACTTTGCCTAGTTGTGGCATAAAGGAGTACATTCACACTTTGACTCTTCAACACACACCTGATCAAAACAGCGCACCTGTGTGTTTCAGATTGTGTTATGCATGCCAAAAAAAAAAAAAAAATCCATCTAAATGCATTTTTGTGTATGTGTGTCAGTATTTATTGCTTTGTAATAATTTAAAATTCACTTGCGGAATATTACTTACTTAAAGGAGACGTTCACTTGTAGAACAAATATTTACAGATAATTTACTCACCCCCTTGTCATCCAAGATGTTCATGTCTTTCTTTCAGCATGAATGCCCATACCCATAAATAAAATAAAAAAAAAGAACAATTTATATACTTTTTAAGCTCAAATGCTCATCTTGTCTAGCTCTGCGTGAACTCTGTGCATTCTGGGTCAAGATAGTTATGGTAAGTTGAAAAACTCCCTTCTCATTTTCTCCTCCAATTTCAAAATCATCCTACATCGCTGCAGAAGTACCGACCCAGTGTTTACAAAGTGAACATGCAAGGAGGGTCAAACACCCTTAACAAAAAAAAAGGCAAAACAGCGATGTAGGACCATTTTGAAGTTGGAGAAGAAAACGAGAAGGGAGTTTTTTGACATACCCTAACTGTATTGACCTGGAATGCACAGTTTTTCGCGAAGAGCTAGACAAGACAATCATTTGAGGTTAAAAAGTATATAAATTGTACATTTTTTTTTAGAAAATAACTGATCATTTTGCTAGATAAGACCCTTCTCCCTTGGCTGGGGTCGTTTAGAGCCCTTTGAAGCTGCATTTTGTAAGTTCAAACTATATGGATTCCTGAAAAATTTCCTGAAAAAACATAATTTCTTGAAATTGAAGAAAGAAAGACATGAACATCTTGGATGACAAGGGGGTGAGTACATTATCTGTACATTTTTGTTCTGGAAGTGAACCTCTCGTTTAATTACCTATTATGTTATTTTATGGGGTGATCTATCCATATCAATACATCAATACCTATGAACAGCTGGTGCAACCCTACACTGGTCCCGGTGTGGGATGCTGGGTACCCCCACCAGAATGCTTAATTAGCAAGGTCAAGCTTAGTTTTGTTGGTCAACATTTTGACTATGCTGGTCCTTCAGCCTGACTGCATCATTAACATGCAAAAACTGTTATGTGTTTTCATGCTGATTTAGGATTGTCTTTTCAGCATTACAATTGTGAAAGTACAAGTGTGAAAATTATTTTTGACATCACAAAGTTTTTTGTTTGAGTCCAGAGTCTATTAGCACTTTAGTAACATGTAGACTATATAAACACATTTTCCTTAAAACTGATTTGTTTAAAAAGTATCAAGACATTTTGAATTAAAATATTTGTGTCTTTCAGGCTGGGTTTGGTTTTTAAATGCATTGGTTTATTTTTAGCCTTTGATGGTTCAAGACTTTTTAAAACATTTTTTAAGTTGTAAATGGAGTCTGATGTTTTGTGTAGACAGAAAACATTATTGGATCCTGAATAAATTACGGTAAATGACATTTATTGGTTAATTTAATAGCATGGACCACAAATATATGAAACCAAATAATTCCTGCAAATTTCTGTAATAGTAAATAAAGCAATAATACCTTAAAGTTGAAGTGTGTAATTTCTGACTATTTCTGTGTCAGGATAATCAAACAAACAGTGCACAAGAAATTTGCTGGATTTGCGTGTTTACACATTTAAAACGAATCAAATAGACATGTTTGCTTTTTAATACATTTCAGTGACTTTCATGTACTGTAAAGTCAACAGAGAGCAACACAAGGAATTTACTACATGGACAATCCTCGCTGTAGTAATCCTGCCAATCCAAGTTACCCCAAATAACCTGGGGTTGAGTGTTTCGCTCGAGGACACAATGGTAATGGTAATGACTCTATCTCTACCTCTGTCTGGATCTTGCGACCTTACCAGCCCTGAGCCTTAACCACTACAACACACGACCCACATAGACTGGGCTAATGCATTGAAGTAAGCTCCTGAATCACCTGAAACTTAAAGAAATATTAATAATCTGGTTGGACCAGGTTTGACATCAAGCACAGTTGATTCTCACGTATGCTGCACTTGCGTGATAAATTAAGCCATGGTCAGCCAGCCTACCAAATTTGGCTAATGTGACAGCACCTTCAGAGTAGCTAAGGATGCGCCCACAGAAAAGTGCTTTTATAAAAAAGGCAGTATTGAATAAATTGGCAGAGAACTAGGCTTAAATTGCTATTTCTGTACTAGAATGTAAACAGATGGCACTTGAAAGCATACAACTTCCAAGTATAGAGAGTTCCCACATTAAAACAGGTCTCTATAATCTGAACAGAAAGACCATATTGTATTAGAGAGCTCCGTTCAAAGGCCATAACCAAAGTTATCATGTCTTCAGCTGGGGTTACTACACACTGCCCCGAGCCTTAGATAGCAGATCGGTTCTGACCTGAATTTCCTAAGGAAATCCCTAAAGGAAAGATATTAGATCCAAGAACCATATGGCCGGAATAGTGCCACCAGCAGAAGAGAAACTCTTTCCACACACTTGTAAAAATCTCAAGAAGCAGTCTCATTGTGACAGGAAGGCATGCAGTTGTTGTCCTCAGCCATGCATGTGCCAGAGTGTCCAAACTTAGAGGTGCTGGGGGCGACAGGGAGAACCAAAGGGTTTTTTGGCTCAAAGCGAACAGATCTACCTCTTCTCTGAGACTCACCTGGAATAAGCATACATGGTCTTTTGCCTTGGCAACAAAAACTCCCTGGAGATTATTCTTAGAGCCAAAGCAATGTCTATGCAGTTTGTGAAAGTACAAAGTGTCAAGGCCAGGCCAAAGAAAGAACCAGGAATTGGCAAGCTTGCCCCAAAACAAAACTTGAGCAGAAAACAAAGAACAAAGTTCACAAACTTTGAGAAACAGGCATGTCCTCTAATGCCTCTCTCCAACAGAAAGTGTATTTGTAACAAGCTTCTTGACTTGAACACAGCTCTTCTGGCATGAGCGAGAGAAACAGAAATCCCAACAGCCCTTGCTCATGTGGGGTCTGTAGAACCAGAAAGACAAAAGATTACGCTCCTCCTTTTTTCTTGAAAAGTAGGCAAGCTCGCAAGCAGTTCAACATTAAGCGCAGCTTCTGCATGGCAAAAGCCCAAACATTTACCATGAGCATCCTCTCTCATAATGAACAAAACAAAAAGAGGCACACACATCCTAAACATTGGGGTCACCAAAACATGATAGCCCTTAATCCCACAAATACAAATAGAAACATAAGCACAGGCCATGAAAAAGAAAAGAAAGGACTGATGGCACACGTGCATCGTTATGCCAGTGAATTGGCTGGTTTCTATATGGGTTTAGACAATCATCACACCTGGGGTGTGTTCCTATAATAACTATGACATTAGCTGTAGAAGCTGTGCCAAGTAAACCTATGAAAGGGAACTTATTTGTGTGTTAATGTCCTCCAGACTAGATTATTGTAATGCCATACTCGGTGGATGTCCTGCAGGCTCAATAAATACATTTTAGCTGGTTTATGACTATAAATGTAATATATGTAAACAGGAACAGTGCTACCCACTTTATAGAGTCACTCCAAAAAACTGCCAAATGTAAGCTGTTCATGCATATTTAATTATATTTATCCTGAGGGTTCAGGAGACAAGGGACATTCAGTAGATCAACATCTGCATCTCCTCAGCCCTCTGTAATAGACAGCACACAGGATGAACTGCTGCAGCTGCTCTACATCTACCTGCACTACATAGACCTCAAAGACACTTACACCCTAATTTTAAAGTTTAATAAATGCAGTAATGTATCCACTTAATTACTGGGATTATATTTAGACTGTATAGCCAAAGGAGAACTGACATCGCTCTGGAGTCTCCTGGTTTCTCCCAAGGTTGAATGGAGTCTTTTTGTTGTTGTTGTTGTTGTTTGTTTTTGCTTCAGTTGCATTTGGATTGCACAGTAGGGGACTAGAGATACAATGTATGTCAGGGACGATTTTAGGATTTTCATTTTAGGGGGGGCTAAGCCCCCAGTAATATATATATATATATATATATATATACACACACACACAAAATTATGGTTTGCATTTCTAGTACAACCCTTTTTTCTTAAGTATGCAAACCTTATTGCACATGCACTGGAATATGCATTATACTGAATGTTAGATTTTCAAATGAACACAGCGAAAACTACAGCAGATGGGGAACCGATTGCTCCTTTTATGACAAAGAACCGCACAGATGCAGATATTATAACAATCTATTGATAAACACACACCTTGTCCTCTGTTTCTCATTTCGTGCCGCCACGGTCTGCGGACCGAAAAAGAAGAATGCGCTGAAAGACAGGAGGAGCCGAAGTTTGCCGCAACTTTCTTATGAAATTTAAAAGGGACTGAGGCAATCACAAAATCATGTACAGTTTATGGAGCTAATCGCAGAATTTTAGGGGGGCTGAGTAGTCAGGGTATAGCCCCCCTAAAAATGGCCTAGCGATGCCAATGTTGTATGTATTATAACATGACTTTCTAACTTTTCAGATAAAAAGCTTAAGGGTCGGCGAAATAACCCTAAACCCCACTGGATATACGCTTTGAACAGTTGTAGTGATAGTAGGAGCAGGCAAGTAATGTAATGTGGAAAAATAAAAAAATAAAAAACACTAACTTAAGATTTTAGAGCTTTAGTGAGAGGGAAGATACAAAAGTGTCATATTCCAAAGATATTGAATATAACTAAAGCGTGACTTCATTATGCAGTATTCGATGTATTGAGCCACTTGGACAATCTGCTTAACTTTTGTGTTTTACTGAAGAAAAAAAATCATATGGGTTAATAAAGTAAAATATCTTTTTTTATATTTTTTAAAGGCCTACTATTCCCTTAAAAATTTGAGGACTTTACCTGCAGTCAATCTATAATTTGGCAGAGCACTGCTGCCCCCTCCATCAATAATTAAATAAACATATGCCAATGAGTCCTTCGTCCCTACAACCCCTTTAAAAAACAAAAAAAACAAAACAAAAAAAAAACATCCAGCTCAACTGAACTGAATTCATGAGTATTGCATATTGCTGATTAAATTGTCTTTTGATTTTGTATTTTATTTCAGCAGCAGTAAAAATCTATTAAATTATTTTATATTTATGTATCTTCATCAAACACATTTAAATTTTAAAAACATTAGGTGTTTTCCATTTTGACTGCGCATCATCTTATCAATCGGTGGAATTTGCCACTTGCAGTCGGACGAGGAGTTAAAGTCAAACTAACTCCGACAATTTTTTAAATCACAAAATGGATTAGATATAAATATGTTTGACTTTCACATCTATTTTTAGCAACCAGAAACACTTTTTAACAAATAAGTTACAGTATGTGCTGCATTATACAGTGCCTGTATTTACAAGAAGTTCAAAGTAAGCCTATATTAAATACCAAAAAAGTAAATTCGGCATTGTTTTCACAGTGATATAGTAATATAAAGTTGTAATTCTACAACTTGTCAAATAAACAGAATTGTAAACTGTGCTGGGATGTTCAAACAAACCAATTCTAATGGAAAGCAGAGATAGAAGTACAATAAAATGAGGTGAAGGTTAGACTGTCTTTAAGGAAACTATGTATGTAGGCTACATGTTTTATTACCCTCCATTTGTTTCAAGGCATGAACTTTTTTAAAAGTGAATCTGTTCTAGTTTGATGCTGTAGCTCATCGGGGTTTATTGCACAATGTAAATATCCACAAAATACCATATATAAATTTTATTAAGGTTATTAACATTAATTTATTCAGAATGTTACAGTCTGAATTTCCAGATAGAAAAGTACAACAGAATGCTACTTTATGTTAGATACTGAAGTCAGATAAGGCCGAGAAACACTAGGCTGACGTAGAGCAAAGATGAAACCATTGTTGTCACTTTGTTTTGACTGGGTCTGAACCAAAAAGCTGCAAACTAGCATGGGTGTTCTGCACGCGTGTGTTAGGAATTATCTGTCTATATCAGTAGCTATCAATAATATACAGTTGTCATTCAAAAGGAGAACCTGAAACAAGGATATACAATATTTATGGAGATATATGAAATGTAAACAAAGCAGTGCTTGCTTACCATTTAGAATATCAGTTGTGCTAATAACTTTTTCATTTCAAGCGGATCAAGTTGTTATGAAAATATTTGCATACTGGAATGCTTGGGTAAGATAATGTAACATTAGAACAGCCATCTGTCTGTGCTGTCTTGATTTACTCATTTTAATCACTTTAGCTTTAATTCTTGTGCACAGGCTCATTCACTAAACTAAACATCTAATCAGAGTTCTCACTCTCATCGATGGCCCCATGCTGAATTGGGCAAACTGCCACTAACGTGAGGAGCACACCCAAAAAAAAATAGCCCAACAGACGCGCACCAATGGCCTAACGTTGGCCGACGGCTAACCAGGAGCTTGGTTTTTCCCGGAATTTACACACCAGATTGTCTCAACCTTTAACACAAGAGTCTGCAGCTGTATTGTAGTTTTCAATCTTGATTCTGCAAAAGATATATCTCTATGACTGGGCAGATGATTTATTGTTTTATTTAGACTATAAGGCTATGTTAATTCACAAAATACCTCAAATGCCGTACAAAGCATTTCCTTTAGATTGGCAAAATCCAGTTTATTCTACATTCAGCAAATTAATTTCTTGTTGAGCTATGAACCTTGTTGGGAAACCAAATACTACATTGCCGATCTGGAGCCATCTACAGGACTACTACAAGAGCCATCTCCATTCATGTCACCCATCCACGTTTGTACAAGTGTCTTCAAAGCTTTTCCTATTCCAAAGAGAGTGCGTACAGATGAAGAGTTAACGAAGGAGGCAATTAATGCTAGCGATGATCCGCTTGCTTGGTGGTGGAACAATAGGGCAAGATACCCTCTCTTGGAGTATCCAGTTAGAAAATAGAGTTCATAGCATGTGCAGTGGAAACGGAGAGTGCCATCAAGTAGACAGTCTAGGGCACGACAACTAAACACTGTGACATTACCCCTCCTCTAAGGAGTGGATACCCAGACGCTCCACCAGAAAACACAAAAGTTCAGGAGGGGGGTGGAAAGGAGGCGGATCAGGGGGAGGGATGGCAGGCCAGGCCTGTTTAGCGGAAAAAGGCCTGGAGGCAGGGAAGGAGGCTTAGGTGGGACGGCCTCTAGGCCAGCAGCAGGCTCTAAAGTGGTCTCTGAGGACTCCCTGACTGGAGCGGGCTCTGGAGCAGATTCTGGAGTGGATTCTGAAGACTCCTGGACTGGAGTGGACTGTAAAGCAGCCCATGCTCGTAGAACAGCCAAGAGGTTAAAGGCAAAGATGGCCTTCTTGATTACCGCAGACACCATGAAATTGGGCAGCTCAGTAGCAACATCTGAAACAACCAGAGTCGGGTCCTCCGGGACCACCGGACTTGAGACCACCAGAGTCGGGTCCTCCAGGACCACCGGACTTGAGACCACCAGAGTCGGGTCCTCCAGGACCACCGGACTTGAGACCACAGGAGTCGGGCCCTCCGGGACCACTGGAGTTGGGTCCTCTGGGACAGCCACAGGACTTGACCACTGAGAGCCGGGTCCTCAGACCACAGGACTTGAGACCACAGAGTGGCCTCCAGGACCACAGAGTCGGGTCCTCAGGACCCCGGACTTAGACCACAGAGTGGGACCCTCAGACCCACTGGAGTTCAGACCACCGGAGATCTGATGACCCTCCCAGGACCACCCCGTTCATGAGACCACAGGAGTTGGGCTCTCGGGACCACCCGGAGTAGAGACCACTGGAGTCCCCTGACCACGGAGTTGGGTCTAGGTCTCAGGACCACAGGACTTGAACCACCAATTCCGGGTCTCAGACCACAGACTTGAACCACTGAGTGAACCCCTCCAGGGACCACAGGGAGTTGGTCCTCAGGACCACGGACTTAGACCACCAAATTGAGTCCTCAGAGACCACGGACTTGAGACCCACTGGAGTGGGCCTCAAGGACCACTGGAGTTGGAGTCCCTCTGGGACCACGGACAGAGACACCAGAATTGGGTCCCTCCGGGACTACCGAGTTGGGTGGCCACTGGAGTTGGGTCTCAGATAGGACACACTGGGTGAGCCTCAGGACACTCCTCAGGACCACGGACTTAGAACCACCAGAGTTGGGTCCTCCGGGACCCACAGTCTCATGACCGGAGTTGGGTCCTCCAGGACCACCCGGACTTAGAGACCACGGTCCCGGGCCCTCCAGGACCACGAGGTGGGTCCTCCGGGACCACCGGAGTAGAGACCGCCAGAGTCTGATCCTCCAGGACCACCAGTCTCATGACCACCGGAGTTGGGTCCTCCAGGACCACCGGAGTCGGGTCCTTCGGGACCACCAGAGTCGGGTCCTCCGGGACCACTGGACTTGAGACCACCGGAGTCGACTTAACTGCCATCCTCTTTCTCGCCCTTCGCTTCTCAGTGGGAGTCAGAAGGCCAGGTCTGATAGGAAAATGCCTGAGAAAGTGTTCTAGTTGGCCTGGTTTAGCCCACTGACTTCGCCGACAAAGATACCTGACGAAGCCCCAAAAGTCCAGGATCCCAAGTCCCTCCATCTCCCAATGGGACAAGGGATCATCCAGGCACGCATTAAAGATATCCTTGAGAGCTCCATCATTGTATTCCGGCCCCACCGTGAAGGTCCAAAAGGTTTGAGCAAAGCCTCCTACCTCAATGCCCTGCTGACATAGAGCCATAAGGGCCCAGTGTCAAGCCAATCGCTCTTTCCTGGTGGCAGGAGGGGTAATCCGAATGTCCATGTTGGTTATAATGCAGAGCACCGCATTTAACCGCATCACCATACTTGGCCACATGTCACGTCCTTTCCTTAATAATAATAATAATAAAGAACAATACAATGTTTGAAAGAGATTTCAGCATGAAAATAAAGAGATCTCCCTTGTTTCCACACCACATTCTCAAGTTTTGAGTCCATTTCTCTCAGAATCTTCTCATGTCTCATTAGTTTCAACTTTCATTTCTCCTAAGTAAAATTAGAAGAAATGTCTAAGACTGTTTTTACAAAAAAAAAAAATATATATATATATATATATATATACATATATAGATATAAGTATTACCACTAGTCTTCTGGGCTAAAGAAAATTACAGGTTTCCTCTGGGTAGTGCGTGTAAACATAGTCAGTGATTTTCTCTGTTGATAATTTAACACCTGAAAATAAAACTCTGCTGAGGATCAAATAACATAATGCAGTGTTTGGAAACTGAACACATCATTTAGGGAATATTCCACATCTGAATGAATGAAATGCAGCATTAATGCTGAGAATAAATCTTGCTGCACTTTTCCAGCTGAAAACCAAGCACAACACGGGCTGACGTCTCCAAGGCCTGAAAAACAGTATATGGTGTGTTACTCATGAAGATGAGATTTAAATCAGAGTTAGACCAGGAATCCAACACACATTCACAAAATTGTGCTGTTATCATTTCAAATTAATTCAGCACAGCTGTGAAATACACACACTGACTAAGCAGATAATTGTGGGTCGTTTTACTCGGGTTTCTGCTGACACAGGAGGAGAGCTGCACTTTAATCAAAAAGAGTTTTTTTTTTACTCAGTGCTCCCATTTATTATTGTCCAACTGTCTCTCAGCTTAACTTTTTTTTGTTACTAGCCTTTCAGAGAGAGCACAGGTGAATCTTTTTGACATTTAATAACTGTATCTTTAAAGCTGATGGGAACTTCTCAGATTGACATGCTCAGATTTACTCAGAAATCGGATCGAAATCGGACAAAAATCACAGTCGGGCAGTGGGCCCCTATAATTGTCACCACCTTTCACCTTTAAAATTACATTCATTAATTAGTGTTATACTTTACAGTTAGACTTTACAACTTAAAGACTTAAAAAAAAAAAAAAAAACCAAGAAAAAAAATCTCAGTATTTTGTCTTATTTACCAATTAGAATATCTAAACATTTTCTTGAGAAGCAAAATTAAGACATTAAGTCTTATTTTCAAAACTTAGAAGTGTTGAAATGTTGCAGAAGTGTTGGAATATAACCAACTAAAAATAACCATTTAGAGTATTGTGCTCCCTTCAGTACTTTCCTTAAATTTATTTTCTTGATCTTAAAAAAAAGTCTACATTTTCCTTTCATAAAACCTGCAGAAATCCTGAGTATTTTTCAGTGTAATTTCATGCTAGCTATTGCATTACCTGTTAACACAGAACTGTATTGTTAAGTGTTACAACAATATCAGTGTGTATTTTTATGAAGTAAGAAATGAAGTAAGAATGAATGTAAGAAATGAAGACAGTCACACCACCTATTTTAGTGTTTATTACCTGCTGACTCAATCAATAATGCAACAACCAAAAAATAAAAAAAATAAAACATACCCTGCTGTGTTTGGCTTTTAATCGCATCTCATTTGCATAAAGTTGTGAATGCCTCAGATTTTTCACACAGCTTGCTCTGCTCCCACAATCCCCTGCACATTATTTATTTCCATACAGACTGAATTGAAAATGCTGCTCATCTGCACTGACTTGATGCCACTGGACACACTGGATAATGTTCAATCTCTCTTCATTGCCAAATGTAAGTCAGGACTGGATAACACTAACAGATGTATACTGAAATTCACAGCTCTGATGATATACATTTAAGTATTATGATTATATTAATGTGGCTGGATTCATCTGTAGCTCAAGCATTTCTTGGTGAACCACCAGGATTATGAATCCCATGAGCTAGAAAAGTAGAGAACAACATCCGGGCATCCATACATGTGTGAAAAGAGAGAAGAGATTAAACATGACTAGTTAGAAACACTCCAGTAGCATAAACAGAAAAATTGAGCCTTTTTAAAACACTAAGTACAGAAACACACACTAAGTGAACATGCATGCTAAAACCAGCTTCACAGACCTCAGACGGGAGTATAAACCGTCTATGAAAGTGTGTCAGTGAGTGGAGAGATCCACAGCATTAACATTTCCATTTGCATCATTAAAACGCAAGAACTAATCCAGTCCTGCTCCTTTAATCTCCTAATTCTCCTTTTTCTCACTCTCTGTCGCTTCCACTGTGGAAATCAACTGACTCCAGTCTGAATAACTGTCTTTCAGTGCTGATGTGAGCATCCTTACAGGTTTCTCTCTTTTTCCTTTTGATTTGTCTCGTCACACATTCTCATAACAAGTGTTACTATTGCTGTTGCTCATATAGAGCAGTGGTTCTCAACTCCAGTCCTCGGGGCCCACAGCTCTGCACATTTTGTATGTTTCTGAATCTGACACACTCAGTTCAGTTCATGGATCTTTCTCCTAACGATCTGAATCAGGTGTGCTAAATAAGGTAGATATACAAATGTGCAGAGCAGTGGGTCCCGAGGACTGAAGTTGAGAACCACTGATATAGAGGACTCGGTATTTGAAACACCCTAAGTGTGTAACTCATCCTCACCATTTGCACAATAGACACAAATGACACCTTAAATCATGTGTCTCCATCCCTAAAACTAAGCCTCAGTGTGCAGTTATCAGATCAGAGACTGTTATTTTGAAATAATTTGATATTCTGTTCCTGTTTCTTTGGTTGCCTTTGTTTCTGAATATGTCCTGATTGGTTTCTGTAGTAGCTGATTATGTTCACCTGTTCTTCATTTAGTCTGCGTTTTTTTCCATGAAATTAGGCAGCTCACTCTTGGCATCCTATATATTACGGTGGAATAAGAGATGTAATAAGTAAGTAAATCAATAAATGTTACGTTTATCAATTGTAATAAGAATACCCAATTCCCTAAGCAGGTAACATAGTTCAGTGGCCTAACTGTAGGCCGTAGGCTGCAAAGCAGTGTACTGAAGCAACTTGATGGATTAGTATAAATTTAAAAACAAATAAAGCTTTTAGAAGCAAATGAAGACATATTACCCAAATAAACGGCTGTAAACATAATTGCACTTGAAGCGTTAAGATCTTTGCTCAGTAGTGTACGTATGGGAATATATTAGCTGGAAAGACAGCTCTTTGACTTAAGAAGTACTGTCAGTACACTGTGCTGGAGAGGCAAACACAGCAGGAGGAGCAGAGACACAGTACTGCCTGATGGAGCTTTTTAGACCGCAATTAGACCATTAATCCAGCTGCAGCAGGACGCTTGCATTAATGGATTTTTAAGCGTAGCCAATTCACACCCGTTTGTCCCCCGCTACCTGCTGACTGCATCAATAATGCATCAAAGTGACTTACACACACCCAAACACAACCACCAAGAGTACATGTTCTCACAATCCACTCCAGATCTTGTTAAACTGCAAATCAGACTGAACATATTCCTGATCAAATATGACTCATCATACACATCTAGCATTTACATAATTGTCTTAGAATCAACATTATGTTGTATAATAGTGCTTTATAATTAATATATGTTGATTCATATATGTCGACAACTATATATAGAGAAATTTACCTCCATTTTTGAAAGTGAGCTGAGTTTATCCAATTACTTATGCTTAAACATAACCAGGTATGTCACATAACCTGCTTTCTATTACACCTCCCTGATTTTCAACCAGCTTCAAACGGTTTCAGTGTCAGAAAATAAACCGTGTGTGCTCTTTCTCTGTGTTACCTGTACAGAGATATCCCTGTTTATTTGTCGTCAAAAGTCTGCCAGATGATTCATTTTGCGTTGTCCGAAGGGCATTTGTGAAAACTACAGATCGCACTTTTGCATTTTTGTGTTTGACATTTTTGTGTCGACAGTGCATTATGGGTGCTGAGGTTTTCCTTTTTGCACCACTGCATATTTTCTGTTTTTCTCTAGCACTGTTTTTAAAAAATCCACTGCATAGACAGACAACTTTTATTAATTTTATTTATTTTCTTGAGTGCCTGGCATGATTGAGTGAAAGAAACTGGTTATTCAACTAAAAAGAAGAACCGATTGATTCATTTACAAATGATTGACATTGCAGGTTCAGCTGCTGTAAATACAGGACACACATACAGATACATTTTCATTTGGCACAGACATTACACATTCAGTGAATACTGCAGATCTCATCTGCTGTCAGTGAGACAGTCGGAATGAGGAGACTTTGTGCCGCGTCAGGCGAGTGCTGTGAAGGGACTCTGAGGGATTCTGTGTATTGCTCATACATCATTTTCACCTCATGAACAACACCTGAGTCTGCAGGGACACTCCTGGACAGCAGACGCACTGCAGCGACGGATATACGCAATCCACAAGAACAATGAGACTCCAACAAAGTTATTACTAACCCAATATATTAATGTGACATTTTAAGAGGACATTTGAGTATATTAGGCAAATACTTAAAGGGAAAGTTCACCCTGAAATGAAAATTCTGTCATCAATTACTCATCCTCATATCGTTCCAAACCTGTAATCTTCGAAACACAAATGAAAATATTTTGATGAAATCGGAGAGCTTCCTGACCCTGCATATACAACGACGTAACTGACACATTCAAAGCCCACAAAGGTAATCAGGACATTAATAAAATAGTTCATGTGACGAAGCTACGAGAATACTTTTTGTGTGCAAAGAAAACAAAAACAACAACTTTATTCAACAATTTCTTCTCTTCCTTGCCAGTCTTTGACACGAATTAACGACAGTAGCACACGTGTGTGATGCTGCTCACGCAGGAGCCAGTGTTTTGACATAGAAGCCAGGTGCACTGCACCTTGTTTGCAAGCAGAGAAATGCACACCCCTTGAGTCGTGGTACTCTATCTTCTTAACGTTACCGTGATGCTGAGAGGCGGTGAAATGCTTTTATTCAGTCAGAACATCACAGATGCACTCAGCTCTCCCATGCCGCCATCACGCTGCTCACTTTACTCTATGGACTAATCACATACACCTGTTTCTTACCTGCATCTCATCAATAACTGGTCCTTTCCAGCTGCCAAGTTCCTTTATCTTCACTGGTCCCGTCCAGCCACCAAGTTCCTTCGTCTTCACTATAGTCTGTCAAGCCACCAAGTTCCTTCATATCCAGTGGTTCCGTCCAGCTGCCAAGTTCCTTTATCTCCACTGGTCCTGTCCAGCTGCTGTTCCTTCTTCTAATGGTCCTGTCCAGCCCCAGTTCCTTTCTCCACTGGTCCTGTTCAGCCGCCAGTTTACTTTGTTTCCACTGGTCCTCCAGCCACCTCGTCCTCTCAATCTGGTCCCTGTCCAGCCTAATTCTCCACTGGTCCTGTCCAGCTGGCAAGTTCCTTTGTCTCCACTGGTCCTGTTCAACCGCCAGTTTCTTCGCTCCACTGGTCCCATCCAACTGGTAAGTTCCTTCTTCTTTTAATGGTCCTATCCAGCTACCAGCTCCTATGTCTGCACTCTGGTTCAGTCCAGCCACCAGGTTTCTTTGCTCCACTGGTTCCATCCAGCCATCAGGTTCCTTCTTCTCTAATGGTCCCATCCAGCCACCCAAGTTCCTTCGTCTCCAATGGTCCTGTCCAGCTGCCAAGTTCCTTTGTCTCCACTGGGTCATCCAGCCACTAAGTTCCTTCATCTCCATGTGTCTTGTCCAGCTGCCAAGTTCTTTTCCTCTCTAATGGTCCCATCCAGCCCCAAGTTTCTTCTCCTCTGGTCCCATCCAGCCCCAGGTTTCTTCTTCTCCGCTGGTCCCATCCAGCCACCAGTTTCCTTCTGCCTCCCCTGGTCCCGGCCCAGCTTCCAGGTTCCTTCTTCTAATGGTCCCATCTAGCCACCAAGTTCTTTATCTCCGGGCTGGTCCTGTCCAGCCACCAAATTTATTCTCTCTAATGGTCCTGTCAAGTTCCTTTGTCTCCACTGGTCCTGTCCAGCCGGCAAGTTCCTTTTGTCTCCAGTGGACCCATCCAGCCAGTAAGTTCTTCTTCTCCGGCCCACCTCAAAAGCTCCTTTGTTCCAATGGTGCTGTCCAGCTGCTAAGTTCCTATGTCTCCTCTGGTCCTGTCCAGCCAGCAAGTTCCCTCTTCTCTAATGGTCCCGTGCCTAGCCTCCTACGCCTCCACTGGTCTCGTCCAGCCGCTTGGTTTCTTTGTCTCCACTGGTCCCGGCCCAGCCATCAAGTTCCTTCCTCTCTAATGGTCCTGTCCAGCTTCCAAATTCCTACATCTCCACTGGTTCCTCCCAGCCAGGTTTCTTCCTCTCCACTGCTCCCATCCAGCCACCAAGTTCCTTCTTCTCTAATGGTCCCATCCAGCCAAGTTCTTATGTCTCCACTGGTCCCGTCCAGTGCTTCGGCTCCTCCCCATCACCTGCCACTGCTGCTGGGTTCTATGATACACAGGGCATTTAAGAGTAAAAATATAATCAGGCAAAACCCAAAACATCAGTGTGGAAAACATTAGTCCAACATCCATGCAGTAAATGCATACACACTCTAATACTGACAGCACCCATTAACTGCAGAGAATCCATTGTTAAGCAGATGATGTAATGCAGAATTTCTCCAAATCTGATGAAGAAACAAGCTCATCTACATCTCCGAGGGCCTGAGGGTGAGTACATTTTCAGCATATTTTTATTTTTGGGTAAACAATCCTTTAATGCAGCAAAAAGAAATGAACTTGCAATCAGTTAGTTGTAATAAAAATCAATAACCCAAAAAATTAAAAATACCCAAGTTTGAAGAAACACTCTGCTACACTGTACACATGTATGATGCTGTTGCTAGCACACCACTGAATGGTTACGAAATGATTCTGAGAGCTTTAAACACACTGCTTGTTGCTAGGGCTTTTTCTTGCCTTAGAAAATAGGAACTAATAAGAGCACTTCAGTGTTGCCAGTCCTAATAAGAAATGCACAGATGTTCTTCCTTTTTCATCATAAAATAAGTAATTTATTGAAAGACACTAAGGCCGTGGGTATGAGAGGAGTTCAGGGATTTGTTTGTGGTGATCAGCCCTGTGACATTAGACCTCAGATTGCTTCTTAATGAGCTGATTATTCATTACAAGCTCTCCCACTCTCATCTCAGATTAAGTGTAGCATGAAACGATACTGTCCAGAGGTGCTAATGTATGGCTAACATCAGCTCCACCTTAGAACACCATCCACCTTCATGGTCTGTTGAAAATGCAGTCTGATGCAGTACTGGGTCAATTGAACTGCTCACTCATTAACATACATGATGATTAGCCTGTTATTGGTAATCAAAGCATCTGATTATATCTCATAGACAATCCTTAACTAGTAAAAATACTCTATATTTTTACTTTTTTTTTTGGAGAAAGTGTTGGTGCTTGCCTGTGCAAACCCCACTATAATGATGCCTGGGTGTTGATATGCTGTTGCCAGTTTGTTCAGGGTGGTTAACAGGATGTTGCTTGCTGGGTTGAGCAATAGTAAAAGATATTTGCTTTAACAGGCTCCACTGATTAATATACACCACACTTAATGCATGTTCCATCAATAATTCAGACAAACCTGTCTTTACCTGACAGCCAGATGCGACATGCATAATGTCCATTAATAGAGTGCTGTTATAGTTGCTGGAGGGCTGCAGTATTTTGCAGACACTGGTGAACTCTATAGATTTCTGCATGTTTAATTAGGAGCTCGCACACTCAGATAGAGCAATGCATGCAGATTCATGTGATGAAGTTCATTCAGTCAGGACTGCATGAGATAAACCAATCCCCTTTTTATACACGCCTTATCAGCATTCATGTTGTTAAACAATGCGGCGTTAACGTGGAGCAATGGGAAAATGAGATAGAGAGCTAGAAACTGCACGATAGCAGTTTCATTGAAAATGAAGGGACAAAGAGCCTGGAAAACAAACGGCTGAGACCTCGTACTTGCTCATGAATACATGTACATGCTCTAATATATACACTTAAAAACAGTGATTAAAATAAGACAAAAATTAGTCTGTGAAATTCTCTTACTCTCACTGCTTCTGATTTTGAAATGAGGAAAAACTGAAAATAGAAGCTCAGAAAAAAGTTACAAATCTGCTACTGGGGTGGTACTGCTATCTGAAAATAAAAAGCTAAAAGATACATATCTGTCCCTTTTTTAAACCAAAATGGTACATATTAATACACTTTGAAAGGCTTCTTTCAAATGTGCTATTCCTCATCCAATGAAAAGAGATCAAGCTATTATTATAGACAGAGACACATTCAATGCAATTTATTCTTCCTATAACAGAAAATGTGATTACTGAACCTGTGCCTTTTCTCTTTTTATATGCTGGACTAACCCAATTTCTGACTATCCACATAACCGATTTTCCATTTTGAATAATCTAAACTGGAGCTTATTATGGCCAAGAACCACCCACTTAGACAGTGTGTCTGACCAACATGCAAAGTAACCAACAGTTTGTTTGATTTTAGGGTCAGGAAACACTCAGAATATACAGTTGAGTGAATATGGTTGCAACTCTATACAGCTCACTATGACGTCAGTAATCTTTTAAAATCATCTGAACGTGGTAAAGGGCTCTTCATCATTACAGTATGCAAATGCATCTGACACAAAGAGACATCATTATGTCTCTTACACTTTTAATCAGTGTTGTAGACCACCTAAACCGAAACCAAGACCAAGACAAAAATGCAGAAAAAAAAGTGTATTAATCAAATACAACAAAGAAATCAAACGTAATACCAAAGAAATACCAAAAATAAAACTGAGCACATCAAATTCATCTAAAAGATTCACTTTTATTGCCACATTTATTTATTTTATGTTTAGGAACTTTGCTTTGTTGTCTACGAGTAAATAAACACAAACTAGAGAGCTGGGAGGTATTTCAGAAAGTTGCAAACTTCCAGAAGCATAGAAAAACTAAAAACCACTGCAACTTTCAGGGTAAGTAAGTAGCCATAGCAATGTATTTTCTGAACATAACCTGTTCTTGGCTCTGGAGATCCCACCTTTCCACCCACCAGCGAAACTGCTGCTCAGTAGACTCTAAAAAGTGTGCGAGTGAAAACACAATACTGTAGACAAAAACTTTAATAACAAAGTTTCTGACAGGATATTTTCAAAAGCATTAATTTTGGAGTTTGTTATTCAAATAATAATAAACACTTATCTGGAGTCTTTACTAATTTTCTTATCAGGTTAATTTATCTTATTTTAAGTGTGTTTCAATATTTTCTACACAACAAGGAGCAATACAAACGCATTGTTTCTACAGCAAGTCATTTTGCAAGGAAAACTGTCAGTGAGCTTACAATCATAAACACAGATAAATGTCCTGCCCACAGAACATCTGTGCTATGGGTGCCTCATAACACCAATAACAAATAATACATGGCTGAACAGGCCCATAAATGTGATTGAGTGTTGAGGTGATGTGGCTATCTGGCTGAAAGCATCTCTCTCTCGGTCAGGGATTACGCCTTCATTCAGGCTAGTCTACAGGTCCCCAAAGCAAAGCTGAGCGCTGTGGATTCACGCTGTGGAGGCTGTTAGCATTTTCTGCTCAGCTTGAGGCTGCAGGAGTTTGTGTCACAGCTGGTGGTGCAGCTAAACTGTGGCTCTTACAGGCTATGTGCAAAATAACACACTACTTTACTATTTATGAAGTGTGTAGTGTGCATGTGTAATATGTAATGTGTACATTATGCATATTTTCTGTATGTGCAAAATAGCCTATTACAGCCTGCAATGACAATAAATGTAAGTGAGACTGCAGAACAGCTGAACATCAACAAGACAAATGAACTGATGAAACTGTCAAGTTTTATGTCACAAACACAGCAGACTAAACTGAGCAGAGCCGGTTGTATTTTCTGGGAGGACTTTAACTGCACGCAGCAGGACGCTGGAGGTGTAAAGTTGTCAGTAGGCTTTTTACTCTCTCTAGAGTTTTCACTTTTCCTAGAAATCCAAATATTTTCCACTTTTTTATGTTTGTAAAATGTACTCATTTTATAAATTGCATTTTTTCTTTATTTATATTATTTTCAAGTCCACTCTATTCTGTGTTCTTTTAGTATCACTGAGATGCTACTATAGTTTTTACATTATTAACATTTCTAATCAGTTGTATTTTAGTTAAAGTTTTAGTAACTTTGTTATGTTTTGTCATTTTAATAATTTCAGAGATCTGTCATGCCATTTTTTTAATAGAGCATCAAAACGGCATTTACAATTTGATTTTTTTATTTTTTTTTAAATTTTATGGATATTATCTGAGAGACTTTTGGTGTGTCCAAGTTACGTACATTCTTTTGACATGCTGTTTTTTGCATAACATACAGTAGAGAAATATCTGATTTTGAATGCAGCGTTTGCTTCTTATCAGAGAGAGAAAAAAACACTTTTTGAAGGAACATGAAGGAAAATCACGGACATGGCAACCACTGCCTTAAGGAGAATTATATTGAAACAGAACCTTTTAGATAGGTTTTGGGCATTTATCAGTTGCTCAAATGGGAAAATCATCTTGGTTAGCATGCATTATTTTAATGATGTGCCCATGATATGCCCTACACTTTCTGGAAAATGTATCTTTGTTCCAAGCATGGTACAGTCATGGCCAAAAATATCGGCACCCTTGCAATTCTGTCAGAAAATGCAACACTTCTCTCAGAAAATTGTTCCAATTGCAAATGTTTCATTATTCACGTGCTTATGTTTTTATTTGCACTGCAAAACACAAAAAAGAGAAGAAAGGTCAAACTTGATAAAATTTCACACAGAACTCAAAAATGGACTGGACAAAATTATTGGCACCTTGTCAAAATTGTAAGAAATAATTGCTTTTCAAACATGTGATGCTCCTTTAATTTGTATTTAGACACACCTGTGGCAAGTAACACTACAATATAGTAATCACAATTGCAACCAGTTAAAATGGAGAAAAGTTGAGAAAAGAAAGAAGTGTATAGAGTTGTCTGTGGATTTGAGAGAAAAAATTGTGGGAAAACATGGACAATCTCAAGGCTACAAATCTATCTCCAGAGATCTTAATGTTCCTGTGTCCACTGTGTGCAATATCATCAAGAGGTTTACAGCCCATCGCACTGTAGCTAACCTCCCTGGACGTGGACGGAAGAGCAAAATTAATGAAAAATTACAACGAATGATTGTTTGAATGGTGGATAAAGAACCAGATTAACTTCCAAACAAATTCAAGCTGATCTGCAGACACAGGGTACAACAGTGTCAGCTCACACTATCCCTTGAAAAAGGGACGCTATGGTAGGAGACCACTGCTGACACAAAGGCATAAAAAAGCAAGACTGGAGTTTGCCTAAACTTATGGGACAAAACCACAATCCTTCTGGCAGAACATACTGTGGACAGATGAGACAAAAGTAAAGCTTTTTGGTAAAGGACATCATGGCACTGTTTACAGAAAAAGAAATGAGGCCTTCAAAGAAAAGAACACAGTCCCTACAGTCAAACATGGTGGAGGTTCAATGATGTTTTGGGGTTGCTTTGCTGCTTCTGGCACTGGATGCTTTGACTGTGTGAACGGTATCATGAAATCTGATGATTACCAAAGAATTTTGGGGCACAAGTGGCCAGTGTCAGAAAGCTGCGTCTCCACCAGAGGTCATGGGTTTTCCAGCAGGACAATGATCCGAAACACACTTCAGAAAGCACTCAGAAATGGTTTCAAACAAAGCACTGGAGAGTTCTGAAATGGTCAGCAATGAGTCCAGATCTGAATCCCATAGAACACCTGTGGAGAGATCTCAAAACAACAGTTGGGAGAAGGAATCCTTCAAATCTGAATGACCTGGAGCAGTTTGTATCTCTACCAGTCTGTCACTGGGCTGTAACTGAGTACAAGCCCGTATAATGTTCCTCTGTTTACGTGGGTGTATGAAACACATGAATTACCAATGTTTTTGAAAAGAAGATATACATGTATGCTGGAGTGTAAATCCCTGGCAGGCCTGGAGCCATCAGAGATGCTGGATTATCTCTGCAATCTTCTGGAGTGAGTGACTGCCCTCTTCAACACACACACACACACACAAATGACTGCACTCAGACTCTAATCCTCTGCTGCACACACACACACACACACCGCTGGCCGGTCCCCACAATGTCAAAAATGTCAGGTTTTACTATCCTTGTGGGAACATTTGGTCCACAATGTAGCAAAAACAAGTACACACACACACACACACACACACACACTATAGTGGTTTATTATACTTTATTATAGAATTTATATCATATAAATATGTGAAAAAAAAAGTTTAAAAGAAAAAGCTTACTTTGAATACTTTACAATAGCCCAGCAATGGACTGGCCACTGGCCGTGTGTGCAGGAATCCAGGGTGCCTATGGACACTACATAGGACAAGAAGTTGAAAAAATGAACGAATAGACAGATAAAATATTTCAGTCTCAGAAATCCAATAAAATAATAACTATATCAAATTCTCTGCACACCTGGAGGAATTGCATCAGGAAGGGCATCCGCTTCAGAAGGGTTTTAAAATAAATGTTTTCTTCAAACCTTTCTGGCATTCTGGCTCACTCTCTCAGCATCTGTAGGTCCAGCCCTAACAGACAACAACACAAACAGCCATTAATCTAAGTTGTTTCAGTTCAGTGGTAAAAGCTGCTGCTCGAACCAGTATTGCTCAGTCATCATTGTCACTTGACAACAGCAAATGGTATAATTTGCTTTCTAGACAACCAATTTATCCTCTTTTAGTATCCAAGTATCTAATCTCTGCACACAGTGCACGTTAAATACTGGCAATATTAATGGAGTATACAAAGAAGAAAAGTGATATAAAGGAAAAAGAACATAAGAAATATATCGAATATTAAGCCAGGACAAATATTTAGAAAAATGTAAACTGTAAAAGCATTTTAAATAGTCTTAAATATATGTTTTTTCTATTCTTTATGTAAAATATTTCCTAATAACTCCTACATTTGCCTGTTTTTTGTGAGATTCACACAAAACACACACACACAAAACTACTAAATGCATTTGAGCTTTTATCATTTATTTTAAACCACTTACAGTTGCAGAGCTTTATATCTGGTGTATTTGTTTAGCAAAAAGCTATGATTTCTGGACAAATACCTCTGACTTGTTGCTGTTCAAATATTTCTAAACACATAAAAGCAAGATACTGCAGCTGAGGTGGTCTTCAGGATGTCTAGTCCTGCAGGAGTCGGGTTGAGTCCTGACTGCTCCTGTGGGCTGATTTTCCTTGAGCTTTCTATGTGGGTGTGTGACACTGCAGAGATGGATCATCTTAAGAACACTTTGTCCACCCACTCGCCAGTTTTATAGCTTACATCTGTTTCTCGCTAGACAGACAAATGTGTCTGGAAAAAAAAAAAGACTTCAGGAGTAAGCCTGTGCATCAGAAAACAATTCCTTTCTGGCTTTTCCTGGCTTTGCGTTTATCTAAAGATTTATACGCAGAAAGTGTTTTTTAAAAGCCTGTGGTGAGACTTATGATTGTTTCCATCATTGTTTTTCTGGACCCCCTCCTTTTGTTGACCGTTCTCGCCTCTATCAATAATACAGTCGCTCTGCCTGGGAAGAAGCTGAGTGTGGCTCTCACCAGGGCTTTGAACAGAAGGTCAAGCTCTCGAGGTGGTACTAATTAAATTCCCCCTCCTGCCCACTCGCTAACACCCACCTGCAAACGCAGCATTCATTAGCCCTCGGAGCCCAGCGGTGACCTCACCTCTCCAACCTCCACAAACAAACACGCGTCCCCCGTCACACCAACCCCACCGTCAGACCCACACGTGTCAGGACGCTCACAGCTGGACAAAATCACAAGATATGCAGCGCACTCCTGTGCAATTTCATCTCAAGATCAGCATCATAACTGCCAAACTCCAGACCTGTGAAAGGAATGACAGGGGAAGTTTTCTCCTAAAGATTTCTTGGAATAAGCAGTTGATGCACAAGACTGCATTTATTTGATTAGTAATACACTAAAACAGTAATGTAGTAAAACATTATTAGATTTTAAAATAGCTGTTTTCTGTGTGAATATATTGAATTGTATGAATATATCGAATTCTGAATTGTAACCCTGGACCACAAAACCAGTCTTAAGCAGCACAGGTATATTTGTAGCAATAGCCAACAATACATCGTATGGGTTAAAATTATTATTTTATGACAATAATCATTAGGCTATTAAGTAAAGATCATGTTCCATGAAGACATTTTGTAACTTTCCAACCATAAATATATCAAAACCTAATTTTTGATTAACCCTTTAACTGTCACCGTCCCCCCTGTGGGACGCCTAAGTTTACTTCACCATATTACAAATAAATCCTGATCTAATCATGACAAACTATACATCGTTGGAAAGGTCTAAGACTCCTAAATAGATATTTTACCATATTTTTGTGTTAGAAATTATTTAGAAAAAGTAATAGATTAATATATGTCACGAGTGCCACTCAAAAAAATCATAATCTACACAACTTGTACATCAAAATCATATTACAAAATGTTTTCATTCATAATTATAAAAATTGAAGTCTGGATAGTGCATTTTTATGTCTATTTTAAAAAATGGGAGTGACAGTTAAAGAGTTAATAATATGCATTGCTACGAACTTCATTTGAACAACTTCAAAGGTGATTTTCTCAAAATTTAGATTTTTTTGCACCTTCAGATTCCAGATTTAATAGTTGTATCCTGACAAACCATGCATCAATAGAAAGCATATTTATTCAGCTTTCAGATGATTAATAAATCTCAGTTTCATCAAATTGATTCTTTGAAATGGTTTTGTGGTCCAGGGTCACGATTGTCAGCATCATTACTCCAGTCTTCAGTGTCACATGATCCTTCAATCATTCTAATATGCTGATTTGCAGCTAAATTATTGTCAGTTATTAATATTTTTTACCAAGAATTCTCTTTGAAGAATTTGTTTGAAATATTTTTGTAACATTATAAATGACTGTCAATTTTGCATTTAATGCATTTTTGCATAATAAAAGTTACACTTTTAAACACTTTTATTATGCAGGTGTAAGACAAAAAGAAATTGCCACTTAAACCTTTCTGAAGACAATCAGTTCCCTTCAGATATACATTTATGAATATACAGTCTCCACAAATCAAGTTACTGACCCATTTAAATATCTGAACAGGGAATATCTTTGTTATCCACCTGCACACATTATCAAATTTATGCACAATAAATCAAACTTGATTTGTACACTTTCTTAAGTGCTTTCGTTTGTTCTAGCTGTCTTATTTTGAGTCCACTGGGGGATGCAAATATGTAATTGAGGATGTCTCATTACATAAAAATAACTATTATAAAATGACTATTATTCCTCCAGAAGTCTAAATTACTGTAATTCCTTTCTTTCTTTGGAATATAATGATTACTTTTCTGAAATAAAGCATCCTCAGTGACGTACGCAGCTGACAAATGTGACCTCCGGAGGACACAGCCTTCAAAATGAGACACAGCAAAGGTGTTTCGAGTGATTTTTACTGTGTTTGATAGAGTGCTCTTGTTGGTTGCCAGGCTGTTGATGACTGATTGCTTACTGGCCCAAGTCAAAAGAGACCAGATTCGAGTCTCCATCATATTCTAGCCTCTAGATGTGGCCCCTTCTTCAGTGTTCGACAGTAATAGCGCTGTGTTTGCCTTAGAAAGCATCACTAAGTTGTCATGTTTTGGAGAGATATATTTCCCAGTGTTTGGCTAAAGCGTGTCAAACACAGAGTACACAAATAACCGCGCAGCCTCTCCGGGCTGATGAATGATCTGCTGCAGCTCACTGCAGATTTTCGGATAGGACACGCTCACGGCAAAGCACTTCTGCCTCTCTCGCCGCTGCCCGACACTCAGCTTCACAAACTGAGCACTAGTCAGCTTTCTCAGAGCTATCCATTCTTATATATCCATAAAAACATTTCACGACTTCTGAAATGAAAAAGAACCTGTTGTCACGTTTAACATAAAAGCCTTTGCCACAGGCAGGTAGGTATTGAGTATTAATTGCTTTCTGCGTGGACACGTTTGCTCAGGCGTCTATTCTGGTGGCTGCGTGGGCAGATCGGTTACAGAATCTATTTTAGTGGCAGAGAACATGAGCAAAGCCTTCTGTATAATTACTGTCATCTCGGCTGATGACAGCAGCTCCCGCCGAGCGACGGATAGCTGGATTCATTCACTGAGGGAGAAATCAGACACAGATCCTGCAAGAAGTACAAAACACGACTTATACAGTCATGCTTCCACATCAGAGCATTTACTTATCTAGAAATTAATCTAATTCAGTGACTGAATAAATACACTGACATCAAGTGATTCAAAATGAAGCATACGAAATTCCAGTGCCATAATACACTGTATGGTGCAACTGTATGAAATAATTTTAAAGAGATAGTTCACCCAAAAATAAAAATCCTGTCATCACTTACTCACCCTCATGTTATTAAACCTACAAGCAAATACCAAGTTTCTCGAGGAAACATAATGAACTAGTTATATGTAATGGAATTACGTAAGGTAAATGAAGTTCCAAACATAGGTTTCGGGAGGAGCCTAATCATTCAGTCCTGTCAATCATCATTACGAGCCTATATAAGCAGCTCTCATTGCACCGTCCCAGCCTCCGTTCTTCCAGCATCCCTCCACCTCCCCTTCTCCTCTGTTTCTGGTATTCTCCCTCTAGGTAATATCGCAGTGGGGGGGTCGAACTCTGCGCTCAAGCCGAGCCTCGGGTTCGAGCCTCCATTAAGGACAGCAAGCCAAGTTTGTTTACCATTGCCCATCAGGACTGGATGGGCAGGCGAACTTGTGAATTACAAAATAATAGAGTTGGGGTACTCGGACTCGAGTCCGGTCTCGAGCATAGGCGGAGTTTGACTTTTATGCGTGGGGGGGCACCCACTGGCAGACGAGCCAGCAGCAGATTTTTTTTATAGGCCTATGTTCTATATTCATATATTTATGTAACATATTCTACATTGCGTTACAAAAAAAAACAAAAAAAACATAACGTTACCTAACACAGAGAATAGGCTTGCTGCCATAGTCGGTGTTCAGTTGCCCACCGCGTCACCGACCACCACCAACGTTTTGATTTTTTATTTTTTTTTATAGTAATAAAATATTATTTCGTTCAGTGGAGAACAGACACTATAAAACTTAACGCAGCTGCTCAATGCAGAGTGCCGAACGACAGTCGCATCGCATCGCAGATCAGATTTTATTTATCAGCCAGCAGAGTGATGAGCTGACCGACAAGAAGAGTGAGGTCAGACGAGACAGACGATGGTGGAAGTTTGGCAATGTTTTTATTTTGAAAAGCCTGTTGACTTTTGCCGTTTATCTATGGTGGTTTTCCAAGTTTTTTGAACATTCGTTTCTTATTTATTTGGTTGTACAGTGTTTGCAGATTTTTACTTTGTGTAATTTCTTTCTTATTCGTTTTGCTAATAAACGTTCTACGTTTCTTATATCTATTTATTTGGTTCCACGGGGTTTACCGATTTTCAGTTATATATACTAGGCTATTTAAAATGTATGTAGGCCTAGCCTAAATTATTTGTTGTTTTATATTAAGCATAGCATGGTGTAAGCTATATCTGTGCCATTTAAGTTCAGAGCCAGTTTCCAACTTTCCTCATAACTGAGAAACGTGTTTTTGATGTAACCAAACAGTTAACTTGCAAAAGCGGGAAAATCGCGAAAAGAGAGCCCTCTCTATCAGGGCAAGTTGAGAATCATGAGGATATGGGGCTTAAATTGAAATTAATTTAACCAAAACGTACTTATTCTATCCACTAAAATAATAAGATAATATAAATAAAATGAAAAAATATGAATTCTTTGATTTTTCATAGCTCAGACAAAATCATGATTGGCTCTCGTCTGGGGGGGCACTAAAAATCGCTTGCTGTAGCTCTGCTACTAAATGTATTTAAAAATGGCTATCCCTGTACAGCTATGATCAGCTATTTCTCCATCTTGGCTGAGCTTTCAATGTTGTTACGGGAAAGGATGAAGCTAATTTGTTGGTTTTTGTCACATGACCCGCGGTGCGCTTGCGGCATTCTGAAAAGTTGAAATGTTTTTATCTCGATGCGGCGCGGACGCGCCTGGAAAAACCGAGCGCGTCGCGACCTCGTCGCTTCCGTTATGAGCGCGGCTGCCGCACGTCTACATTTAAAATAATGAACTTGAGCGCGCAAACGACGCGATATGTGAACGGCCCCTAAGAGACTATTCATGTAAATAAATTCGGTCTTGTCTTAAGTAAACCTGAACAGTTGGGAGAAACACTGATGCGTCAAAATATTTGATCTGTGCGACAGATCTTAAAGCGACAGCAGCGTACACCTGCAGCCGCCGACCGCATCATAAATATTAATCAAACAACAAAAGAAAAAGAGAAAATCACTCACTTTTCCTGACTGAATCACTTATTAACTTTAGTAAGAATCATGTTTAATGTATACAGTGAAGATTTTGCATTGTTTTATTTTAACATTCATTACTTCAAGAAATGTCTGTAGCCTGTTTCTGTGATAGCCTTTAGATAGACCTACCTAAAAAAATCTATTTTTAAAAAGATTCTATTTTTAAAAAATATATTTTTGATTAATATATTATTTATCCTTTTGTTTGTAAGTAATTGGCCTACTTGGAGTGTTTACTTGCCTTCAGTAAGGTTGAGAATGTTTTGCTTACATTAGTTGATTAGTTTTTGCTGTATTAAAATTATTATTATTTTTTAAACATGGTGGCAGTTTCTAGAATAATTTTTCTAAAATCTTCGCAGTAATAGTTTTAATGGGTCCAAAACCACCTTGGGTGTGCATGATTTTCTAATAATTCAGTGGCACATCAGCAATTTAATGTAATAATGTAATTTATTGTAATTAATGTAACTATAAATGCATTCAAAAATAAAACAGGTGTGAGTTTGCTGTGACTTATGGAAAGTATATGTAGGGCTTTATACACAGTGTGTGTCATTGTAAAGACTAGGTTTATCCCTCACAACCTCATTTTCATTCAAGAAAAAAAAAAGTCATATAAAACCCAAAACACACACAGCCACAATCAGAAATAAGAGGTGCATTTTCTTAAGGTCCCATTCACCAAGATACCCTCTCCTTTACCCCCACCCCTGAATTTATACATTTACTACATCGATGAATAAAGTCAAGTCCCGCCCTATAATTTATCACATTCTAAAACCTGTTTCACTCTGAAATATGTCACAAGACATAAGTCAGCTATAACTTCTGTTCCATGACTTTAAGTTTGCTAAGCAGAGCATGGACACTTATGAGATGTTGTGAAATCAAAAATCAAAATGGCAAGATCCACTAAAGGTTTGCTTTTCTTACATTTCAATTGACATTGCGTTTTTCTAGTTGCAAAGTTTAAAAACAGGGGTGCCCAAACTCAGTCCTGGTCCTTGGTTTAGCTCCAACTTGCCTCAACACACCTGCCAGGGGGTTTCTAGTTTGCCTAGTAAGAGCTTGATTAGCTGGTTCAGGTGTGTTTAATTGGGGCTGGAGCTAAACTCTGTAGGACACCTCCCTCCAGGACCGAGTTTTGGCACCCCTGGGTTAAAACAATGTTAAGATTCCGACAAACATTAGTGTTTCCTTGGACTCGGACTCGACTCGGACTCGGCCCTTTGGGACTCGGACTTGAGTCCGACTCGGCCCATTTTGGACTCGGACTCGTCTCGGACTCGATTGGTTAAAGACTCGGACTCGACTCGGACTCGAACCCAACACTACAAAATAAATGTAATTGTAAACAGTTACAGTTACTGAGAATGTGTTATTAAATTAGTTACTTTTAAAAATGTTCACACACACATACAGATTTAATTGACTTCTTTCATAAATGCTTACATACATGCTTATTCGATAACTGTTTTATTTCCTATTTCGGTTTATGCATATACTTTATTTTTTAAGATTGTTTTTTTCCAAGGCATTGTTAGATGCCAGTGTTTCCTGTCATAACTATGCAAACATTTTTTTTTCCAAACCAGTATCATAGCTATTAAACTATTTCTTGTTATGATTTCAAATCTGTATTTAACCTCAGAATGATCTCAAAGTAAATAAGAGCTGTTAAGTCTGATTTTGTGGTGTCTGTGCTTTAAATTAAACTTAAACTTCAACTTAAGTCAGCGCTATATGCTTAATAGTTTTTCTTGGTGGAAGCTTTGCGTTTGGTTAGATAATAAAGTATTAAAACTCAATTCAATATTACATGTACAATTTCTTAATTCTGTCAACTTGCTGCTTGCTAACAACTGATTTCTTCATGGAAGCTTTGCGGTCAAATATTTCAACTCAGATCAGTGTTTCATGTCTAATTTATTTTGTGGCAAGCAGCTGTGTAATAAATGGTATATTGTACATCCACTTGTTACCGCAAAATAAAGATGTATATTATCTCTTATTTATTATAATCTTAATTCAAGTGATAAAGGATTTTGACAGTCTGACAGTAATCAGTGTTGAGCTACTGTAGGTTAACTCTGCCTGGTTTAAATGTTTCAAAATGATTAACAGTTAAAATATTAGAAATTTAGAAAAATAATCAAAAAGTAATCGAATGTAATAAATTACATTACTTTAATAAAGTAATCGAAAAGTTACACTACTTATTATTATTTTACACAGAGTAACTTGTAATCTGTAACCTATTACATTTCCAAAGTAACCTTCCCAACACTGACTTTTGCAATAGAACAAATGTTTTGTGAGAGAATGCACAGAGTCTCAGGAGAAATAAGTGAGAGAATAAGTGAATAAGAGAAAGAAAACACATCATACATTAAGAATAGGTCCAGAAGACTGAGTAGGGTCAGTGTCTGGGAAAGTTTGGGACATCTACCCAGGTCTTACTACACATGCAGTATTAAAAGCATACTGACAGATACTACTACCACCAAACAACACCACACAAGACCGCAAAACCCTGCAGACAGTGATACGGTCCCACAAAGCAGGACAAGAATAAACAATCATTACGAATCTCAGACACACTTCTGTGGACAGAAAAACAAAGTTTGAGGGCCAACATAGACAAGTTCAAGAGTTATTATCCCCAAACCACACAGATCTAGACACACCAACCACAATTCAAACACAACAACATCGTGATGGATCTGTATAATTGCACTTTGGTAATGTGTTTTCCCTTACAAAAAGAAGTTTATCCAAGTGTGCTATTAGGATACTTTTTTAAAACTGAAAATAGGAAAGTATACTTTCAGCCTACTTTTTATGTACTTCTCAGAAATGTGCTTCATGTACTTCACAGGAATATACTTAAAAAGACATTCAAGTATATTTGACTTATACTTAGAAAAAAGTCTAAATATATTTGAGCTATACTTGTGCTCCGACAATCCATGTTTTCATTGTTATATGGTAGGGGGCGCTATTACACCTCTTCTGTACAGAATTAGAAAAAAAAAAAAAAACAAGCGAAGAACAACAGATGCTTCCACCTGTAATCTAATACGGTCATCCGACATAAACAAGCATCAAAACTGTAATGTTGTGGAATAAAATGTCGACCTATGAAGAGGTAATGATGACTGTCAAGCTTTGGGGTGTTGATCAACTCCATCTATGTTTTGATTTTCATTCTGAATACAGTTCATAGTCTTTTCTCATCTTTTTGTTCAAAATGTTGTTTGTTTATTTATTTATGAAACTTACCCACATTCAAGTGTTTATAAAAAAGAATGCATGAAGCTAGAATAAAATGTTTTTGTTAACAAGCAGATACCCTGATATTTCTTTTGATGTTTTGCATGTTCAGATATTCATAGAACAAAATATATTCAAAAATAATACCTAAATAGGGACATAGTAGTATACTAAAGTATGATGTAAAGTTCACTTAAAGAAAACTTGCGAGTATACTTACAGTATAAAACTACTAAACTAGTAGTTTCCTGGGACTATACTTCAAAGTGTACTAAAATTCTACAAGTATTTGATTAGTAAACTATCAGTATACCTATAAGTTCACTTTTAGTATACTTGCAGTACAAACAAAACATAGATCTAAACTAGTTGTGTACTCAAAGTTTACTACTGTTATACTTGAAGTATACTTAAAATTGTACTTTTATATACTACAAAGTGGGCCAATTTAGTCCCAATGAGTGTTGAAATAGTACACTTACAAGTATACTACTAGTTCAATGATATTTGCATACTTACTAAAAGCAGGGGTCACCAGAACCGGTCCTGGAGGGCCGGTGTCCCTGCAGAGTTTAGCTCCAACTCTAATCAAACACACCTGAACCAGCTAATCAAGGTCTTACTAAGTATACTTGAAACTTCCAAGCAGGTGTGTTGAGGAAAGTTAGAGCTAAACTCTGCAGGGACACCAGCCCTCCAGGACCGGTTCTGGTGACCCCTGCTTTAAGTAGTAAGTATGCAAATATCATTGAACTAGTAGTATACTTGTAAGTGTACTATTTCAACACTCATTGGGACTAAATTGGCCCACTTTGTAGTATATAAAAGTACACTTTTAAGTATACTTCAAGGAACAAGTTTGGTGACCACTGACTTAAAGTATACTTAAAAATATACTTGGACTTTATTTAAGTATACTTAATAGCATAAACTTTAAGTATACTTCTTTTTGGTAAGGGTTCTTTTACTAGACGGGGAAAAGGTGACCCAGTGTTCAGAAATGTTTGATCTTAGTTTGCCTCATCTGGATATAATAGAGATGATTGCACAGATTTATCTCATGTCTGAATATGCTTCTCAAAAGATACAAAACAGACACTGACATAGCAGTTTGGTGAGCATTTTGAGGATGTAAACAATACAAAAATGTAAAGAATATTCAATATGGCAAATATCAGTATTAGGCTTAAAAACATATGAAAACGATGATATGCAAAAGGGGCTTAATGGAGGAATTAACTGTGAGCTCTGTAGGAGGTACAGTAATCTGTTTTGCCATTTGGATTATTATTCAGTGCAATGGCTGGAGTGAATTAAAGTAAATCTTAAAGGGACAGTTCACCCACTGATAAATATTCTGTCATCATGTATCACCCTCATGTCAGTCCAAACTTCTTCTGAAATCCACAAAAAGATAGCCTGTTTTAAAGAATGTTGCTTACCACACAGAAACTCATACAGGTGTGTAACGACATGAGGGTGAGTAAATGAGGACTGAATTTTCATGTTTGGGTGATCTGTCTCTTTAAATAGACAGACAGGCCAGAGAAGCAGAGATTCTGTCCGTCTTACTGGGTTTACGCTTTAAATGGAGCAGTGGAGTGGAAGTTGCCTACAGTGTGGTTGCATTCTCAACATGATGACAAGCTTAGTGATGGCTTCAGGATATCACTAATAAGATCAAGAGGATGAACTTGAACTAAGAGAGAAAATATGATAAACTATGAAGAGTGAGTGGGGTTTCAGTGGGAATCACAGGTTTACCAGCTTTCCCAAACAGCTGGTTTTAACATGTGTGATGTGTCTCCTGTGAGCAACTGTGAATAGATTTTGTTAACGGCATTGGATTTTGTTGACCGTAAAAGGATTATTCAAAACCTGTATGACTTTCTTTTTTCTGCTAAACATGAAAGAAGATATTTTGAAGAATGTTGGCAACCAAACAGTTGATGGTCCCCGTCGACTTATTTAGTATTTTGTTCTCTCCATACTGTGGAAGTCAATGGCTACAAGCAATTGTCTGGCTACCAACATTCTTCAAAATATCTTATTTTGTGTTTGTCAGAAGAAAGAAACTACAGGTTTCAAACTTCAGGGTGAGTAAATTAATTTTCAGTTCTTTGGTGATCTATCCTTTTAATAAAGTGCTACAAGGGTGACATATTTTTGTAGTCCAAAACCTGGAAATGAGTTTAGCATTTTAGCCCTTCTGCTTCCATCATCCTGAAGTTAGTGGGCTTTTGGTTACTGAAATGACTGAAATAAGGTCTGTGGTGAATACAAGCTCAAGATATTTTATTCTGTGGCATAAAATACACCAGTAACACTATATATTTATAGTTGTCCTGAAAAAGGCAGTTGCTAACAAGAGTCCAAAAGGGACTACAGAGTTTTTAAGAAATTAAACATCATCACACTAAACAGCTGAACTCAACTACTCACTAGTCACTTTAACAGCCTCATTTTGTTAGTAATTATCCTCTTACAAACTATTCTAACTCAACTAGACTAAAAGAGTTGTCAGAAGCTGGTTGGAAGATGGTGACATTGAAGTCTTTTGACTGTGGTGTTGTTAATTTCTATTCACCCAACAGAACACTACTAAAATTTAGGTTTTACCTTAAAGGGGTCATCAGATGCCCATTTTCCACAAGTTGATATGATTCTATAGGGTCTTAATGAAAAGTCTATAATATACTTCGGTTAAAAATTCTCAATGGTTGTGTAAAACAACACCCTTTTACCTTGCCAAAATCAGCTCTGCAAAAATCATCTCATTCTGGTTGAGGCTGCTTTAAATGCAAATGAGCTCTGCTCGCCCCGCCCCTCTCTTCTCTCTGTGGAGTGACGAGCTGCTCGGAGAGATTGTTACTTTAGCCGCATTCCCTTCACAAACAAACGTAATCTACTGCATCTTCAGCGGCTCAGATGTCGGGAGTAAATGACGACCACTATGTTCATTATTACATCCAGCAACACAACACCTCAATCGCTCAATCTGAGATATTCTTGTCTAACTTACATCCCTGCTCCAGCATTAAAACAAAGAGGATGGACTGTTACAGCTGATTCGAGGTAAAACGCTCATGTCAATCAACTATTGTGGGAGTGTCCTCTGTTGGTGTGACCCCACAACGACAGGCATCTGAGAACGGCTCGATTTGAAAAAGGGGACATTATTTTTACAAATTAAAAACCACTGCATGGATTTTTATCATTATAGGGTAGATTTGTACATAAACTGCCAACACACATTAATGTTCAAACAACATGTAAAAGTGAACTTAGCATCCGATGACCCCTTTAAATGTATAGAAGACTCATGGTCTGAAATCACTTCTACAAAAGTATAAAGGTCAGTTTACATGACAATATTTGTAAACAGAAATTTTTTTCCTTTGCATTTTCACTCGGATCAACGAAAGCAACTAAAAATGCCAGGCCACTTTGTAGAGAAACGCGATAATTACACTCTCAGAAGAAGAAGAATTTTTTTGTTTTACAAAACTTTAAACTAAGTCACAAAAGCTTAAAAGTATCTTACTTACCCCTAAATGGTATTAGTACTTTAAAGGTACATATGTGACCCTGGATCACAAAACCAGTCATAAGGGTAGATTTTTTTAATTGATATCATCTGAAAGCTGTTACTCCCGACATCTGAGCCACTGAAGATGCAGTAGATTACTTTTGTTTGTGAAGGGAATGCGCCTCCCGATCTACATATATCCGTCTATGTTCGCGCGAATCATTCATGATCCAGCTTCACTCACAGCAGAAGTGAGTATAAGCGTTTTTTATGAATCTTTGCGATGGCCTTTCCTAATAATGTGGTAGTTAGGAAGTTTAGCGGCTAAACAAGGCTAAATGCGGCTAATGTAAACAACACCATCTTTCCACAGAGAGAAGAGAGCAGAGCAGAGCTCATTTGCATTTAAAGGAACAACCCCTTAGAATGAGATGATTTTTGCAGAGCTGATTTTGGCAAGGTAAAAAGGGTGTTGTTTTACAAAACCACTGAGAATTTTTAATCAAAGTATATTAGAGACTTTTCATTAAGACCCTAAAGAATCATATCAACTGGAAAATGGGCATCCGATGACCCCTTTAAGACTAGTTTTGTGGTCCAGGGTCACATATTAGTACTTTAAAAGTGCACAGTGTTGTTTAAAGTGTACATATTTGTACCTTCTGAAAGGATACAGTCCAAGTGACTGTTCTGTACCTTTCTTTTTCTCTGAGAATGTCTAATAATACAACGCCTACAGACTTCTTTGAACTTGTTGAAAGGAAAAGGCTGTAGGATTCAAATTATTCTGAAATATCCACAGTCGTATTTAAGCCTCAACTTCCTCACTAAGCAGTCACATACTCTCTGCGCCCCTGGCTGTCGGCATTGTGGACTAAGAGGTCGACTGCTCAGAAAACGGGCTCCTTCCGCAGCCCCGCTGTGTGAACGCCGGGCGCTCGTCTTCAGCGGCGTTCATTACGCTCAGCTCTCATGCTGGCGACACACACAGGGGACGGTACGCTTGTGCAGACCGGCTAATTGCTCCCTTCCAGACCCCGACTGAGCTCAGCTGAGGCGAGAGCACAACAGCAGTGCTTATCACCATAATGAAGAACAGCTGCTCTCCGTCAGAACGAGAACAAAAGCCTCGCAAATGATACAGGCAGCAAATCAAAAGCTGCATGCTAATAGGTGAAAACAGTAGGCCTATATGAAAATAGTAGTATGTTTGAAATCATAATACAGCAGGTGAAAAATACCGTGACAATTTCCAGTGAGATTCTGAAGAACTCTTCTGAAGAAAGGATTTATGAACAGCAGTCAAGTGATGCAAGTGACGCTGCTGAAGTCACGTTTTAATGACGACATGATAAATAGTACATCTGCCCTGGTGAAAAAAACAGGATATGCTGGTAGGTATGTTTTGATGCTGGAATGCTGGTCAAGGACCAGCATGAACCAGCTAAGGACCAGCTTAAACCAGCATCAAAACATACCTACCAGCATATGCTGTTTTTTTTACCAGGGTGGATTGCACTCCTACACTCACTGTAAAAAAAAAATGCATAAACACAACCCAGTAAAGTGAAAAATACATTATTTAGCATATAATTTTTACAGTTTTTTTTTAAATATAAATGAATATTAGCTATTCAAAAGAAGTACCTAATGTGCCTTTTTACACTTACTATTATAAGGACATAAGAGCATGAAAGTCTGCTCAATGGGAGCATGAACATGCGGTGCTACATGTTTGCAGAATTGCTGAAAAACTCATCTGTCAAGAGTGCTTATAGGTCTGATTGACAAACAGCATCTGAAGCACTCTAAAAAAAACTCATTCAGACGTGTGAATCTGGCGGTTTTGCAGAGGAGGGTTTGTTAGACTGAGGAGGAAATGAGAAGTGATTTCTTCAGCTGCTGTGTCTCTGCTCTACATTTGCAGGAGGCCTGATATATTTGCGCTAACTGCTGCCCCAGCAACTCCACCGTCAGTCTGAACTGCACTTGCTGAGAGAGCAGTGGATTTGTAAATGAGTTTAACACTTTCTTCAGCACCCTGTCCAATCATCAGCTAACACCCACAAAACACACACACACACACACACACACACACACAGCATGAATTCATCATTTCTCTAGTGTCTGATTTTCAAAGTTCAGCCTAGGGCAAACTGAGCGATCGCTGAGCTCTCTGGCCTGTGGTTACTGTGTCAAGCTTTTGCAAATATCCCACAGAAATGAACTGGAGGTTTTGGAGACTCCAGATGTGAACTAGAATCAGTTGTAATAAGGCTAAGCTTCTTTTATCTGCCATTTTTCAATGAATAAATTGTGAAATGATGCAATAACATGATTAAAAATGCAGACACTCTGAATCAGAATTGAGGCAAATGCTTCTCAAGCTCAAATGAAAAGAGAAAAGCCTGATATGAAAGAAATGATGATGATGATGATGATGACATTAATATAAGTGAACAGATTTCTACAACACACCCACTTGAACAACACCGTTACATGTGCCACAATATCAATATCAATCAATCAGTCAATCACTGTATAAGCTCTTCAGACTGCAATAGAAAAGCACATCAGTGTTTTATAATGAGCCAAAAATATTATTACACTTCTTAGAATAACATAGTAACATTCTCATAATAACACATGTTCTGTAGTGATTTTTTCAGTTTTTAATTACGCATTGTAGTTTGTGTTGTCAGGTTACAACATAAGCGATAATGTCCTGGCAGAAAATTACCAGTACTTTTTCCATTTTTTTCTACATATTTTTTAACTGATCAGCAATTGCAGGTACAAACTAATGAGGTGTTATCATAAATTAGATATTATTATTGAACAATTGCAACTAGCAGTTTAATTACTGTGATATGTGTACTGCTAGACACCGTTGATTTCCTCTTTTTGTTTAATTTAGAGGGAAAATGTATGCCTTTTACCATTAGAGTCACAGTTACTAAAAAGCGCCCAATATGTTTTAAAATAGCTAAATTTGTTGCTAGCTGCTTTTGAACAAAAGTTGCTGGGTAGTCTCAAAAGTTACTAAATCTAGCAACAAAATTGCTAAGCTGGCAACACTGCGATGTTTTATCACACAAATCTGACCTTTAATCTAGTTCTGAGATCACATCTCACAATAGCTTTTTTCACCATCAGGTTATGACTTTTATCTCACAATTTTTACTATTCTTAAGAAAAATGTTTACTGTACATCGATCTCGCTATTCTGCAAGAAAAAGGGTCTAGTGAGAAACACAATTACATTTTAATTTTAACATTCCAAGACATTTAAAAGATCTCTAATGTTGTGTTATATTTTGCATTGTTTTGGAAAAGCATCAGTCTAAAACTGAAATCACGATATGGTCTATCGTTTTATAATCAGAAGCATTTAATTAGAAAAGTATTTTGTTTGTTGTATTTCAGAGTGGTGTAAAATATTTAGTTGTAGTTACTAAAGTTCCTATATTTTGTATTTTCTTGGCTGCTTTGTAAGTGTATCGCCTACTCTTGACTACATTTTTGAATAATCACGACTTATCTATATTTCAGGACAACAGCCTTTATTCATTGGCAGTGCACACTAACTTCCAGTTTCTATTGTGGAAAAGCATGTGGATACTGAAAAACTGAATCTTGAAGTCGCCAAGAGCTGTCAAACCCCTCCATGAATGTGAGTGCATTGTTACATCAGATGAGGACATGGACAATTTGACGTTGTTTCTATGTTTTAGTGTCTCTTTGAGCACTGAGCTTTAGGTGTGTATTTTCGATGTGTCAATCTGGATTTTATTCAATTTTATTTATTTACAAAACAAACATTTGATTCACCACAGAGGTGTTGAGGACTAGTGCATTTTGATCCCTGCATTTAATACAATCTATGCCATTCTTGTTACAATCAGATACCTGAGACTTTACTCAAGTGGTACTGAAATGGGTGACTTGTAATATTAACTGAGTCATATTCACAGTGATTTTCCACTTTAAATGTCCAGGTACAATGCAAAGTCATGCAAAGACTTTACTCTGTTCATCATGAAATCAGAGCTGCTATTGCACCAGTCGATCCACTGAGCTTAAAGATTCTCAGATCTCACAAAATAATGAAGGAAACACTGATTCAACATCTGCTCCGCATCCCGAATATGAACATAAATATATCCGTCAATTAACATTCTTCTTAATGCACTTATAACATCTTAGAGTGACTCTTGGGAATTACGCGTTTCACATGTTGGGTTTACATGTTTTATGGGGACATTCCATGGCGAATGGTTTTATACTGTACACCTATTTTCTATCAGCCTACACCTACCCTACACCTAAAACCTAGCCCTCACAGGAGACTGTGCACACTTTTACTTTCTCAAAAACTCATTCTGCATGATTTATAAGCCTGTTTCCTCATGGGGACCTCACAAATGTCCCCACAAGGTCAAAATTACTGGTATTACTATCCTTGTGGGGGACATTTGGTCCCCATATGATGAATACCAGGTGCATGCATACACACACACACACACACACACACACACACACACACACACACACAACACACATGTTATTTACCATGTTTTATGGGGACATTCGATAGGCGTAATGGTTTTTATACTGTACAAACCCTATTTTCTATCGCCCTACACCTAAACCTAGCCCTCACAGGAGACTGTGCACACTTTTACTTTCTCAAAAAAACTCATTCTGCATGAATTATAAGCCTGTTTCCTCATGGGGACCTCAGAAATGTCCCCACAAGGTCAAAATTTACTGGTATTACTATCCTTGTGGGGACATTTGGTCCCCATAACGTGATGAATACCAGGTGCACACACACACACACACACACACACACAGGAATTTGTCTTTGGTAACCGGAACTACTAAAACTTAAAGAAATGAATCAGCTATGCATAAAATAATAAATATATGCAATAGAAAGACAGCCACTGAACTGTTCTTTGTTGAACATTATTCACCATTTAATCACTGAAGGAAAAATAACATATACTTCAGAGAAAAGAAAACTGTAAAGAAAAGAAACACATCTTAATAAATTCTAGTATAGGGTTTATTGAATTGCCTAAAGCAACATTTTCTTCTGAAAATATTAACCGAATGCTCACAGCTAATGTTTTACACATCTGGTTACACAATTCAAAATGGACAGCTTCACTGGTTACTTGATATTTGTGTGTGTGTGTGTTTAATGTATTTAACATAATGCAAACATGAAACCAAACTGATATACATGTAGATGTAGCACTGCTTCACCAAGCAGGAGTGAGACGCTCTGGCTTTAATTCATTGCTGTCTTCAGTTCGGTGTCAGCATTTTTCCACTCTTTGTTCAACCTCTTCACTGCAAAGGGTTCTTGGTAAAAGCTACTGAAGCTTGAATCTAACCTTGAAAGGACTCTTTTGTTCCACTGAATGAAATAAAGTTACAAGGGCATTTGTGATTTATTTTCTGAAATGCTGAGTTGACACTGCACTCATTGGCTGCATCATGTGAGACAAGTGTGTTGAAGGAATAAAACGATTTCTGAATTTATAGTCAGCAAGGGTTATTGACACCAATGATGGACAGTGAAAACAAATGCAGAGACAGAAAATGGCAAGTCTACAAGTCTACAGTAAGTCTACAGTTCTTCTCTGTTGACTTCTAATCTATTGCCAATATTATTGGTGGCAAAACATGTATTTCCCCTGTTGAAAACAACAACAACAACAACAAAAACAGCATATGCTGGTTAGGCATGTTTTGAAACATGGCAGCTTGTTTGAGCTGGTTTAAGCTGATCTTGAGCTGGTTATAAGCTGGGTCATTCCGTGTCAAATCAACCAAATTTCAGAAAGTTCCCCGGCTCAAGTTTTTGATTTTGCTAATATTTTTTTCTTAAGAAAACTTAGTAAAATCTGTTGACTTTAGCAATCTTTGTTGCATTATGTGTCAAAGGTGACCATTTAAAAATGGGGAAACAGCACTTTTCAAGTTTTTCTCCAAAGTTCACATGCCTGTAACTCAAGAAGTTGTAAAGATATTTGAATGTCCTTTTAGATAGTGGGTCTTAAAAAAAACTTTTCTTTTAGTATCTTCATTTTTAAGGCCTTGTATGGTTTGGTTCCAGAGATAATGGAATTTCAATATGGCTCCAGTAGTAAATCGTTAAAATTTACACTTTCAGTGGTCAAAAACCAAATGTGGGTCAGTTTGAAAAAAAACATGAGACTTCATTTCTTTTAAAGAGGAATGTCTGAAGAACAAATAATGTTGAAACTAGAGATGTATCTTGTTTCTTTCTGTCAAGACAACTGCATTGAACACACCAGTCTGAGTGCCATAAATATTATTTTTCAAAGTTTGTGTGCCTATAACTCAATTAGTATTAGAAGATATCACAATACAATTTTATATTCTAGTTCTTCATAAACCTTTCTTTTCTACATCATTCAGTCCCAGAGATATGGGGATCTCAATGAGGCTCTGTGTCCAGATTGTTGGATATTACCCATTTTCAGTGATAGAACTATAGTGAACTATTAATCTCTGTGTAAAAATAAGATGATGCTGCCATCTTTCTGCAGTCATTTTTAACCCCTGTAACTTGACACTGAATCTAAGGTGAAAATTGCTGTTTCAACCTCCCTCTACAAACTAGTGGATTACTAAGTAAATATTTATCCATGACATTTAATATGTTGCCTTTCATCACTATACATGTCTATCTGTCTTCAGAATAAATATTAGTGAAATCAAAAATTTGAGCCGGGAACCTTTGGTTGAGTTGACACAGAATGACCCAGCTGGTTTAAGCTGGTCATGTGCTGGTCCTAAGCAACCAGCTCAAGCCAGATGTCATGTTCAAAACATACCTAACCAGCATATGCAGTTTTTTTCAACTGTCCAAATCTAGATGTTAGAATATTTCACATATTTCATATGTACACTGTTACTGAGACACTGATCGCCTACAGCTGACAGAGGAGCTTGATAAAAAGCAAGTCTGTTTTGACAGAAACTCCTTCAGCAAAGAGAGAGCCAATATTGGTCATCTCAGTGTTAAACTAGAATGTAATAATTCAATGAACAAGGCATTGAAATAATGTTGCTCAAACACCAGGTAACACGATTAACGATCATGTAATGATGACATTTATGATGGTTATCTGTTCAGATAACCTGATAATCTGGGTCGTGTAGTGGTCAACACCCAGGTCACGACCATGATCGCCGTGTTTCTCCAGGGGACTGAAGCTATAACAGGCTCATTGTGCTGTAATACGGTAACATCACATGAAATAAATGCCATGAGTCCTGCTCATGTGACCAGAAGATTCAGTTATGGCAGTTATCTGTCGTTGTGAGACTGTATTTCATGCGAGTGCATGGAAATAACAAAGCAGACTGGCTAAAAGAGCATCATGAAGGTCTGCATTTACATCTGCAAGATGGTTTTTTTTTTGTTTGTTTGCTCATCTGCAATACGTCTATTGGATGTTTCCTATCAGATGTCAAATAGACGTCTATTAGATGTCTTTAGGATGTTTATGATTTAGAATGTATGTAAAACTGACATCTTACAGACATTTGTCAGATGTATATACACAGCAGATCCTTTCCAGATCAAGTGATCTTTAGCAGACATCTTGCAGATGTACATGTGCTATCTGGGATAACAGAGGTGAAGCTGATGGTCACTCCAGAGATCATGTGTGGGGATGAGAGACAGCCACCCTGATAGCACACGTACATCTCGGAGACGTCTATTTGACGTCAGCATTTTTTACATCTGCATGACGTAGTTTGCTCATCTGCAATACGACTATTTGACATTTCCTATCAGATGTCAAATAGACACCTATTAGATGTCTTTAAGATGTATATGATTTAACATGCACGTAAAACTGACGTCTGCTAGACGTTTGTACACAGAAGATGCTTTCCAGATCAAGAGATCTTTAACAGACATCTTGCAGACATACATGTGCTATCTGGGCATAACACTCCACCCATCTGGGCTTTATGTCAGAGTTTCATCTTAAATTATCTAGTTTCAACTGAACTGTCTTATTAAGCACAAAATTAAGCACCAAGGCTAAAGCTGCTTCACAACATTGTGCTGTGACGTTAAAAAAATAAATAAATAAAAAACTTGAAATGTAGACACTTTCTTATCTCTTACTCATGAAGAAGACAAATGTTCCTTGAAACCAGAGAAACAAGAAGATTAAGCAGCAATAATTTGAGTTGCTAAGAAACAACTACTGTAATTCTATAGGGGAGGGAGCAGATGCCAGTGAAGTATGAGGCAGTAAGATGAGTAGATACGAGAAATGTTGGTTCACCTGTTCTGAGTGCTCAGTTATGGGAAAAGAATAGATTTATCTTTGAATGTTATACTGTATGAAATACATGCAGGTAGACGTTCTCTTTCATGAAAACATGAGGTTATCATCCCTGACTTTAGACCAGTGAAGGATAAGCATATAATGTCTAATTTGTGTGCGGTAATGAACCATGTGTTTGAAAGAAAATTAAGCCTGAAAAATTAAAACCTTGGGTCTGGTTTCACAGACAGGACTTGGACTAACAAGAATTAGGCCATAGTTTAATTAATTTAAGTCATTTTTATAAAAGTGCCTTAAAAACAACATTCCTGGTGTGCATCTTGAGACAAAACAAAGGCACTGACATGTTTTAAGATCAATCAGTGCAAGCTTCTTTCAGTTGAAACAGCTCAGATTCACATTTTAGTCTAGGACTATATCTGTAAAACCCGGGGTTGACGTTTTAAAGTTCGGACGGACACACAGATAAATGCTTCACGCTCCAGTCCAGTCAGTGGCGGTAAAAAAAAAAAAACACCTGCGTTCTTTATCAACCGCCATTGAATCGCACTAGAAGTACAGAAAATACGAGACGTCTGCAGCGGAGGCGGGTATGTGACGTCACGCGCGCAACGTCCAGAATCAACTATGGCGGAAAGGTAGTGGCGACTCACACTTTACCGGTAATATCGACATCGGATAGCAGATATCTGAACGATTCACCATTCTTCGTCTCCGGCTTACGCGCAAGCATCCCATTTCCTCGTGCACTCTCTCTGATCTTCGTGGAACCAACAAAAACATGCCTAACATCAAGATTTTCAGCGGCAGCTCCCACCAGGACCTGTCTCAGAAGATCGCAGACCGTCTCGGACTGGAGTTGGGAAAAGTGGTGACGAAAAAGTTCAGCAACCAAGAGACGTGGTGAGTGATTTGTGGAAAATATCTGAGTGTGTTTTATGTTGCTACAATAACGTTTCTCGCGGGCCGCTGGGAGTTGTAGTTCAGACGCTGCCTGCAAGCGCTCCACGTGGGTTTGAGAAAACTACAACTTCCAGAAGGCTGTGCATCTGCACGCGAGGCGAGGCAGCGTGTAACGTTATTTGCTTCAGTTTGGACGTACATTTTGTGACTAATATTGCCATTAAATGTCATTTAAACACTTATGTAAGCATGGACATACATAACTCCATCAGTACCATCCGAGCTAGTACCTTTATCAAAAAGCTTTCTAGAGACGTAAACCTTTCGCTTATACTCCCCACATTATAGTTTTAATGATAGTCTGGTGGGACAGTTAAGTGTTGTCACAAGGCCGCATTTTTTTTTTTGTATTTATTCGTTCATTAGAGAGAAATTCTTTGTCTGCTTTCTGCGTCCTGTGGCGTTGTGCTTAAAAGTTCAGTGACCCTGCGATATTTACTTGCTCTTCACCGGCTATCGGCGTGCAGTGTGAACACTGATAAAACAGATTTCATAACATGCCTTCGTTTTGTAGTGTACTTTAAAAAAAAACACATACAGTGGTCTTATAATGTTTCGATCATGTTTTCGTATGGTCATGTGGTCAGTATGGTGATTACCAAATTTAAATGGAGTATTTACATGTTACTCCAAGGTCACATGATATTACAGGATGATGAAAACAGCCTTTTTTGTTACAGCTTTAGCGTTGTAAAACAAATGAATATTCACTTTGAAAGCGGAGTTTTATTTGTTGAAGTTGAATTGTCTCCTCATGTGTTCTGCAGTGTGGAGATTGGAGAGAGTGTACGTGGAGAGGATGTGTACATAGTCCAGAGTGGCTGTGGAGAAATTAACGATAACCTTATGGAACTTCTGATTATGATAAACGCCTGCAAAATCGCGTCGGCCTCCCGAGTCACAGCAGTCATCCCATGCTTCCCTTACGCCAGGCAGGATAAGAAGGATAAGGTGGGGCGAAGGTTATCACCTCTCTCTAGTAAATCAAATCTGTGCTACTGCCTGTCAGTGAAAGTTTCTTTTGTTTTTTTGTTTTTTTTTTTGTGCTTCCTGGTTTTTTCTGGTTTTGGGAAGTAGGTGACATGAGTCACTAATGAATCACTGTTTTCACACTTATTTTCTGCAGAGTCGGGCACCCATTTCTGCCAAGCTGGTGGCAAATATGCTTTCGGTTTCTGGTGCTGACCACATCATAACCATGGATCTCCATGCTTCTCAAATACAGGTGGGTTTTACAGCACCCCAAAGTATTTAGTGTTAAAACACACAGGCAAAAATGTGTTTTTGGCAAACACAACTCGTTTTCTTGATTTTGATTTAGAGTCAGAATAATGTGAAAATATGCAATATCTGTACGTTTTCAACTTAAAAATGTTATTTAGCATTCACAGATGCTTGCAATTTACATTTACGTTCATGCATTTGGCAGATGCTTTTATCCTAAATGACTTGCATTGTTTTCTGTGGGTATCAAACCCATGACCTTGGTGTTGCTCGTGCCACAGCTGCAGGAAGGTAGTTCTTGGAAATGAATAAAAAGTTGTGGGAAATGAGCACAAAGATCCAAAATATATCCGACTGATTCTGCTTTCTTCCTTTTTAGGGTTTCTTTGACATTCCAGTGGACAACTTGTATGCAGAGCCTGCCGTTTTGAAGTGGATTAAGGAGAACATCCCCGAATGGAAGAACTGCACTATCGTGTCTCCCGACGCTGGAGGAGCTAAGAGGTCTGGAGCTGTCTGATTTACTGCCTGTTTAGCTGTGCTGTGTGCCGCCGCTGACTGCTCTGACACACCTGATGTTTTTCCATCGACAGGGTGACCTCCATTGCAGACAGGCTAAATGTTGACTTCGCCCTCATTCACAAAGAAAGGAAGAAGGCCAATGAGGTGGACCGCATGGTTCTGGTTGGAGATGTGAAAGACCGGGTGGCCATATTGGTGGATGATATGGCGGACACCTGCGGTACCGTCTGCCACGCTGCTGATAAGTAAGAATCTAATGAAAATAAAGTGGGTTATATGTCAAACACCGAGTCCTTCACCAGCCGTAATGCTCTTTGTTTGTGTGCTCAGGTTAATATCAGCGGGTGCGGTTAAAGTGTATGCCATCCTCACCCATGGCATCTTTTCTGGACCAGCCATTTCACGCATCAACAACGCTTGCTTTGAGGCTGTTGTTGTGACCAATACAATTCCTCAGGAGGAGAAGATGAAGCATTGTCCCAAAATACAGGTCGGTCATGTCACGATGGGTTTAGTCGAATGGAAAAACTGTATTTTTATCAAAACAAAAAGAATTTAGGTCAGTAAAAGGAAAAGCTTTTTTTTTAAGGTGTTTTATGCATTTTATTTTTCTTTGTGATTCAAAAAAATAATGGCAAATAGAACTACAGATGCATTGTAGGTAACTAAAGTAAGTACTAAGGGGTTTTTTTTGGAACATTGGAGCATAAGTGGTTTGGTTTGTTTATAAATGAAGTTCCAAATGTAGGTTTCGGGAGGAGCCTCATCATTCAGTCCTGTCTATCATCATTACAAGCCTATATAAGCAGCTCTCACTGCACCGTCCCAGCCTCAGTCACTGATCTGAGCGATTTCACTTTACATCCCAAAAGCATTTATAATGGTTTTATTCTTAATCGGTATTCCTAAATGTACAGTCTCATTGCATAACTTACAAATCGTGAGCGTGTAATAGCTCAGTGTCGTGCGCTACAGCCTATGGTAATGATAAACAATCTGAACAAACGATCCAATCCAGCGCGCTCCAGCTGTTAAACAGCGTCTGATTGGTCTCCACATATATTTTTCAAATTATGTTTTTAATTTTGAATCTTCATTGCTAACTATCGACTACCTACATCAGCCGAATGGCCATTTTGCACCGTCTTTAGAGCCTCTCACATAGCAGCCCCAACCCATACTGCTGCTGTGGAACCTCTGCCTGTCTGGGTGTTTTCTAACCTTGTTGTTTTAAGGAGTCTGAACATGTTCCACTGCATTCGGCCAATATGTTAGTATTAAAATATTGCAGAACTTTGTAAACCAAGTCCATCTTGGCGGTGGTCTGAGTATGATTCCGTTTCAGCCATCAGTATGGTTCTTTAACCTGTGCATTGTGAACACAAATGGCTCCAAGCTTACTTCATGTACGCAAAATCCAATTTAGCAGGTCATCAGATGCTTCTGTTCAAAGTGATTATTCCTCATGGCTGCCTTTCCTGACAGATTTCTTCAAACCAAGTTGAGAACTTACATTTTCGTGTCAAGCCCGTAGCAAGACATTTAACAATTTTACTAAACCACTGTATGAATATTTGCATGTGAATGTCTCAATTGCTTTCATCTCTTAGTAAATCAGCGAGTAGAATTGGTGCTATCAGACTAAAAAGTCAGCCTTGTGCCGTGATGCTACATACTTTGGCTTATGAAGTAGAATTCTTTAAATGGCTTGTATCATCAGTACTTGACGTCTCATCTGTTTCATTAGCACATTACATTTCTTCATTACTCCGTTTTACAGCAGCTTTATGATTACGTTTTGTTATCTGCCTCAGCAGTGATTTCTCCCTGGGCTTCTTGTGTCCACTACCCTGTGGTCAAAGAATGGCCTCCTGAGCATTTCCTTCCATTAGGACAATTCAATGGAGTGCACCGTAATCTATTGTCTCAACAAATGCAGATCAAGTTCTGACGAACTAATACAGTTCCTCAGTCGTTTCATCTAATCTTCTGTCTGCATTATAATTAAAGCAGAACTTATAACAGGAGTTAAAATTCAAACTGCTGTCTCTGTTTCCCCCTTTCAGAAATTTAGGTAAATTTTTTCTTTAAACTTTGGTCAGCAGTGCCCTGCTATTAATTAATAACCCATACACCTCCCTCCTTTTAATACATGTGTACCATGCTGATTTCTACAGATGTTACATAGATTTATTCTTAACGAGCCCAAACAGACAGCGAAGGAAAGAGAGATTGACTAAGCAGAAATGATTACCCACTTCCGACCCTCAAGGCGAGTCATATATTCGTGAAAATAGCTTGTCATTTTCAAAGAAACCCTGTCTTGGCATTCTCGCCCTTAAACTTAAATGATTTCAACAGCATCAAGGACCCCCGCCTCCCTCTCATTGAGTCTGTCTCCCAGCAAATCTTCGGTATGTCTCTGCCGCAGCAGTGACATTTCCCACCATTCTCAAATCAGCTCTGTTATCTCTTAGTGACACTGCAGTGATTTACCCTAACAAATCACTTATTACTTCACTGCCGCAGCAGTGAATTCCCCCCTACAAAAATTTCCTATTTTACTCCCACATCAGCGATTTCTAACCCATCAACTATGACAGCACTTGCTTTTACTGTCTACAGTAGAGCTGCTCATAGCTAAACTAAACTTGATAAAACTCTGCACAGTCATTACATGCAATCGATACATCACTGATCAGAATTGAACTGAATAGTCATTGTTTGCTTCAGCTGGTTTACAGCAGAACTTGAATTCATCTCCAAGACAAATTGGCATCATTAATTCTGTTGCTTTTCTGTCAATCCCGCAAGTCACTTCAGGCAATTTCTATCGTTTAAAGCTCTGTTAAAGTGTAGGGGCACTTGATTTGACCTGAAATCACTGCCGTCAGCAGATGTCTAGATGTTAGTATATCTTCCACTGGTCTCAGAGGAGTTTCCATACTAAAAAACTATTTCTCACCTCCACAGCAATAACCTCTCCCATTTCCCTTGCAGCTGATGTCATGCTAAATTCCATTTCTCACTGCCACAGCAGTGATTTTGCACAGTACTCTTGCAGCGCCCTGAATAATCTGTATATGTATACATTTTCTTTCAATTTTGTAAGAGCAGAGATTTCTGCAGCCCTCTCCTACAGGAGCGATCTCGATTGTTAGTCCTTCACCTGCCTTATATTGCCCCAAAGTGGCAACAGGGAAATGTGTTCTGCACATTCTTGGGGGAGAGGGATAGAATCAATAAAGGTTTTCTCTACTCCTATCACAAAAACTACTCTCGGTTGATTTCTCAGCTTGCTGACTCTTGTAAGCACTTTTTGGGGGGTTGAACTCGGCGCTCAAGCCGAGCCTCGGGTTCGAGCCTCCATTAAGGACAGTAAGCCAAGTTTGTTTACCATTGCCAGGACTGGATGGGCAGGCGAACTCGTGAAATCTTATAAATGTGTTAGGTGGTGAGGAGTAAAATGTACACAGTATTGATGCAGATACTTTAGTTGAAGTAATGTGTTGCATTCAAAGGTTACCTCTTTGGTTGAGACATCACGCATCAAAAAATCCTATAATAAGATCCTATAATAAAACACGTCTCAATAGTAGCAATAAATGTAATCTCTCAACAGCAGGTGCGTATTTTACCCCAAATACGTATATGGGCCTTTCTGTACAAATGGTCCAAAGTCAGAGTTGGAAATATCTTGAAATAATGTATTTTTTTCCAAAGAAAAGTAAATTATAAATATATATATATAATATTTACAAAGAAAATACAACTACTTTTTTACTTTTTTTAACAAAAGTTATATTTTTAAAAACAACAATGGAATAAATTTATTTATTTATTGGTTGTGGGACAGCGGTTTGGACCAGTTCTGTAAAATCACCCATATATTCTTATAGAAGAAAATGTTCCTTAACAAAATATAGTTGATAATTATGTCAGTGCTTATTTGCTACGTCGATTGATATAATTTTAAAAACTTCACCCAAAAATGAGAATTTTCTGTTAATTTACCCTCTGGCCAACAAAGATGTAGGTGACTGTGTCTATAACCCTGGTCTGCCTTTAGCACCTGTAATAATAAGGTGCTTTTGCAGTGATTTAATATATTTCTCTTAAAATATTTGAATCGTATCACGCAGATTCTTTGTGCTTCCTAAGCATGTCGTTCGCTGTTCTCCGCAGGTCATTGACATTTCCATGATCCTCGCCGAGGCCATCCGCAGGACCCACAACGGCGAGTCGGTGTCGTATCTCTTCAGCCACGTTCCTTTGTAAGCTCTCCAGCTCCTGTCCGTCTTCGGCGACTGAACGAGGAGCTGCTCCCTCATTCATCTGACCCAAAGACTCCTGAGCGAATGTATTCTTGTAGCTGAGGATTCCAGTGAGACTTCATGAATTCTGTCTGAAATGTTGAGCGTGTGTTTCACAATCTGTTTTGCTTACCAAATCGCTGTTACAATCCGTGACTGAAAGTTAGACGTTAGGTTAACCGGGGCCAGAACTTGTTGAACCTCATTTATTTATTTGCATCTGTTTGTATTCATTTCTGTGCTTTGAGGCAAGTAAAGTGGTAGAGAGATGACTTGGACATCCTTTTTGAAGAAAACAATCGGTGGACACACTTTATTTTGAATTTCAAGATTTAGTTCACTAGATTAAAGCAGTTTTTAGCTTGTGCCCTTTGCAGGCTGCAGCCAACCAGTAGATTCTTAACCAAAATTGGCAGTTTTATTTCACTTTTTGATTTTTGTTTTTCAAGGATGTTTTTAATAACTCTTTATATGACATTTCTATTAATAAAAAAATATCATTTTGGTTACATTACACCATTCTGATTACCCTCAGACTTCTCTTCTGTGTGTTGATTTCATTGATAGCCTCGATAGAATCGTTTATTTCAGAATGCTGGGGTAAATATATTATTAAACGGCTTTGGCATTATTTTGTTCACATTTTTCAATTCAAGAGCACTGAATTCAAGAAGTGATTTGCAGAACTGAAAGGTCACTGCTTAAAGGATGTGAAACAGGTATGAAAATGAACACGATTACATGGTTTGCTAGCAAGTGCAGGACAGTGGGAAAAGATTTAACACTGAGAATAAAAATACACACACACACACCATACGCATATACACACGATTACATGAAATACAATTAGCCTAGTTGCCGGAAGCGGACGTCACGACGGAAACCTGACGACACAGGAGCCGATGGGGCGTCAAGTGCACTGATATCGAATAACGGACTGACATATGAATTCGAGTTCTATCTGCTGTGTTTCAGATTTAAAATTAGTTTTTCATTTCTTTGAGTCTGTCAAAACAACGCATATTCTTAAAGTAACAGCGCGCAATTTATTCACCCATCAGGACCGTTGCTCAGATTGGAGGAGGTAAATGGATTTTTTAATCCGCTCTCATGGAGTGTTTTCAGTTTCGTTTCTTATCATTTTAATTTCAGCCGATGCATCGCAGTTAATCTGATTTGTTTTGTCATTTTGCAGGAAAAAAATCACAGAGACATTTCCAAAGGTAAGCCTTTATATGTATGAAAAGAGGAGGACCGACCGGCTGTTGTTTTCTCCTATCAATACAATTCAGGGCGCGTGTGTGGTAAAGTCAAAGTAATATTATAATTTAAAATAGTGCATTGAGTATTGTATTGTTGTCGCTCAATTCTAAATCGCTTTAGATAAAAGTGTCTGCTAATCTATATGTAGAGTACAGCGAGTAAATAAGAACAAGCCCTATGAACACAGAGGTATATTTCTTAATGATCACCTTTACAGTTTATTAAAAAAAAAATAAAAATCAAACAAGCGCCAACTGCATACAATGGACACGTCTCTATTTTCAGTGTTATGCAATTATCATTCTATGCATTGTATTATAAGCTATAGAAAATATTGTCTTTTTGTTTTAATTGCACAGAAACAGATGCGTCTGACAACTAAACAATTGTGTTTTCAATATCATTCGGATTTCTAAAAAAATAAGACAACATTTAGTAACCTAGAAGCCTTTTGGTCTCAGATTTCTTTGCAAACCGATTATGCTGAACTATATTGGACTCTAGTATCAACTAGAATTAATTTATATGCATTTGCTTTGGGTCCCTCTGGTGGACAACAGTAGTGACATGAGCATTCCCTTTGAACTTCATGAAACTAAGCTATGTTTTCTCAGAATTACTTTTTCTTCATATTACAAAGTTTTGGTAAGTTTGGACTTTGTGCACACAAGACTTAGGCATATTAGTCATAAATGGTTACACCGAACAAAAGCGAAAGTCATATCTGCTAAACCACTCAACAGAAACATTCTTTTGAAAACTTTTTTCCAAGCATGGTCTAGTGCTGACATGTGCGGTGTGTGGCAATGATCTGAGGCACAGCCTGGGAGGAGTTTTTGACAAAACAGAATAGTGATGTTATTTTACAGATAAACATAGAAATGTTTAACACTTATTAGGGTCTAAAGCAAGGATTCAGAAGAAAGGATATGTTAGTGGATTTGTTAGAAAGCCCACCAAAGAAAATTCACACCAATTTCAAAATGCATGAATCATCCAGTAATAACATTATTACGGAACATGAGTTGCAGCGCCCACTATAGGTGCAATTTTAATGTATCTTGGCAGGCGTCTGCAGACTGTCATGTGTATTTTGTTGGGCTGGAAAAAAATCGAAGGGTTCCACAGTTATTACCCAAAAACTCAATTTGCCCTATTATAGCGAAACCTAATGTTGGATGGATGCATGTCTGTGTGCCAGAGATGATGATTTGGGACCAATCTGCTAAATTTGGGGTCTCTACGAGTGACTTTCTGGACAAAATTCACCGGACAAACACTGATGTTTAGTTCTCACTGGTAGAGCTGCAGGCTGCAACAACAGCACTTGACATTACAGCGTTTAGAGGAAATTATAGATTTCACAGTCAAGTAAATGTGGGGAAATGATCTCAGTTTTGGTTAAACAGAGAGTTACAGACATTACAGCCACTGCACTACTACATAAAAAGCTTTTTTATGGGGCATTTGAAGGTTTTTAGCAAAGTAAAATAATCAATTACAAAGGTAACATGCGGAAAAAAAGACGATTGTATAAAATTACAACTTGCCGACTTTCACTATTTAACAGGGTTCAAACAGATACTGTAAAATGAAATTCCAGGACTTTCAAGGACTTTTCAAGCACTACATTTCTGATTTTCAAGGACTTCAGTCAGAGATCTCCCTCTTGAACAATGACTTCTATTTCAAATTCTAAAAAAAAGAGAAATGGACAAACAAAAATATACTAATTAAAATAGCAAAAATAAAGTCAAGCACATGCAAAGTATTACTACTAAATTATTGCGAAGTATACTACATTTTTACTATAGTGAAGCCACGGTTAATTTCCTAAGGAATTTGTATTTGTGTACACTTTTTCTTTTTTGTACTGCCTTTATGAGAAACTAAGAAAAACAAAAAAATCAGAAAAAAAGATTTTCAGAAATCCCGATCTGAATCAAATGATTCGTGATAAGCTCCGAAGTTTTGATCTAAAGCAAAAGATTTGTGAACCTGCTACGAATTTCCGATCTAAATCAAATTATTCAAGGACCATCATTCCAGATCACGACGTGGAGTGCGGATCACTGATCATTTGACTTAGATTGAGTCACGAGTTCCAGCATAAATGACTTGATTGATTTGGTTCATCTGCTCCTCTTTTCACAACTTCAGCCATGTTTACATGACACTGTCAGTACACTGTAAAAACTAATAAATCGTTAAGAAAACTTAAAAAAGTAAGGCAGCTTGATGCAGTAAGACGTTCGAGTTCTCTCAACAATCGTTTTTAAGTTTTCTCACTAAAGATACTTTGTTCAGCCAACATAAATTTGTTTGTTCATGCAATGCTGATTGTCTTATTTTGCTAATAGAAAAATCCTTGTCACAGCAACTGCAACAACAATTACTGTCGTTGAGGTAATTTAATTTTTTATGTATTAACAATTTACTTTTTTATGTATCGATTTTTTGTTTATTTACAAATGACAAACAGTCAACCTGTAGTGGTAAAAACGGGTTTCAATCTCCAGTTTTGTCCCTTGTTTCTTGGCCACTGCAATAGGTGTTGACGCAATAGTCTGCCGCATACAAAGTTGCATGAATACACCCAGAAAGGCCTGATGGTGTTACAAACAATAACTGAAGTTTATTGAATCAAAGTAAAAATGAATTCCAACATAAAACAAACAGACAACTTAAAGGCCGCTTGCTGGCTTGTTGCACCATGCCGTCTTAGCTCCATGTGCACGGTCAAGAAATTGTGTGCTCTCGCACCAGCGCCCCCATCCTGTTAGGGGTGACATTTCCTTTTAAACATTTTTCCCCTTTTTTCCACACCTATAGAGGGCACGCACTTAGAGAAATAAACAGCATTAACAATATAGCAACAAAATGATATTCAAATAAACATATAGAAAAATTAAGAGACAATAATAAGTATGACTCCTACAGGACCGTTATGGAAACCTTAATAGATAACTTTGTCTAATATAAAGACAACATTGTCTTTATTTGTAAAACATCTCTAGACTAAGATATCCAGCAAACAGATAGAAGTGGTTAAACATAAACTAGACACACAAACTCAACAACGGTTGCAATCAATCTTTACATCACAGTGCAACAAATAACTAACAATAATGACAAAACAACAACAAAAAGTTTAAATGAAATCAGCAAACAGCAAAACAATAATCCTATAACAGTACTGCATATTTTATTCATGTTGCAAGGCATGCTGGGAACTCACAAAGCCTTAACATTTCAACAATATAAAATTCTTTGTTCATTTTGTTCAGACAACTGTATTTGACTACACTGTAAAAAACAATTTGTCGAGTCAACTTAAAATAATTTGTAACCTGGCTGCCTTAAAATTTTAAGTTCAGTCAACTCAAAAAAAGTTTACTCAACTTGAAATGTTAAATTATACTAAGTGACAACTTAGATATTTGAGTTAAATCAACTTAAAATTTTAAGGCAGCTGGGTTACTTACCCATCTGTTAAGTTTAGCAAACACAAATATCTAAGTTCTTACTTAATACAACTTAACATTTCAAGTTGAATAAACTTATTTTAGTTGACTGAACTTAAAATTTTAAGGCAGCAGGATAACAAATTATTTTAAGCTGACGCAACAAATTGTGTTTTTTATTTTTTACAGTGTAGTTGGGACAACATTTGGGGAAATTTTGTTCGTCTGACAAGGGTTTTTATGTCGTTTCAAGAAAAGAGCATTTGAGACTCAAAATGTTTTGTAAACTGGAAAATATGCATTTGCATTTTTTACAGTGTACTACTACTTGCTTAGATCGATTGTTTTCTGTCATTAACTGAAACAAGCAAAAAAGTATGATGTTTTTTATTAAAGGGATCAAAATGAGATTAAAAGGGATTAAAAATGAGATGGGAGGCAAATATATATTTTAATACTTTCCCTTGCAGTTGTATCGTTAGGTAATTATACAGTATATAAATTGCGGGCATCAGGGAGCGGCTATTAATATGCGGGGCATTGAAACTGCTTTTGCACGACTGCATTTTACTTTTACGCACATGCTCTGTGTATACTAGAGTGGTACTTTCCACATATTTTACAAGGTTAGATCCTTGTCAGTGGTGCTCAGGATCTGCAAATCATTCACCATCGTCCTCAGTCATCTCTCCTTACTCTGTTTTATGTGGTAAGTCAAATGATATGTACTGTAATGTAACAGACTACTGCTAGCAAGCAGCTGACCATGTTATTTTATTAGAACGCATTATTCGTTTTCCGTGCCTTTCTGAATAATTTTTGTTTTCAAGGGTTTTTCAAGCCTTAAATTTCAAAAAGTCAAATTCAAGCGCTTCAAGCACTTTGTACGAACCCTGAGTTAACCTTTCCTGAAGGTACGCCAATGTGGCTTTGTGTTCACTAGTTTATCCAACAGATCCAAACAAAACAGCATTAAGAACAAGCATTACTGTACTTTGACTCTTGACTCCTCACTTACCCGCAGTATCAAAGATGGGAAGCATTTCGCATCGCAACCAGGAAGACATCGCTCTGGAATCTGCCGACTCTACGGTGTGGTTTCGCAGCTACCTCCACGGAGGGACGTCGAGCCTCATTTCCACCCTGACCACCGTCATCACCTTCCCTCTGTACAAGACCGTCTTCCGCCAGCAGCTGCACAGCACCTTAGTGCGAGAAGCGGTGGCCCAGTTACACAAGGAGGGTCCGGTAAAACTGTACCGCGGTGTCGTACCGCCCTTACTGATGAGGTCCCTGAACGGGACGCTCCTGTTCGGCCTCCAGGACACTTTGCTGCAGCAGCTTTCGCTGTGGGACACGTCTCCTGTTCCCAGAGGTGCTCTCCCTGCTCTGGCAGGTTTGGGTGCAGGCGTGGTGGAGGCCGTGCTCTTTACCCCGTTCGAGCGCGTGCAGAACGTCCTGCAGAACAGCAAGAATGACTCCAGCCTTCCTACTTTAAGAAGCATATTGCGCAAGCTAGCTTCAAGTCCGTTAGCCTCAGGATACTACACTGCCTTTTTGCCTATACTTGTCCGTAATGCCTTGGGGAGCAGCCTGTATTTTGGCCTGAAGAACCCCATGTCTGACACTCTCAGGGCTTTTGGTTGTTCTCCTGTAGCGTCCTCCTTTATTACTGGTGTTTTAAACTCAATGGTGATCAGTCTGCCCCTCTACCCTCTTTCTGTACTGGTGGCCAACATGCAGGCCCAAGTGGACGGAGGAGTCAGAGGAGTTAAAGACAGCTGGCAGCAGCTTTGGGCGGCCCGTCAGCGCAGGCTGGTTCTCCTGTACCGTGGAGGATCTCTGGTCATCTTCCGCTCCTGCATCACCTGGGGAATCACTACCGCTATATACGACCAGCTGAAGAGGCACTCGAGATGATCACCAAAGCCTTCAGAATGTCTCAGGTTGATATTCAATGCTGTTTTATAACAAACTTGATAGATTTCAGTTTTGCAGGGATGTCATTTACAGTATCTCCAACCTGCTGAAGTATTCACTGGTGCAATAATGATGCAAGAGCTAACATGTATTCTGTATTAAGGAATGAACCTGTACAGTTGTTCCGTTCTATTAAAATGTGAAACAATCCATGTGCAATTAAGAGAAAAGGCCTGCTTTGGTTCTTAGTCCACTACAAATACTCAGCTAAAGCTTGTGAAGCCTTCTGTCCATTTTGTTTGGAGCTGTTCTTATTGTTTTTAATTAATAATAATGAGAAATATTTCACTTAAAGGAGGTCAAAAAATGAAAATTTGCTAAAAACATACTCACCCTGAGGTCATCCTAAATGTAGATGAGTTTGTTTCTTCATCAGATTTGTATTCCATCACTGTCTCACCAGTGGATCCTCTGCAGTGAATGGGTGCCGTCAGAATGAGAGTCTGATAAAAACATCACAATAATCCACAAGTAATCCACACCACTCCAGTCCATCAGTGAACATCTTGAGAAGCCAGAAGCTGTGTGTTTGTAAGATGCAAAACAAAAGTTTTCAAATTCAAACCTTAACCATAACAACACTTCCTCCAGTGAAAAAGTCCATGTTTTGTTGTCTCTCATATCAAAATCTACACACATATTTATTTAGAGCTGTTTTGGCTTGTAAACAGTGCTTGATCTGTGCAGATTTCTCTCCTGATTCAGACCAGACAACCTGGAGAAAGCAATATTATGGACTCAAGTTTTAACACGGTTTAAAGTTAAAAATGTCTTAATAATGGATTTGTTTCTTACAAACATGCAGCTTTTCTCTTCTCAAGATGGACTGGAGTGGTGTGGATTACATGTGGATTATTGTGATGTTTTTATCAGCTGTATGGATGCTCATTTCGACGGCACCCATTCACTGCAGAGGATCCACTGGTGAACAAGTGATGTAATGACACATTTTTACAAATCTGTTCTGATGAAGAAACAAACTCATCTACATCTTGAACAGCCTGAGAGTGAGGGCATTTTCAGCCAATTTTCAATTTAGGGTGAAGCTGAACTATTCATTTAATAGATTTTCTGTTGAAAATATGTTAGTTTTTACACTTTATGTACCTCAAATCAAGTTTGATCCATAGCCATTTCTAACATAAATCAGCAGCAGTTCCAAATGGGATCAAACAAGGTTTAAAAGAAGGTTTTATAAGATTAACTGTAAGTGATTAAGTGATCTAATTTAAATTAATTAAGGGATATCCTTGTTATCCTTAAAAAAAGTCCGCCCAATAGGCTAAAAGAGGGTTGCCTTTGTTTAGGATTTGCGTCAGTACCTGAAGGTTAATCGCCACAAGATGGCGCTGCTGGTGAATTCATCGCCTCACTCTCTAGGTATAAAATATAGTTAAACTAACTTACAATATCTTGAGTCGAGATGTCTCTCTCGTCCTCTAGAAACACACTGTTTTCACTTTAATATTCGCTTCCGCTCTAAAGAATTCTTACTCACTTTACATTCGGTTACCGTTACTTCACTGCGCTGCAGGTTTGTCCAATCAGAACGCAGTTGTGAGAGACTGAGCCAATCAGAGCGAGCGGGTTACGTCGGTGCTGTTGTGCAACGGGGTGTGATGGCTAGTATTTAAAGCAGCTGTCCACCTTGAGGAGCGCACAGAGATTCTAACATATCTAGTGTACTACTGTCTCGAGACCAGCGCCAGGTAAGGCTCTATAAAATACACCCAACTGTATGTTTATTATAATATAAATACAAAGAGATTCTGCTTTACCACACCGTTATATATCATATTATTTTGCATACTGTTTAAGATAATATTAATGCAGTCCAAATCAAGACGGAAGTGTCTCTTTAAAAGTATGCAGACACATTATACACTTGCAAACATGAGAAAATATACGTTTATATTTAATTCCTTTTATGCCTATAGCGATATGGAGAGAACTATCAAGGCAGATAGCATATGTTTGTGCACACACTTGTCAATGCAGTATGCGTAGTGTGCGCTTGCAGTTACTTGATTAACATACTAGTTCATTGCGTCGAGTATTTTGCGGTGTGATAAGGTGTGTGTGCCTTTGGTTTGCGCAGTGTGTCGTTAATTCTCAAGGCGCGTAATAGAAGCATATATACAGTTAGAAGAACACAGTTGCAGCAAAACGTCGAATGGAACGTTTCAAACATTCAAATGTTTCAAGTATTTGGCAAGTATGTTGCAAAATCCCAGAGATTTGGCGCCAGTCACTCTGGGTGTGGTGAAGACGTGAGGATTTTATCTTGATCATAAAAAAACATCGTTTCATGCAGTGATCATAAACACACTGCCCTACTAAGATTATTTATTGTTTATTTACTATATTTATACTGCTCATATATATACTGCTCATAAGAACTGTGAGAACAGATAAGTGTTTAAAACTTGAATAAGATGCTTGATTAGCTAAACTACTATGATTTCTAAGTTATTGTGTGAAACTGAATATCACACCTCTCTCTTTTTGGAGAGATCTGATATTAGGTTGTAAGAAAAAAAAAGATGATCTGGCCCTTTAAACTCACCAAGTTATGCAGTCATTATTAAGTGATGACTTGAACGAAACAGTTCATTTAGATTATTTTGTAACCAAAGCCAGTGACAATGTGGCAACATAAAGTAGGCTTACTTTGATGAGAAAGTGTGTTGTTTACTAGATAATAGCTGCATGAGTGAGTTTGTGAGATGACTTCCTCTTGTGCAGATCTCTCTGTAACTTTAGCTGACTTTATTGTTAAACCTACATGCATTATGCTCCAGCGCACTCATGGTTTCTGCAAATATGCAAAAAGTGAACAAAACAACCTATTTCAGTAGAGTGTCATTGTAGGCCAGTGATTTTACTGTAGCTCTGGCTGATAAGAGCTTACATAAACACGCACCTGGGGGAGGGCGGACAGGCGGGCGCGGCACGTAGACGTGTCCACGCAGACTCACCAAAGCTTCAGCTTACACCTTTGAGGAAATGGTTCTTGGGTAGTTAAACGCACTTCTGCTTTTCAGAATGTGGTTTAACCACGATGCCGTTGCATGCCTTGCCAGCTCTGTTTGAGAAAGCAAATGGATGTCCAAACACACATTTGGACTGACCAAAGCATGAGAACGTCAATAAGTTCAATGATTTGTTTAAAGAACGTCTTTGTTCACGATCAGGCTGGTTTAAAGGACTAATCGTGAAGGTGCAAAGCAAACATTGCATGCAGAGACTGAAGCTGTCATTAATTCTCTATCACTTGAATTCTCACAGACTCTCCAAAATGAGCGACAACCCTGTTAAAGAAGAAGTGAAGAACTTTGACAAGAAATGTCTAAAGAAGACAAACACGGAGGAGAAAAACGTTCTGCCCTCCAAAGAAGGTGAGCGGGTTTGGCAGCCTCTCCCACATGATTCACTGCTCACCGCTCACCCTTGCACAGTCTTGTGCTGACCTGACACAGAAAGCAAACATGACAAGCACACACACGCATGCACACGCATGCACACACATGCACACACACACAGATGAATTCTGCAGATACTTCAGTGATGAGCGTCTGCCTGCTTCACCTGCGGATGAGCTGAAGAGTAAAACAAAGGACAAAGGAACGGCTCTGAAGAAAGCTTGTTATGGATCGCAAGCTTCGTTAATGATTATTGATGTAACACCCTTCCTTATAGGTGTAAAATATAACTGCAGGGAATGAGAAAATCAGATCCAGGCATTTATGACTTACTTAAGACTACTTCTATGTAGATGTACGTGTTTGTTTATCTGTATTCAGCAGGGTTATTATAGTAACTGCAATTAAAATTAAAACAATTAAAATGAATGTTAACTGAAATAAAAAAATCAGCTAGTTGCCAGGGTAGCATTTCTCATTTTAACTATAAAAAAAGACATAAAAAACGACCAAAATAAAACAACAGAATTACTAAAGCTTAAAATGAAAATGAAAGCAAAAAAATAAAAACTATTATTAATTAAGTAAAAAAAAAAAAGATTTTAGATTTTTTTTTTTCTCATATGTTAGTAGATGTTTGCAATTGTTCTATTGTTTTATTATATTGCACAGCACTGTGGTCAACACTGTTGTATTAGTATGTGTTCTGTAAATAGTTTGAAACTGGAAACATCTTCCATTTGAAACATTCAAATTGTTTCCACGGTTTTTGTGTATGTGTGTGAGTTTGACAAAGTTGTCATTTGTTTTTTTGCATTCAGCAGAAGTACTTCAGTAGGCAGTATTTACATCTTGATTTGCATGAACAGTTTCCTCAAAGAAAAAAAATAATAAATAAACAGGAAAAAATCTTGCAGATCTGGTTGCACTGGCATTGTAATGATAATGTAATGTGCTCTAATACAACTCTATAACATGCAGGTATAATGCGCTATAACACTGTTTGATGTCTCAGTTCTTTTAACTGTACAAAAAAGAGTCCATTACGCTGCTTTGTATTGCAATCTGCTATTTGTTATCAATGTTAATTTATTATCATAAACACAAACACACAGGTTGGAAGCACAAATAGTCCTGAGTTCATTGTTTCACCGCTCTCTTGTCCTCGTTTCACAGATATCGAGCAGGAAAAGAAGGAGTGTCCAAAATGTACATAAGCGGTGACGGCCCTCCTCACATCCTCACGCTCCTGTCTCTGGACCTCTGCTCCACTCCTGCATATATCTGATCATTTATCATTTTTTTTTAAAACAATGTGACCTGCAGAATTAAGTATGTAATTGGAAGTGTGGATATTTTTTCAATCTTTTCATCATGTGTGATTTAGAGGAGATGGATGATGATGTGGCAGTTAAAGAGCCTGTTTCTGTATCTGTCATGACCAGCTAATGGCTGCCCGTATCCATCTGGTGCCATTCTGTGCTGGTCATTCTTTAAATAACATGTAAGATGATATTTTTGTTTAATAAATGATAATAAAAAGTTCTGAACTGAGTCCAGTTGTTTTACCACAATCACTTTATGAAAAAAAACCTTAGTAGTGGTCTTGTGAAAAATTATTATTTGTAATGTAGAGTACTTGTAAAACATGATTTTCAATATATTTGAAAGAAAACACAGTAAACGCAGTATAATTGTGGAATATTATTACAACCTAAAATAGCTGTTTTCTATGTGGGTATCTGTTAAAATGTCATTTATTTCCTGTAATCAAAGCTGAATTTTCAGCATCATTACTCCAGAAATCATTCTAATATGCCGATTTGCTGCTCAGTTATTATTGTTGCCCAGTTATTAATAATAGGTTTTATTATTAGAAAGTTCAGCAGAACAGCATTTATCTGAAATAGAAATGTTTTGCAACATTATACATATCTGCACACTTGCTTTTAATTAATTGAATAAAAGAATTAATTTATATTAAAACACACATATATACACAAACACACGCCCCAAACATTTGAATAGTAGTATTTCATTGTCTCTGCAAAAATATGAAGCTGCACAACTGTTTTTAACATTGATAATAATCAGAAACGTTTCTTGAGCAGGAAATCAGCACATTAGAATGATTTCTGAAGGATTTCTAGATTAATGATGCTGAAAATTCAGCTTTGATCAAAGAAGTAAATTACATTTTTTAAATATATTCAGACAGAAAACAGATATTTTAAATTGTAATAATATTTCTCAATATTAATGTTTTTACTGCATTTTTAAGCATATAAATGCAGCCCTGGTAAGCAGAACTGACGAGTGCAGTTAGTAGAATGTCAAAATAAAGTAACCGATAAAACTCTTTTAATAACAAAGGTTATAATAATAGTCTATTAATAGTTGAAAAATTTGGTGAGAATTTACTGACCTGCATGTCAATCAAAACTGTAGCCTATGACTTTTTATCTACTGTGGACATTTTCACTTTTAAATATTGATTTTTAAATTATAGATCCTTTTTTAATTTTGTCCCAAAGTATATTATATCAGTGTGGTAAATATATTTATATTAATTATTTGAATATATTAATTTTCAGTCCATCCAGTGAGTGCTTAACTATTGTTTACAACACATAAGTAACTCTGCAACTACATGTCAACTAACTCTCATTAGAGTATTAGAAGACTGTTAGGTTAGGAGTAAGTTAACATGCAAAGTTACTTAAAGTCAGTAGAACGTTACCATTTTATCTTTTTATGAAGTACCACACCTTCTCTTCTGGACTCCCAAGATTCGATCCTCAAACACAGTTGGGTAAAAATCCACCCTTGCCAAAGGGAGGGAGTCAAATCTCACACACACTGCATGATAACAGTCTTACACTACAGCCTGTTTAACCAAAACAGTCAATTTTATCATGAGTTATTGTCATTTGTCTAGAAAGGCAGAAATGCATGTTTTGGTTGATCACGCAGATGTCAGCATAATGCAGCCGGCAGGGGAAAAATAATACAACGCATATCTGCATATTCAAATGTTCCAAATATTCCATCAACAGGAACGCAAGAAACCACATGCAACAGAAGAGCGAGAGAGAGAGAGAGAGAGAGAGAGGTAACTTTGATAAACTGGTTAATTTATTTGGCTTCATCGGACAGGAATGTGTCTGACAGCAGTTTGACAGGCGTGTGTGGTCATGTCTGAGGAGAGAGCAGGTCTCTGCACTGGATTAGTCATATTAGGTACAGCGTTCAGACAGAAGAAGAACAATGCTTGTGTGAGAAAGCGTTTGATTGTCAAACATAAAGTACATTACCAATATATAAATAATCCATGATAGATAATCAAAACGTGTTTTACTAGATTTGTAAGTTCTCTTTAGAAATCAGTGCACAAAAGTTGCTGTCAAAGTGATAAAATGGTTGGCGTGCAGTTGCAAGCATGTTCTGGGTGGTTCTTCTAGGTCTTTATGGTATGCTGCTCTCTGTATGATATTGGTCCTTCCTGTAAGCTTATGGGATATTGGTATTTACTAAAAATACTGTAAAACGTGTGTTTGCTTAGAGTAATAGTTCACCTGATTTTCGGGTAGCAGACAGTGCAGTGTGAACTTTAACACTTAGAGGTTTGATCAACACGTTATGCAATGTTTGAACAATAGTAAAGAGGCATGATTTTAGCAAACACAATTAATCACAGGCAACATTGATATGTCAAACACGAAACTAGTGTGAAATGGTTTCAAAAAGTACAACAACTTCATTTAGTATGATTTATACATTGTTTTCATCATGGGGAGCAAAAAATGTCAATCAAACATTTCAGGTGTTACTAACTTTGTGAGGACATTCTGTCACCGCTCTCTCACATTCACACTCACTTAGACACACAAACCCTTAATAAACACACATTACGTAAGAGAACAGTCTGCGTCTGATAGCATGTTTGCAGATTTCATAATCATATTACAGGTCATTTGACTGTATTTATGGTTAACATTACACTACTTTGAATTAGCACTTTCTGTTTCCCTTTATACTCGTGGCTGATATGATTTCGCTTTTTACCTTGAATTTTCCACCCTCCAGTTTCTACAGAGTCTGAAGCTGATTGCGACACACAAGTCTCTACATGTCAGTGTTCTACTGCTCTGCTCCTACAGCTTTCAGCATGACTGATTTTCTCAAACTGTTGGTTCATGATAACGCCACATTATAATTCCTAATAAAGGAGAAATATTTCAACATACTGTATTGTAACCAAAGGTGGCCCCAGTGTTTAAATCACATTAGATCACACTTATATATATGTACATGTGCATCTCAAAAAATTTGAATATCCTGAAAAAAGTTCTTTTTTTTGTTTGTTTGTAACTTATTTCAAAAACTGAAACTTTTAGATTCATTACATGTAGAGTAAAACATTTCTAAAGTTTTTTTTTTGTTTTTATTTTTGATGATTAGAGCTTACAGCTCATGAAAGTCAAACATCCAGTATCTCAAAATATTAGAATATTTCCTAAGATCAATAACAAAAACGCATTTGAAAAAAAAGAAAAGTTAAAGTTTGTTGATTTATGCACTCAATACTTGGTTGGCAACACAAATTACAGCATCAGAGAGGTGTGGCGTGGAAGTGATCGGCCTGTGGCACTGCTGAGGCACTATTGAACCTTCAGATCGTCTTTATTTTGTTGGATCGACTGTTTCTCATCTTTCTCCTAAAAATATCCCATAGATTCTCAATGGGGTTCAGGTCAGGCATGTTGGCTGGCCAATAAAGCACAATAATATCATGGTCAGTGGTAGCCAAGTGGTTTTTGCACTGTGGGCAGGTGCTGTAGTTCTTCTGGAAAAGGAAATCAGCATCTCCATAAAGACTGTCAGCAGATAGAAGCAAAAAGTGCTCCAAAATCTCCTGGTAGATGGCTGCATTGACTTCGGACTTGATAAAACACAACGGACCAACACCAGCAGACGTCACGGCACCCCAAATCATCACTGACTTCAGAAACTTCACACTGGACTTCAAGCAGCTTGGATTCTGTGCCTCTCCAGTCTTCCTCCAGACTCTGGGATCATGATTTACTTTGGACCACTGAGCAACAGTCCAGTTCTTTTTCTCCTTAGCCCAGGTAAGATGCTTCTAACGTTGCTTCTGTTTCAGAAGTGGTTTGGTAGCCCTTTTCCTGAAGATGTCTGAGTGTGGTGACTCTTGATGCGCTGACTCCAGCTTCATTCCACTCCACGTGAATCTCTCCCAAGTGTTTGAATCGGCTTTACTTGACAGTATTCTCAAGCTTGCGGTCATCCCTGTTGCTTGTGCACCTTTTCCTACCCAATTTCTTCCTTCTAGTCAACTTTGCATTTATTATGCTTTGATACAGCACTCTGTAAACAGCCACCCCTTTCAGTAATGAGCTTCTGTGACTTACCCTCTTTGTGGAGGGTGTCAATGATTGTCTTCTCGACCATTGCCATGTCAGCAGTCTTTCCCGGTATTGTGGTTTTAAAGAACAAGAGATACCCGGAATTTATACTGTAGCGATGGACATTTAATGAAACTCAAATGTAAATATTCTAAATATTTTGATATACTGGATTTTTGACTTTTATGAGCTGTAAGCTGTAATCACAACATTCATAACACTGTCAGTTTGACAAGTCAGAAAGGAGCTGTGGTGATGTCATCAATATCATACACTCCATTCACATTTTTAATGTTACAGGAGAAGTGGCACGTGAATGTAAGCAACTTTGTAGATTTTATGACCAAAAAAATGATTTTTTAGGAAAGAAAGTAATTTTTTTCATTAAGATTATTTTTGTCTAGCAATCATTGTGTTGTAGATACAATTATTTGTATGTCTGTTTGGGGAGGGGGTAGTTGTAACAGTTCATTAAAAATGTTACAACCAACTTCTTATGATGAGTCCAATTATCCATTCACATTCACTATCCGCCTCAAATGATCACATGTTCTTCAATCAAGTTTTTGCATAAATTGGAAGTTGTTCACGAGTCCCTTGTTTGTTCTGAACACTTAAACTGAGCACTGTTCCTCAGAAAATTCCTCCAGGTCCTGCAGATTCTTCAGTTTTCCAGCATCTTTTGCATATTTGAACCCTTTTCAGCAGTGACTGTGTGGTTTTGAGATCCACAACTTTTGAACAGAACGAAGATGTCCAAATATTTCTTATTTAGTATTGCCCTTCGGAAGCAACAGAAGATACTTGCATGTTTCCCGGAAGACAAATTCAAATTCAAATTCACAAAAAGTTTTCACTCCCCGGCTCTTAATGCATCGTTTTTTTCTACTGGAGCATCAGTGAATGTTTTAAACTTTTTTTTAATAGTTGTGTTTGAGTCCCTCAATTCTCCTTAGTGTGAAAAGATGGATCTCAAAATCATCTGTTCAGAACAAACAAGGGACTTATGAACTATCACAAAACAAAGAAACAGTTGTAGATCAACAGGTAACCACACACAGTATTAAAGGGTTACATCACCCCAAAATGAAAATTTTGTCATTAATCACTTACCCCCATGTTGTTCCAAACCCATAAAAGGTTCATTTGTCTTAGGAACACAATTTAAGATATTTTGGCTGAAAACCAGGAGGTTTGTGACTGTCCCATTGACTGCCAAGTACCACTATTAAGGCCCAGAAAAGTATGACAGACGTCGTCAAAATAGTCCATCTGCCATCAGTGGTTCAACCAAAATTTTACGAAGGTTTGAGATTACTTTTTGTACAGAAAGAAAACAAAAATAATGACTTTATTCTACAATTCATCTCCTCCACATCACCGTAGCGCAATTTTGGAGAATATCCACTGTATGCAAACAGCGTACGCTGTTCTGTGTCAGCCGCACCACACGGATCCGTTTTCTACATTTATTTATGTTTTGTTTAGAGCGAAAACAGTGTGTCTGTGTGATGCGGCTGACACAGAAAGGCGTACAGCAGATATTCCCAAAATTGGCGCTACGGTGATGGAGACAAATTGTTGAATAAAGTCATTATTTTCGTTTTCTTTCTGTACAAAAAGTATTCTCGTAGTGATACTTGGTAGTACTTGGTACTTGGCAGTCAATGGGATGGCCACAAACCTCCCGGTTTTCATCCAAAATATCTTAAATTGTGTTTCAAAGACAAACAAAGTTTTTATGGGTTTTATAGACATTCATAGGTGGGCCTAGTTGACACAGTACTTAGAGGTGACATCCTTTGATCGGATCAACAACAGGATGCAGGAAGTTACCCTTCCCTCAACTTTAACACCTTAGCAGACCTACCAAAATAATCATAATGACATCACCAAACGGTTTGAGCACCATAGTTGTGGGAACTAAGGCCATGTTCACGCAGCAGCCGAATATAGTTGTCAGTGTTGTATTTGAGTCCGTAATACGGTTACGTTCACACACAGTACAGTTATTTACGGGTGTGACAACCGCATTCCATAGCCAAACTCCTGTAATGTTCAGGATTCACATGCACTGTGTGACATAGTTTTAGTTCTAGTGACTTATTCTTGTGATGTTGATAGAGTCTTCGGCCACGTTCACACTGTCAGTTTTTGGGATTGACAAGAGGTTTGGTGTGAACGCACCATAACGGTGTGTTTACACCAGACGCAACTTGCGCGAATATCACAACCTCATTCTTGGAACACACGCACTGTGTGCTTTTCACAAGCAGTTGGACGCTTGAACATTTTGAGTTTACTCGCTTCATTTGCACGTGAAATTTACTTCACAACAGACGCAAATTTGCATCATGGGAGGGGCTTCTGCCAGGCGGCTCTATGTGCGCTTTATGTGCTATGGAAGGCTGAAAAAGGCGTAGACTCATTCGGCGCCGTTTCTGGGTCCATCAGATCAGTCCGTCAATATGTATATAGCTCAAACTGAGTAAAGAGCGTTTTTTACAACTTACCAGATTGTCCGACCTCCTCATTCACTTTCTTCCAAGCAAGATCCTTTTTATTCTTGTTTCTATAAAAGTAAGAAGATGTATCGTACAGCTCCGGGTATCCACATATAGCGCAGATGATTTTGTCCTCCATTGTTGTTTCGGATTTCTGCCTCCGCTCGCTACATCGTAATCACGTCACTACTAGAGCAAGCTCCTGATTGGTTAACGCGGCGCGAATATTTGCCAAAGTTCAGATTTTTCAACTTGCCAGAAACGCTCAATTTGCGTCGCAGGATGTCTATTGCGTCTTTGCATTGACTTAACGTAAATCACTCGCGCTTAACGCTTCATTCGCATCTGGTGTGAACGCACCATTACAACAATATTAAATTCTAAATGTTAATTAGATCTGCGGCAGACGTAGTATACCAATGGTATTTGTGTGCTAATTAGCAAAGAGGCTATTTTGTTTTTTAGACCATTGTTTACTATGTAAAGATGCACATCTTTATGAGAGATGCCATTACGTTCTTACGTGCACAACATATGCTTTTCGAATTTGTGTTCCCACATCATTAGCAAGTTTGGATCGCTAAATCTTGAATGGCTGTCAACTAGTGAAATGACATTTGAACCGAGACATCAGAGCTTGTGTTAAAGGGCACGCCAGATGAAGCCTCGATTCGAGGCTTGTTAACATAGAAATCCCTTTCGTAGAAGCCTCACTTTCTGTCCAGTCATGTGCGCGATTCACTTTGTGTGTCCTAATGTTCGACCCCCAGATCTTACTTTGCCAGTACATTTTCATTGGGACCCATTTAATAATTACGTTTAAATACCCAGTCATACAAGTAATATGAAGAATACAAATTACTTCAGGAAAATTAAATCTATGCTATATATATATATATGCAATTAATATTACATTATACATTATTCTTCCATTACATCATATTGATATTCATAATGTGACGAGTCGGCTGCCTCCCCCCTAACTATCAGCTTCACCCCGTCGGTAATCGCCGCCCTTCACCAGGCTCCCGACGGGAGTGGGCGTGTGGGAGGAGGAGGGGCGCTGAAACATCCAGGTCTGGCGGCGTGTGATGAGGCACACCTGATGTGAATGAAGCCTCATCACCGCCGCTGTTAAAATGCCGAATGCGCCTCTCCTCAGGAGACCGGTCTCTTCCCCGTGCATGCACGCTGGTGTCCTCGTGGGTCCAGGAAGGGTGCGTAGAGGGACGAGCGCCGCCGATAGGATGGACGAGCTGCCGGACCCGTGGTCCGAGTGCGAGCCGCATGGAAATGGCTGCAGGCCAGGATGCCGGGCCTTCTCTCCCGCCTGAGGAAGGGCCGCCGCTAAGGAATGGATGAAGCCGCTAAAGGAAGCCGCTACCCGCCACGTTGCCGCGGACCCCGGCGGGGAGCAAGTGCGGCCGCCGGACTCCGCCCCTTACCTGGACCCTTCCCTTCTGAACACTGCCCCTCCTTCACGGATTCCCTTCACGTCGAGGACACCAGATCCCCCATTTATTTTGGACACTTTTTCCCCCTTTTGGACACTTTCTGTTTATTGTTTAATAAAAGCCTCTCCGAGGCCTGACGTCACGCCCACTGTGTCTGTCGCTTTGCTCCGCACCTGTGACAGTACTTACATTTAATGGCACTATTCAATGGGTAAATTAATTTATCAGAGTCAGAAATTCAACAAACAAACACACACACACAGCTAGGCTTTTATTTGTGCATATAACACGGACCGATCTATGGAAAATTGTGGTGAATGCTTCTTCCGACGGAGCTTTAGTCTTTTGGCTGCTTTATTTTTTACTAACCACCAGATTGCGCTGTTTTCGACACTCTCAAAGCTTTGAATCTTTTCCCGAAACAGTCAGAGGAAAGTCTTGGTGCTTCACAAGGCTTCATTTGCCCGTCACTCCTGTCAACTGTTGAATGAATGAGTGTCACGCCCCGCTTGTTTACTTTGAACCGGAAGACGCTCCCACTTTTGACACAAGGCCTCATGGGGCTTAGGAAACTTGTGGATACTAAAAAACGGGTCTTTTCAAATCTTTCAAATGTGACGTTATTTCCGGTAAGGGAACATAGTAAGCACTGATGCTCCCTAGAATCCACGATGCATTGTGGAATTTTCAGGGAGCGAACGTTCCAGTGCACTGGAAGGAATTTGCGATTGAGACAGCTGACTCCCTGATCAGTGCCCTGACTACTAAACAGGGGAGCTGATTGAGACGCACCCTAAGTCAACATCCCACGATTCAAAGAGGAGGAGGCTTGGTTTAAAGAAAAACACAAATGGTTAATTGTTATTGCAGTGTGTTTTTTAGCTTACATTCCCACCAAGCGTTCCCAAACTTTTGAAGGGGGTTATTTTAATAATTCCAGCTATTTTTTTGGTCTTGTGTACTATATGTAAACATCTTTTATGTAAAATATCTTACTCAGGACAGTACTAAATAAAAAATAACATGCATTTTGTATGATCCCTCTTATTTGGTTAAAATTATTCACATTTTCACAGATTCTGCAAGTTCACAGTGTCACAATCACATGCTGGAGTGAAGGAGATAAACTTAATACTTTAAGAATTCCACAGGGAAGGAAACATCCACACACGAGGGTAACGTGCAGCAAAACCGGACAAAGAAACACTGAAATGAGTACGACTTATATGGTGAGGTCAATGAGGAACAGACAGGTGAGAGAATTCAACTGATAATGACACGACGAGGACTGGAACAGGAACAACCATATATAGACACATGAGGGAGAAACCAAAACAGTCCAGAGGTGTGACACACAGATTATGCATGTTATTTTTCTACATAAAAAATAACGCATTTTGTATGAACTTTCTTATTTTGTTATAATTATTCACTTTGTACAGATTCTGCAAGGGGTTCACAAACTTCCGCATAGCTGAACTATACAAATACTTTTTGTGTCCCCTGAATAACACTGTAACATTTAAGGCAAGAGGAAAAAGAGAGACATTAAAACATTTGGTTTCATTCATGCTGCATATTACTGATGGGCACATAATAAGAGGGGTTTAAACACAATCGAGGCTGATTATATAACATTTACTGGAAATGCTTGTGTTTTCAAAGGAATAAATGCATTCAGCTAACAATACACACTTGAAGACTTTGACCAGCCCATGATTTCAGTGTGTGTGTGTGTGTGTGTGTAATGAATGGCCAGAAGTGTAATTAGGAAGCTGCAGGGTGCAGTGAGGAAGTTCAGTCTAATTTTGTGCTTGATGTCCTGACCTGTTATAGATTAATGGTTGTCTGTTTTAACCCTATAAAGACGACTGTATCAAATTTAATACGTAGCCAAATGATTAACATGATCAAAATCCTGCACACAATCTACTCCATGTTTTCTGTCATCTGATTGATAGTTTAGAGTTTTCTTTATCCAGTAAAAGCTCTTTTAGTCTGATTCTACAAATGTCCACATTCAGCCGGTGCTTCACATGTCTTTTTGCTGTGAAAACTTGATTTTAAGTAAATGTAAGAATAACTGTATAATAATATTTCCAGATGAACACTTATTGGACTGAAGCAGCTTGGTTTTACTTGATTCTCCACAAATTATTTTGTAGTAAAATCAGTGAGTGTCAAATCTGATCATCAGGATCTTTTGAGCAACGTTTGTTTCCAGATGTTACGAATCTGGCCGGTGACCCTCAGTCCGCTCACCACCAGATGTCGCTCTTGCTCCATCATTTCACACTGACTGTTGCACTTCACCCCAGACTACATTCCCCGTCATCCAGCGCTCTGATTGGGTCAGCACATGTGACCAATCAGCGGCGCTATAAAAGCCCTTTCCCTCTGTATCTTACGGAGTATTGTTGTTGTGGTTATTGTTGTTGCGTTTATCATTGTTATCGTTCCTAGTTCCTAGTTCCTAGTTCCCTTGTTCCCTAGTTTCCAAGTTCCCCTTGTTTAGCTCTCTCGCCTGGCCATCTCATCTCGACTGTCTCGCCGCCTGCCTACTGGACTCTAGCTCGTTTCTCGGATTATATTCTCGTCTCTTCCCTTTACGGATTACGTTCGCCACGGATCGACCCACGCCTGCTTCACGGACTTCTATTGTGCCTCGCCCTAACATACCTGTTTGCTGTTGTTTTGACCCTGCCTGTTTGACCATGTATCTGTCTCGTCCCTTAAATAAAAGCTCGCAAATGGATCCGCTCGCCTCTCGCCTCTCACTCTCCGTTACAGAATACTCCGTCACACAAGGATCCAGCAGCTTCACCCCCGGACAAACAACAGGTATGGACTCAGACCGAATTCTATTCAGGTTAAGACAAGGACAACGCACGCTCAAGCAATATATCCGTGAGTTTTTGGCCATTTCAAATTATTCTACCCTCCCGGACTGCATTATCATTGAAATATTCTGTGATGGTATAAATCAGCCTTTAAGGGCGAGGCTGAGATGCGAGGGTCCGCGTTCATCACTAGCTGTTTTTTTGGATTTTGCTCTACTGTGTGTGGGCTCATTTTTCACCGTGGGTGTCGCGGAGGAGGAACGCGACAACGTGGTAATGGCGGCCGCGCCGGAGCGCGTTCATATCATGGCGGCGACAGCGGAGCCCATGCACAAAATGGCGGCAACAGCGGTGCCCGTTCGCAAAATGGCGGCGAAAACGGAGCTCCGTCACGTCACAGCTGCCATACCAGACCCATGTACAGTTACAGCTGCATTTCCTGAGTCAAGTCAAGTTGCAGCTGCGTTTCCAGAAGCAAGTCAAGTTTCCTGAGTCAAGTCAAGTTGCAGCTGCGTTTCCAGAAGCAAGTCAAGTTTCCTGAGTCAAGTCAAGTTGCAGCTGCGTTTCCAGAAGCAAGTCAAGTTGCATTTGTGTTTCCTGAGTCAAGTCAAGTTTCCGAGTCCAGTCAAGTCGCAGCTGTTGTTCCCGTGTCAAGTCAAGCTACAGCTGCTGTTCCTGTGTTAAGTCAAGTTAAAGCTGTGTTTCCTGTGTCAAGTCAAGTCAGAGCCGCTCTTCATAAGTCAAGTCAAGTCACAGCCGTGGTTCCTGATTCAAGCAACGTCAAAGCTGTTGTTCCTGAGCCAAGCAAAGTCCAAACTACGGTTCCTGAGTCTTGTCTGCTGCATAGAACGTCTTGTCTGACCTCTCAGAGCCTCGTCACGTCATGTCTGCCAGTGTGTTGGCGGTCACTATTCTGAGTATATGGGCTGCACACTACGCTCCTGAGGTCACGTCCATTCGCAAGTCTGCTCCTGAGGTCACGTCCGTTCGCAAGTCTGCTCCTGAGGTCACGTCCGTTCACAAGTTTGCCCAAGAAGTGTCATCTGATCTCAAGTTTGCTCCAGAGGTCCCGTCTGGTCTCAGAGTCCCGTCTGGTCTCAAGTCTGCCCCAGAGGTCCCGTCTGGTCTCAAATCTGCTCCAGAGGTCCCGTCTGGTCTCAAGTCCGCTCTAGAGGCCTCTTCTGCCGCGCCAATGCCTCCAGAGGTGTCAGCTCCGGCTGTAGAACCTCCCATGGTGGAGGCGTTAACCTATGAACTCTCTGCTTCTCTCCCTATTCTATTTGCCTCCTCTATCCCTGCTCTCCCCAGGTCCCAGTCCTTGATGCGGGTGCCTGCTCTGCCCTGGAGGGCCCCTGCGCCTCCTGCTCTGCCCTGGAGGGCCCCTGCGCCTCCTGTTCCGCCCTGGAGGGCCCCTGCGCCTCCTGCTCCGCCCTGGAGGGCTCTTGCGCCTCCTGCTCTGCTTCCTGCCCTGCCCTGGAGGGCTCCTGCGCCTCCTGCTCCGCCCTGGAGGGCTCCTGCTCCGCCCTGGAGGGCTTCAGCGCTTCCTGCTCCGCCTCCGGCTCCGCCCTGGAGGGTTCCTGCTCTGCCGGACCTGCCTCAGTTACCGGGTCCTCCACATGGAGCTGGTCCTCCAACCTTCGCCCTGTCTCGCTCCTGCCCCACTGCTCCCCTGGACTGTTGTTCAGTTGGAGCGTCTGGAAGCCGCTCTTTGGGGGGGGGCTATGTTACGAATCTGGCTGGTGACCCTCAGTCCGCTCACCACCAGATGTCGCTCTTGCTCCATCATTTCACACTGACTGTTGCACTTCACCCCGGACTACATTCCCCGTCATCCAGCGCTCTGATTGGGTCAGCACCTGTGACCAATCAGCGGCGCTATAAAAGCCCTTTCCCTCTGTATCTTACGGAGTATTGTTGTTGTGGTTATTGTTGTTGCGTTTATCATTGTTATCGTTCCTAGTTCCTAGTTCCCTTGTTCCCTAGTTTCCGAGTTCCCCTTGTTTAGCTCTCTCGCCTGGCCATCTCGTCTCGACTGTCTCGGCGCCTGCCTACTGGACTCTAGCTCGTTTCACGGATTATTCTCTCGTCTCTTCCCTTTACGGATTACGTTCGCCACGGATCGACCCACGCCTGCTTCACGGACTTCTGTTGTTTTGACCCTGCCTGTTTGACCATGTATCTGTCTCGTCCCTTAAATAAAAGCTTGCAAATGGATCCGCTCGCCTCTCGCCTCTCGCCTCTTACTCTCCGTTATACCAGAAGCTTTACTTTATCTGTTTCTCAGGGGAGGAATGATCTTTACAAGCCTCCAAAACATCTCACATCTGTTGAGGAATGTTTATTTGTTCATCACTCAATCATCATTGAATTGCATTGCATTATATATTTGGATTATTTCAATCTAATTTTACTAAGACATATTATTGGAGATTTATGTAATTTTATGTAAATATCTGCTATATTTTTTTAAGGAATGACAAGTATCAGAATTTCATCTTGCTTTTTGACCATACATATCAGTTTCTGCATATTTATTTATTTATTTATTTATTTGTTTTGCTCATTTTGGTCTCTGAATAAAGCTTGCATCGTTTGTCTTCTCCTTGAGTATGAGCTCCATAATATACACTACCAGTCAAGCGTTTTTGGACAGTAAGATTTTTAATGTTTTTTAAAGAAGTCTCTTCTGCTCACCAAGCCTACATTTATTTGATCCAAAATACAGCAAAATCAGTACAACTGCGAAATATTTTTACTATTTAAAATAACTGTTTTCTGTTTGATTTAATTTATTCCTGTGATCAAATCTAAACTTTCAGCATCATTACTCCAGTCTTCAGTGTCACATGATCCTTCAGAAATCTTTCTAATATGCTGATTTGCTGCTCAACAAACATTTATTATTATTATTATTATCAATATTTGAAACGGTCAATACATTATTTAAGGATTCTTTGATGAATAATCCAGATAATAATTTTGAATACATCCAAAGATCAGCATTTAGTAATTTTTTAATTAAATGTATTTATTTATTTATTTATTTATTTATGTTTTGTGGAAAGAAATTATAGAAATGAATACTTTTATTTAGCAAGGATGCTTTAAATTGATCAAAAGTGATGATAAAGACATTTATAATGTTACAAAGGATTTCTATTTCAAATAAATGCTGTTTTTCTGAACTTTCTATTCATCAAAGAAACCTGAAAAAAATGACTTAGCTGTTTTAACATAACATAACAATAGCATAATTGTAACGGGATGAACGAGACGAGAGGCGAGCGGATCCATTTGCGAGCTTTTATTGAATCGACAAGGCAAAGGCATGGTCAGGCAGGCAGGGTCAGAACAATAGTAACAGGAGTGTCAGAGGCAAGACGAGAGAATAGTCCTTTATGACGAGCGATAATCCAAAGGCAGGCGGCTAGACAGACGAGAACGAGAAAACCAGGCAGGAGAACAACAACCAGGAACTAGGAACAAGAAACTAGGTAACGCTAACTAAGGGAATACAACAATACAACAATCCGTGAAGTGCACTGGGAAGGACCGGGGCTTTTATAGAACGCCTGATTGGTCACGGGGGCTGACGCAATCAGTGCGGTGGAGGATGGGAGATGCAGTCCGGAGTGTGGTGCAACAGTCAGAGTGTGTAGGTGAGGTGAGAGTGACATCTGGTGGTGAGCGGACAACGGGACACCGACCAGATTCGTGACAATAATAATAATAATGATAATAATAATAATAATAATAATAATAACAACAATAATAATAATAGTAATAAATGAGCAGCAAATCAGAATATTAGAATGATTTCTGAAGAATCATGTGACTGGAGTAATGATGCTAAAAATTCAGCTTTGAAATCACAGGAATAAATTATATTTGAAAATGTGTTCAAATAGAAAACTGTCATGAATCTGGTCGGTGACCTGCGGTCCGCTCACCACCAGATGTCGCTCTTGCCCTGTCTTTACACACAGACTGTTGCACTACACCCCGGACTCCATCTCCCGTCATCCAGCGCGCTGACTGGGTCAGCACCTGTGACCAATCATGCGCGCTATAAAAGCCCCGGTCTTTCCCCATGCTAGTGACCGAGTATTGTGGAGTGTTATGTGGAGAACTGTGTCGGTTGCGTTTAGCGCTCTCCAAGTGCTAGCACCTTTACAGAGTTGTTCCTTAGTTTCTGAGTTTCCTAGTTCCCGTGTTTCCTAGTTTCCAAGTTCCCTAGTTCCTGAGTTCCCTTAAGTTTTGTATTCTCGCCTGGCCTCCTCGTTTTCGTCCGTCTCGCCGCCTGCCTACTGGACTCTCGCTCGTTGTAAGGATTACCCCTCTTCCTCGCATAATGGATTATGTTCGCCGCTGATCGACCCACGCCTGCCTCACGGACTACTCTTGTGCCTCGCTCCAACATACCTGTTTGTGATTGTTCTGACCCTGCCTGCTTGACCATGTACTTGTCTCGTCCTATTAATAAAAGCTTGCGTATGGATCCCCTCGCCTCTCGTTTCCCTCTCCACATTACAAAAACGGTTATTTTCAACAGTAAAAATATTGTTTTTTCTGTACTTTGGATCAAATAAATGCAGGCTTGGTGAGTAGAAGAGACTTCTTTAAAAAACTTTACAAATCTTACTGTTCAAAAACTTTTGACTGGTAGTGTACTTATACTATATGCACAAACAACAACAACAACAACAACAAAACCTTGATGTGTCAAATATAATACCCAATAAAAACACATACACAAAAGTTTCTAAAGGTCCTAATCTAAAGGTTCAATAAACTTAAAAGAAAAAGAAAAAAAAAGATTATTCTGACTATTATTTCATATGTCAGACTTTATATGGTGTGTTGACTTTTTGAATTAAGAATTTACATATTCATATAAGAAGTTGTGCATTATGAATTATGAAATGCTTTATGAATGATTCCTTACATCATTATTATTCCTTATTCAACATATTATCATTCCTTCTGTGATTTTGACATAAATATGCTGTTGTTTATGTTTATTTTTAATCAGTATCTTGTGTTACCTCTAAGTTAGATTAGGACACATATATGCTCTTACAACAAAAAGTTCAGAAGGTTGCAAAGGTGTGAAGATCTCTAGTCACCCTTGCCTAAATTTGTCAGAAAAGGATGTCTAGCTCATGCTGGGGCCTGAGGGTGATAAAACCACAATGTATTATGTTTTGACAATCACAAGCTATGCGGTCGTGACTGACCCTTCAAAACATCGCATGCTCAGCTAGACACGAAGCAGCGTCATGAATCATGAAGCAGGGACTTACCCCTTCCTTATCTGAGACTCAACATAGAAGTTAGATTATGATTTAGAATTGTAGGCTATTACTCAATTTTATTGTCAAACCATTGGATTGGCTTTGAGTATTCATTTGAATTTGTATTCATCTCAAGTTATGATTCTTTTTATTGTTCACTTGCATTTTTGAAAACTTATGAATACATTTACAACTTTGTTTACAGGATTTGATTTGGCATCAATAGGGTTAATAAATAAATATCTTCAGTAAGATGGATAATATGAATGTACATGGATTCACTGTAATTCAGGCTTCAAGTCCTTCAAAGGAAGACCAGTGTTTTACTCTGTGAGAAATACTGCCTCAGTTTAGCCATTGCACTGGCCTACATGTGGCATACATCTGATACAGTTCACAAAATCACATATATAGGGGCTTCCTTTCATTGTTGACCTGTGTATGCACATATTCTGCATAGACGATCTACTACATGTGTCAAAAAGTACCCTATATAACTGCACTCTTAGGGCGGTACCTTTTCAAAAGGTACACTTTTAGATACATAGGTGCAGCTTTTGAAAAGGCAACACCCCAGTGACCGTTTTTGTACGTTTTTTTTTTTTTTTTCTCAAGAGGACAAGGCATGAGATAGTTTCCCACAATGCAGTGCATTTAGGGATTTATTTTTCTTCCCTAAAATGATATCTTGCAAGATAACAGGGTAAGATCATGTGAGGTAAAATGTAGCAGGCTAGGTTACTGTTTAGAGTTTATTGTTGCATAACTGTTGTGCTGTTTCACAGTCTGCTGAAGAAGTAAGTACTAGAAAGTAGTATGCATTGTATACTGTGCGTGAATATTCAGTAACTGGTACCCTAGTATTGTGCTGTGAACAAAAACATTTATTTCGGTTTACAGGACATAAACTAAAAACAACACAGCCGAGGAAGTTTGTGTGCTGCCTCCATCTACTGGACAAGGCGCGTTACCGCAGTCACCTACAGCGAGCGTCCAGCAGGCGGAGCTACATTTCCATATATGGTCCGTGGCGTTACTGCAGTGGGCGGGACTTCGTATTCGATTGGTTCAACTGGTGCCCATCACCTCAGGTCGATAGCAAACGAGCTAACTAGCTCCACACAGCCAAAATACAGTGTGTGAAGCTTAGCGGCGAGAAACTAGCGGTTTACTTATTTAAATCTATTTTTTTTTTTTTAAACATTGAAATATTAAATTGGTTATTTGCAAAAGCCGGGACGAAAGGAGAGGTATGTTGATTATTGTGCGAGTACTAAGTTAATTGGGAACAGCTCAGCTTACACGCTACTAGAGAGATGGAAACATACTAGCTTAATGTGGATGCAAATTACTACACCAACCTTTCTGTGTTAATTAACACGTTGTGGTTAAAGATTTTAGTATTGTTTAATGTGTACAGTGTAATTAACTTGATACAAAGTTTTTTCTATAAGTATGTCCTTGCTAGTTTAAACAAACCTTATTTGTTTGCTTTGTTTATTTGTTTTGCTAACTTGTGCCATTGCTGTTATTGTGAACATTTTGCTAGCACATAATATTAACCTTATATAACACAGTATATCCGTTTGCACTATATATTTTACCATTAACCTTCAAGCTTAAGTGTAACAGATCTACATTTACCTTTCTTAAACATCTCCATAATAACTTATAAAAGGACAAGTTAATAAAATAATAGTAATATTTGATATTAATTTTTTTGTATTTAATAATTAGTTTTAATTTATTAACTAGTTTATATTTCTATTATAGATTACCAATTAATACAAAATGCTTAACTCGAGACATATGGATGTACACATATTTGTGAACATAAACAATAAATAAAATGAACTGTAGGTAAAAAGAAATAAGGTAAAGTCCTAGTAAGGAGCTTTTGTTGATTTTGTTGTTTTTCAACCTCTGTGTCGTTACGCTGTTATTACAGGAGAATGGTCGTCCCTGATGGTGGAAGTGTCATTCAACCAGCCGATAGCGGTGATGCAGATGAGTTGATGTCCAGTTCAGAGCCGGAGTTTGATCCGAATCTGACCACGGTGGAGCTGGAGGAGGTCCGTAAGCTGCAGGAGCTGGTGCGACGTCTGGAGGTCCAGAATCAGGCCCTGCGCAACAGAGGCAGCAAACTCGTGCTGGAGGCTGCCAGCAACAGCAACCTTGCCACAGGAACTAACATGAATAACCTGCACGGGGCCATGGACACTTCTCCTAGAGCAGAGGATGCTGGGACCCTGGCGCTGTCGCCTCCGGCGGGGAGCAGTAGCAGTGAGGACATGTCTCCGTTACCTGAGGCTTCCAGGCTGGAGGATGAGGAGGAACGGGATGGATTCTTGAGCTCGCCATGTGCTTCAGGCTCCAAACAAACACTGGGACACTTTGACCCATGTCTGTCTCCTGATATCTGTGATTCAGACACGCTGGGAGCGAGTGATGCGGGTATGGACCAGTCCGCCTTGGACGAGGTGGATGAACTTGACTTAGAGACGTGTGCTCATACCGAGGATGAGGACAGCTGGTGGGTTCATTCATCTTTTTATTATAATGTCACATAGCACTTTTTCTTTGAAAAATGTTTTATAAAACTCGCCATCACAGTGAGGTTTGTGCTTTTCGTTATGCTATGTTACGTAAGGCTGCAGTACACTACACGACTTTTAAAATTGGAACCCATTTTGAATCACTAGGCATCATGCACTTGCAAAATTATAAATGATTACAGATTAAAGCTGCGCATCATACACTAAATGACTGAGGATCACACACTACCAGTATTTCAGGTCGTGCCCAACACTTCAAAGTCACACAGAAAGATGAGCTTCGTTGCTAGGAGATGCAAATGCGATGTGTTGTATTTTCAAGTGTTGTGGTCACTAAGGGTTTGGTGAGAAACTAGTGTTGTCACGATACCAAAATTTTGACTTTGATACGATACCTGACTAAAATACACATATATTGAGTCGACAGAGGCTGAAAACACTGCGAGCGTCACGCGTATGTGTGTAATTAACAAAACTGCGCATCTGCGCTATTCACTAACACAGACACGCAGAAATACGGCTCTTTTCTTAAAGTACTGGTACTAGTAAAGTGCGGAATCGTACCGTTTTTAAAAGCAGGTTATCACAATACTTTTTAAGTACCGGTATATCGTGCAGCACTATGAGAAACAAACCAAAATTTAACATACTGTTTAAAGGTGAGCTATGATGCCCCTTTTTACAAGATGTAAAATAAGTCTCTAATGTCCCCGGAGTGTGTATGTAAAGTTTTAGCTCCTTTTTTAGAGTTTGTTAAAATCACCACTTTTAGGGTATGAGCCAAACCCGTTTTTGTGTTTGTCCCTTTAAATGCAAATGAGCTGGTGCTCCCTGCCCCCTTTTCAGAAGAGGGCGAAGCTTCAAGAGCCGGCAAAAACAAAACAGGACAATCTCACACATTGAAAATGTCAAAAACTCTCAATAGTAGTGCTCAGCTTTGTATGTTACACAGACAGGGAGCACGGCGTAATGTTGTTATAAAAATAACAACATAGCTGGTCTTGTGGTGCCATTGCGTGCATCACAAACAAGGGTTTAGGCCTAGTCCTAGACTAAAATGCAAGTCTGAGCTGTTTCAACTGAAATAAACTTGCACTGATTGATCTTAAAACATATCAGTGCCTTTGTTTTGTCTCAAGATGCACACCAGTATAGTTTGTTTCTAAGGCATGTTTATAAAAATTCCTTCAATGTCCTAATTGAACTATGGCCTAATCCTGGTTTAGTCTAAGCCCTGTCTGTGAAACCAGCACTAAAAGTCCCACTTGTGATTATGAGCTTGACACATTCAAGCTGTCAACAGCACATTGCTTTCATATGCAATTTTTAATGACCACATTCCTGTTTCTGATTATTCTGGTAGCATGTGAAGGCAGCAACAGTGAAAACAGACAGAGACAATGGTAGCTTTAAGCCAAGAAGTGCTTTCAAGGCAGCTTGGAAAATAAAATTTAATGCGTGATACTTAATTTGTCTGTAGCTGACATTCACGCACAAAGCGTTGGTATTGATCCCTCTTTCAGAATCAACCTTTGTGAAAATCCAGCGTTGAACTGACCCTCGTTTGTGAGGCAGTCTGGCATAAAATAAGTGGCACAAACGTATTGGACTTTACTGATTTTTTTTCAGGGACATTTCCTTCAAAAATGACATTTAACCACAGTGTCCTCAGTGGCTCAGATGGAGACTCCTATGCTTGTTGGTGCATCCAAAAACACAACACTTGTAATGCCTATTTGGTGCTGCCATTGTATGTCTCCAGTAATAGTGGACTGCTGCTTCTCACTCAGGGCTGTGTCTATGCTAATAGGGCAGAGATTGTCAGAAATGGTCAGGATTTCTCCTTACGATGACACGTATGTAGGGAGAAATCTGGAATTGTGTGTTCAGAGAGACTGTTTATGATTTATTTGGATTATATAAAAAAATAGTGGGTGGATTTTTATAAGGTGTTCAAAGCCCTTATAAAAGTGATTTTTTGGCATGATAGGTCCTCTTTAACAAAAACCTGACCTTGACCACCAGTCTTATGTGACCAACTGTGTGTTAATGTTCAGCAGTGTATTAGTACAGCGGTTCATTCCACCTTGTCCAAGAAAAGCACAGTTTAATAAAGCGTGGTGTCCCTTGTTAGATGGTTGCTTACTGGCCCAAGTTAAAAGAACTCATACTCTATGACATTCTGGTCTCTAGATTGTTTTAGCTGCTCGTTTGATTGTCTACTCATTGAAAAAAGTATGTAGAAAGTGCATCAACTGTCATTATTGTGCAGTCTGCGACTGTGCTGTCGTTGTGAATGTTTAACAGTACTGCATCAGTGAATGTTGTCGTGATTTGTGAGAGGCTGAGACAGTAGGATCTTCCTGCGTTTGCACGGGACGTCCAGTGGCATCTCTCAAATCATGTGGAAGCCTGTTAGTGCTGGGGACACAGTGACAGTAGTCTGTAGCAGCTCTTCTCTCAGTTTAATGCTTTTTGAAATCCACTTTGTGGAAATAAAAGACACTCATCTGAAAGGTGCGTTACTAAGATGTACATGGTTTGTTCTTGATAATTAAAGGAGAAGTCCACTTCCAAAACAAAGATTCACATATAATGTACTCACCCCCTTGTCATCCACAATGTTCATGTCTTTCTTTCTTCAGCCGTAAAGAAATTTTGTTTTTTGAGAAAAACATTTCAGGATTTTTCTCCATATAATGGACTGATATGGTGCAACGATTTTGAACTTCCAAAATACAGTTTTAATGCAGCTTCAAATGATCCCAAATGCGGCTGTAAATGATCCCAGCTGAGGAAGAAGGGTCTTATCTAGCGAAACGATCGGTTATTTTCATAAAAATAATACAGTTTATGTACTTTTTAATGTTGAACGCTCGTCTTGTCTTACTCTGCCTGGACTGTTTTTGTTCCGGTTCATGACAGTTAGGGTATGTCGAAAAACCCCCCTCAACATCAAAATCGTCCTATATCGCTGTTTTACCTTTTTTGTTAAGGGTGTTTGATCTTCTTTGCATGTTCACGTTGTAAACACTGTGTCTGTACTTCTGCAGTGATGTAGGATGATTTTGAAATGATTTTTGAAGTTGAGGGAGAAAATACGATTGGAGTTTTTCGACATACACTAACTGTCTAGAGCCAGAATACACAGAGTTCAGGGAGAGAAAGGCGAGACCAGCGTTTGACATTAAAAAGTATATAAATTGCATTTTTTAATGAAAATAACCAATCGTTTTGCTAGATAAGACCCTTCTTCCTAGGCTGGGACCGTTTACAACTGCATCAGTCCATTACATGGAGAAAAATCCTTAAATGTTTTCCTCAAAAAAGTAAGAAAGATATGAACATCTTGGATGACAAGGGGGTGAGTACATTATATGTGAATTTTTTTTTTGTTTTGGAAGTAGACTATCCTTTAATTTCTTAAACACCGTTTTTAATAATTGACTACATCATCAGCATGCATGACTCACTGGTTAAGCAGTTTACTCGTCCAGTTGCATTGACTTGAATACTTGTATCTCATACGTAATGAGATGCAACTAAAAATGACTCATAACTAAAAACAGGCTGTGTCCGTAGGGACATTTTTAAAAATGACGCCAAAAGTTGATATTATTATTAATATACTTTAATGAGTGTAATTATTGGGGTATAGGCTTAGTCCATTCTGCATTTGATTTGATTTAATTAGTACAGAATTTCCAAAAGGAATGAATAATAACAAGCAGCTAATCTCTGTAATGCAGCTTTAATTTCAGCAGAATAATCCATCCACTAATCCTGCAGGGGTTCGTCCAGCAATTAGCCGCTCCATATGGCCATATCTGTAGCGTGAGGTTAATAGAGGCACGTTTGCTCGCAGCACTGGGGTCGTATCTTTGGCGAGGTGGTAAGCAGCTTTTGGTGGATTTATGCTTCATGTGATACTGCTCATTCTGGATGGTGAATTGAGAGGATTGTTATGAACTGGGTGGTGACCAGAAGAGTTTAGGATTTGTTTGGGCTGTTCATGTTGTCTCTCATTTCTCAGTTCAATGTGAAGTAAATATATGAATACTTCTTAAACAGACTTTCCAACAACTGGTAAACACTGAAGATGCTCATCGACAGGCCTAGTAAGGTTTTTCTAACTTTGTGTAAAGGCAGCATAAACTCTGTAGTGCTATCATTAGTACTGTCTTAGTGTTTGGGAAACCCGTTGAAACACATTATTTTTGCACATCCGTTTGTGGATGCTAGTTTTCCCACAAATGACACATTGCAGCTTCAAGTTTTTTGACTTAATAGCAGTGAAAGAGATGTATAGTTCTTGGTCCAATCTCTGCTGTCAAATAGGATCAGGAATCTTACTGCCATTGTTAAATTCTTTCTCTCTAAAGGAAATGAATGTTTGTGTCTGTCTGGAGAGAGAATGGGCTCCATCAGAGCAGCATTTATCGACACAGACGCTCATGATGGATGGGTGCTTCACAAAAACTTTGAGCTTCTGTTCCTGTAAATACTGTCTGTCCCACATAAAAGACTGTTTGATTCCTCTTCTATTTACATTTGAGCAACAATCATGTAGAAGAACAGGAAGTTCTGTTGTGTTGTTGTTATAGGGTAATAAGTTGAGTGAGTGTAAGTCTTTGGCAATGGGTTTCTTCAGGTGCTCAGACTGAGATCTGCTGAGAACAGGTTCATGTAGAGCACAAGAACACCCTACTGAGAGACGTGCAATTTTTTACAGCTGTTATTCCAAACCATATAATATAATAATGTAGTATAACATGATTGATGTTTATAATTACAGGTTCTGTGTTTTTGTTGTTCTGTAAATGTGTGCTGTTTTTCCATCTTTAGGTTGTACGTTTCACCAAAGAAGCAGGTTGTGGCTGAACAGGGGCCTGAATCACCACTCAAATGGTGTCGAAAAGTTCTCGATCATCCCAGTCCAGAGACTGAAGTCGCCTGTCGGACGCTCATCAACCGGCTAGACCAAAGTAAGGAAACGTACAAGTCACGTCACCTTTATTTATATTGCGCTTTATGCAATACTGATTGTGTCAAAGCAGCTTTACACTGTCAACAGGAAAATAGAGGACAATAACAAAGTGTCATTTTCCAGCTCGAGTCAGTTCATTGATGTTTCAGTGATCATCATCCAGTTCAGCTCTCTCCCAGTAGTGTCTGTGCAATCAGTCAGGCGTCCCCAACTAAGCAAGCCAAAGGTGACAATGGCAAGGAAACCAAAACTCCATTGGTGACAAGAATGGAGAAACAGGGTTTCCACGGGTCCTAGGGTTGGGTATCAAAAATCGATTACGATTCCAGAATCGGACACTTAAGGTCAGGAATCGGATGCTGCTTGTGAAAATGAAATTTTCGATTCCGCCTATCGATTCCTATATACGGTTTTTTAATATTAATCTGTGAGGACCCGACCTAGCGATCTGCCAGGACCTTGCTCGCTAATCTAAGCGCATAGCGCTCCAAGGTATGGCTACACTTGCGATCAGAAGTCAAAAAAGCAAAGTAGCCTATAATGTTTGTGATAAGATAAACATGTTGCAATAGATGTGTCACCACCAATATGACAAAGGATTTTAATTGAACAGATCGTTAAAGATCATGGTATTCAGCTGCAACTAAATGTTTAGCTAAAAAGAAACAGAATAAATATGCTTGATATCATCTTTTATTCACGTTGGAATCGAAACTGGGAATCAAAAAGAATCGGAATCGGAATTGATAATATTCTAACGATACCCAACCCTAGCGGGTCCTTTCAAAAGTCTTAAATTTAAGACTTTTGTATCAAATTGAAGGCCATAATAAGTCTTAAATTGTACAAGAAAGTCTTAATTATGATTTCAAGAGGTCTTAAATTTGGGGACAGAAAGACCAGAATTGCGATATGGCTGAATGTGATGATTAAACTTCAAAAGGCTATGATTTTTATTAAATAAACATGAACGCTGCACGTTTCAAAATCCGGTGCTGCACTGCTTTGTGTACTGCCGTTCCAAGGAAACTGTTTTATTTCTGCCAAAATATTTCTCCACCTGCTGGCAGAGAATAAATGTGCATTTTCAATCAGCCTGTTGTTTTTGTTCAGAGCTCAGACCAATGCGAAAATCGACCCACATTTTTACAGAGCTTTAATTGCGAGCTGGTGTATCGATAAGAAGAATGCATTATAAATATCTAAAGAGTAAGACTTTTTTTATATTAGGGATGTGCGATTAGAGGTTGTCTGCCATAATATCGTAATTGTTGTTTTAACAATGTGCAATTTGAAATTATCAAGTACATCACGAAAAGCAAACAAAACACACCTACAGAATGCACACATACATTACATGATGAAGTCTAGGAAGTTAGGCTTAACTAGTGCGCGTATGCATTTAGAGTGCATTCTTACACTGCTTGATTCAGTCTGTTAAAATGCATTTAGAACGATCACATAATTCAAGACATGGGGCAGAAAATGTACATTTATATAATTTGATTTAGTTAATCAATACCACACAAAGAGTGCCGTTTTTTTTTTTCTCCAAAAGTCAGCATGATAACAAATGTGATACTGATTTTTATACAGTTCAGTAAACAAGAAGTTAATATTAAGAGACTCACGTGTTGTCACCATATTGTCTGTTTTGCTCTATTTCGCCAACAAAAAATCATTACAAACAACCACAGCGCTGTTTTGCGTCTTTGAGCAACATGATGATGTTTTGTTTCTGAATGAATCAACCGTTTAACTGACAAAAAGTGTGTATATGCATCTTAATGCCACTTCAGATGCAGCTTCTGTGTTTCCTCTGCACTGATAATGATTTCATTTGCTTGGTAACAGCACACATGTAAGAATTTGACTCAAAAGATAAAGCACACTTTTAGAAAAAATTGGCTTTATAAAGGTAAAAATGCCCATAAAAGGTAAAAATCAGTTTAATCCCATTGGAAAATAATAATTTCTATCACTGCTGTGAACTGACCACACAGAATATGAAGAATATCAAAAAATTCAGAAGTCCGCTGTCCTCGGAAGTCCTTAAGATACCAGCACAATAACACACTCTGCAAAATATTGTCTAATTATTGTTATATATATATTGTTAATACGTTGCTATAGACATTGCCCTACCCCGCTCATATGGTAATAATTTTATTTGTGCTAGTCTTAAAAAAGGTCTTAATTTGAGCTTAAAAATCCTGCAGAAACCCTGAGACAGAAATGCACAAGATATGTGAATAAATTCATGTGTAATAGAAACAATATTTAATGGTCATGTAACTAATGTTTGTTGTATACACAAACACAGAATGACCCAGATGATTTAGGTTTTAGTCAGAGCGCTTTAACACATCACTGAACTGCAGAAAGATGACCTTTCACAGCCACTATTGTCGGAAGTTGATGTGCGCTTTTTCAGAGAAATATTGTCCTGTGACACATTAATGCTATGCACACTGGTGATTTACTGTGTTTTCTGCTTGTTACAACTTGAATCTGCCCTTTAAGTCATGATGAAACAAATAAGAACAGATCCTTTCTTCTGTTTGGTGACAAACATCCAAGTGAAACAGAAAATCGGTTGTAAACGATCCTAGCCGAGGAAGAAGGGTCTTATCTAGCGAAACAGTTGGTTATTTTCGTAAAAATAACACAATTTTTTTTTTTTTAATGTCAAACGCTCGTCTTGTCTTACTCTGCCTAAGGTGTCCTTACCCCGAAAAATGTTGAAGACCCCTGATCTATACTGCGAGTTACTATATTTAATTATTTTCCTGAAATCAAATACCATTACTGTTATGTTTGTTATAAGAAAAACGTCTTGCCAAAAGTAACAAAATGCATATTTATTTAGTCACTGTTATTGTGTTTCTTTCTCTATGATGTTTACCCGGTGAAGTCTTTGATGTCTAATGCTCACTGTTACTAATATTCACACTTAATTTTTGTCAAATGAAAGTTTGTTCCTTACATGTGAAACACCAAATGGAGGATTAGTTCAGAAATAGTTCACCTAAAAATGACAATTCTATATATATATATATAGTGGCAAAGTTTAAAAATGTAGTATTACGATACTAATTACGATACTAGTAATACTAATTAGTATTTGAGGTGAAAGTAATTTAATGTCATAAATTGATTTTTGTTGTAAATATACCTGACAAGATTGTTACACTGAATGACATTTTAGTGGGTGTCTTCTGTAAATTAGGAAAAAAAATTATGATATTTATTTTTTGCTCAGAAAAACAAAAATGCAATTAAATTAAAAATAAATCTTTGTAATATTTTTTGGAAAAACAACAATTTGAAGCAATATTATACTTATTGTTTTTATGCTTAAACTCTTTTTCATCTTTATTTATCATATTTATTTATGTATTTATATCTGGTTGTTAGACTTGTGCTAATGCTGTATTATTTGATTTCTGTGTTTTGTAGCGTCTAGATGGAAGAACGTGTACAGTAGCCCATCTCAGTCCAGTGAGGCTGGCGTCTCGGCGTCCTCCTCTGCTGGGTACCTCAAATCAACTAACAAAACACTACTAACCTCTGGCAGCTCAGGTATGGCATTAACCCGATTCACTGCACATCACACGCCTCTTCCCACAACACAAACACACACACACCCACACCCACACCCACACAGGCATTCACTGCTGTGGACCGAGCGGCTGTGACTGTATGTGTTGAGTAAACATAAAGCAGATGACAGGATCAGGTTTCATGCATGAGGTGTCTGGCAAACATTTCTGGCTGGCAAACTCTATCTGTGTGTTTTTGTGTGTTTTAAACCTGTTTGGTCTGCAGTGTAAGCTGTAGTCATGAGTAACTGCCTCTGCATGAGTTTCTGCTGTTTAATGAACCTCGTTAAAATGATTTTAATTGCTTTGCTGCATCAGTGTGACTCGCAGTACTAAGGCTGAGAGCAGAAATCATATCTTTATTGTTTTTAGACAGAACAGCGCAGAGGTACATTCACTTTTGGATGCAACCTGTTTATAATAATCTATCATACAGATTTTAAACCAATAAAATATTTTAAATAATTAAATCAGTTTCACTGATTAATCAATTAATGTAATTTAAAAGCCATTTTTTATATTCTGTGTTTATTAAAAAAAAAAAAAAACTTATTTCACGTCCTTCCTAGTTTTGTCTTTTAACAATATACAAATATGAAAACAAATGTAGTTCATGTGTCTGTGTGAACTGTGCTATATATTGTGTGAAACAAAGGATCTGTATGTTTCAGATGTGTTTTGTTCATAGAAATGTGTTATTCATGGTTTGAATTGATTGGTGGATGTTTTTTTTTTGTGCACAGTGTGTAGACACAATTACTCATTAATTTTTTGATAATTCTTTTGTTATCCATTATTATTCATTTTGCATTTGAATTTGTTGCAGACCTGTTATTGAGTATATGTTTTTGGATGTTTACAGGTCACATGGGCGCTCACTCTGCTCTCAGCTCACAGTCGTCTGTTGACAGTGAGTTAAGCACCTCAGATGACTCCATCTCTATGGGCTATAAGCTTCAGGACCTGACTGATGTTCAGATAATGGCTCGTCTGCAGGAGGAGAGTGAGTATCCTTCAGCAGACACAAATTCAGAGCGTGAGAGGTTTTTACCGCGGCACAGGGCACCACTTGTTCACGCGAGATGCAAATACGTGTGGAATATGGAAATGCTTTCTGTTCCTGAATGTCCTTTGTTTGTTGTTAACTCTGCTTCAACAGCAAGATCTGATAATGGTTCAGGCAAACGGTAGACTGCTGTTGTTTGTGTGTTGAGAACACTAGTGGAGATTAACTTGAGTCTGTTGTGTAACTATTGCACGGCAGTGAAGAGTGAAAGCACAAACGTTTTATTGTATTACAAACCATACAGGTTTGTAAGGCCCATACAGTTTGATCCTGTTTACTTAACCTAGTTAGAAACTTCGAAACGTAATTGCTTGGTATAGGAAGGCCACTTTTCACTATCAGCATTTCCTTATGGACAAAATAAAACCCTGCAGACATTTTGAATCAATTGTTGCTCAAAGAACACATCTAAAACAGGGTTTCAGCGGGTCTTAAAGTCTTAAACTCCACTTCCAGAACAACAATTCACAAATAATTTACTCTTGTCATCCAAGATGTTTATGTCTTTCTGTTTCAGTCGTAAAGAAATTATGGTTTTTGAGGAAAGCGTTTCAAGATTTTTCTCCATATAATGGACTTCAGTAGTGCTCCCGAATTTGAACTTCCAAAATGTAGTTTAAATGCAGCTTCAACGGGCTCTAAACGATCCCAGCCGAGGACACACGTGATTCGTAGTAGTGATGGGAAGTTCAGATCATTTTACCGACTCGGACCTTTGAGTCTCGTTCAGCAAAATGAACAAATCTTTTTTTGAGTCATTTTGTTCATTTTAGCAAAATATAATAAGATGAACGAACGACTCGAAAAACCCGAAGACTCGAAACAGGTGAACTAATTCCAGTACAGAACTTAATAGGATGTGGCGCATGCGCGACTGAACGAATCACGCCCGAGATGACTTGTTCTTCCCGGGTCACACTAAAGATTCATTCAAAATGAACAAATCGTTCAAGAACAACCCATCACTAATTCGTAGCATCGTGGACGCGCATCCCAGAGCCTTTGCTACACCAGCTTTTGTGCTTAAAAAGTATACAAATTTTTATTTAAAAAAAAAAAAAATGACTGATTGTTTCGTTAGATAAGACCCTTCTTCCTCGGCTGGGATCATTTAGAGCCTTTGAAGCTGCATTTAAACTACATTTTGGAAGTTCAAAATCGGGGGCACCATATCAGGCCATTATATGGAGAAAAATCCTGAAAAGCTTTTGTCCAAAACCATAATTTCTTTACGACTGAAGACAGAAAGACATGAACATCTTGGATGACAAAGGGTTGGGTAAATTATTTGTAAATTGTTGTTCTGGAAGTGGACTTCTTCTTTAAATCGCTTTTCCATGAAATAAGGCCGTGAAAAATCTTAAATTCATATGATTATGGCATTAATTTCGTGAGGGATTGTTTTCTCGTGTTTCATTTTAAAGTGAATTGAAAGCATATTTCTGTGCTACATTGCTGAAGTCGCTCAATATTCATTAACAATATGTGGGAGATGGCAGTATGTGCTGGTACATCTGCCAGTCACCCGAAGAAGTGGTTGTGTTGTGTGTTTTTTTTTTTTTTAATAGTAATAAAATCATTTAGTTCAGTTAGAGAACAGACAATACAATGAAAACTTTCATTTGTCACGTGAAGAGAGTTGAGCTGACTGACAAGAAGAGAGAGGTGAGAGACGAGACTATGGTGGAAAAGATTCAAAATGAAATGCAAAAGTGCCTGTTTTAAAAATATTTTGAAAAGCCTGTTGACTTCTGCCATTTATCTAAGGTGATTAGTGGAAGTTTCATATTTATTTGGTTCCACAGTGTTTGCTGATTTTTATTTAAACTGTATTTGTTTTTTTCATTTTATATTAGGCGTGCAGGGTGTATGCCGTGATTCAAGCTTTCTTATTTGTTTTGCTAATAAACATTCTACGTTTCTTATTTATTTGGTTACATATTGTTTACTGATATTTCAGTTTTGTATACTGTGTAAGTTATTATTTTATATTAGGCATATAACATGGTGTATTATTATTCGTTTGTTAATAAATGTTACGTTACGTTACGTTAATGCCGCTAATTTAAAAGTGATAATAAAATGCGCAGGATGCTTTTAAAGCAGGTAATAAAGTGCTATTTAATATTGACTTCAAGGATGAAATGTAGACAATAGTGCTTGACCTCAGGGAGGCTCCCATTATAAATTACACTTCTCTAAGTCCCCTGAAGTCAACAAGTCTGTTACATAACATAACTTCTACAGCTTTCAAGCAAAGCACACTGTCAGAACATACTGAAAGACCACTGCTGTGTCCTAATTCACTTATGATATGCCTTAAAGGTATGTACTCTTTGTGTGAAGACAGAGTACTTACTTTCGAGTGTGTAGCAGAAATATAGTTATGCTTTTGGAACATACTGTTTCAGTTGCATCTTCAATGGACCACTCTGTCGCTTAGTTAACAGTCATCCTGTCACCATTTTAACTGCCCTGTCAATCATCTTGTCACAGTCTGTGATGGAAAGAAATCAATAGTCACGTTGATCTGCCAGTCGCCTGTCTCTCATGCTGAAAACTCTCCTTACGTGTTTGCATAATGAAAGTTAATCTGTAGTACTGAGTACTGACTTTTTTTGGTACCTGTGATAGACTGGCAGCTGCTTTCTGTGTGTGCAGGTGTTCTGTGAAGAGCTCTTGTGCTGAAAAATACCAGTTGCACTGTGAAATCAAGCACAGCTAAAGTCTTTTACATACAACATTTACATACACCTTGCAGAATCTACAAAATGTAAATTATTTTACCAAAATAAGAGAGCTCATACAAAATGCATGTTATTGTTTATTTAGTACTGACCTGAAAATGACGTTTCACATGAAAGGTGTTTACATATAGTCCACAAGAGAAAGTAATAGTTGAATTCATAAAAATGACCCCGTTCAAAGATTCTTCATACTGTGTTGTTCCTGAATGATCCACAGCTGTGTGTGTTTGTTTAGTGATGGTTGTTCATGAGTCCCTTGTTTGTCCTCAACAGTTAAACTGCTGCTGTTCTTCAGAAAAATCCTTCAGGTCCCACAAATTCTTTGGTTTTCCAGCATTTTTTTTGTGTATTTGAACCCTTTCCAACAATGACTGTATGATTTTGAGATGCATCTTTTCACACTGAGGACAACTGAGGGACTCATATGCAACTATTACAGAAGGTTTGAACGTTCACTGATGCTCCAGAAGGAGACACGATGGATTAAGAGCCAGGGGGTGAAAACTTTTGGAATTTGAAGATCAGGATAAATTTTACTCATTTTGCCTTCTGGGAAACAAGTAAGTATTATAAGGATCATTCAGGTAACATCACAGTATTAAGAATCAAGTGTATGTAAACGTTTGAATAAGGGCCATTTTCATAAATTCATCTATTATTTTTTCTTGTGGTAAACGTCTTTTATGTGAAATATCATATTCCGGTCAGTACTAAATAAACAATAACATGCATTTTGTATGATCCTCCTTATTTTGGTAAAATAATTCACATTTTGCACATTCTGCAAGGTGTAAACTTTTGACTTCACCTGTACATCAGTATACAGTAGTCAACATTTAAAGTAGATCAAAAGAGTTAATCAAAGTTGTCCTAAGACAAGAACGGCTATTGTTTTGATTTTAGGACAGCTTTGATGAAAGCTTTTGATCCACTTCAGATGTTGACTACTGTATACCAACTTCAAGGCTTTAATTTTTTACTTGACTTGTTATAATGCTACTGATGTCACACCTTCAAATTAAGCTTGATGTGACCTGTTTTTTTTTTTCTTTCAGGTCTGCGGCAGGACTACGCCTCTACCTCGGCCTCGCGCCGCAGCTCCTCTGCCTCCCTACAATCTCTGCGTCGAGGCACCTACAGCGATCAGGAGTTTGACTCCTACAGTCTGGAGGACGAGGAGGATGAGTGCTGCTCTCTGCCGCAGCGGCTCCAGCGCTATTCGCCTTCACCTCACAGCTCACCCCGTTGCCTGTCTCCCAACACACTGGCCGAGTACAGCCGCCTGGCCGCTCCGCGTCCACGCATGTCCCGCCGCTCCCTGCAGGGCCCAGGGGTCAAGAGTGAGGGTAGGACAAGCTGGCTATTTCATTTAGTGTCCATTAGATATGAAGTCAGTGATTTATGTTAGACATGAGGTGGGAATCCTGTTTTGATGCTGATTGATGAACTAAATAATGGATGCACTGATCATCCAATGACAATGCCGTGTTGTAAAATGAACAAAGAATGATCCGTCAACACTTTATTTTAAGGTCCAGTTCTCCCTATTAACAAACCATTTACTACAGCTTTAGCCTCAGTGAACTCCTAATTTGCTGTCATTAATAGTTAGTAATAGTACAAAAGTAAAAAAAAAGGTACAAATATGTACTTTCAAAGTATTAAAATGTACTGTTTAGGGGTAGGTAAGGTACAAAGATGTACCTTTTCACTTTTGTACCTTAGGGTACCACACCAGCGACAGAACTGTACCTTTTTTTTCTGAGAGTGAATATGTTAATAATAGGCATGCTAATAAGTGATAAGTAAAGAGTGAGAATTGTTCCCTATACTAAAGTGTTACCGAATTATGATTTAAAGGGGTCATGAAATGCATTTTCAGATCTATACATTATGTTTCTGGAAGTGACATAATGATTTTGCTCCAAAACTTTTGAATATTACTATTAACCATCCTAATTTTTGTAGAGCTGTCAAACAATTAATCACAATTAATTGCATCTGATATAAAAATTTTTGTTTACATAATATATGCGTGTGCTGTGTATCTTTATTATGTTTATTATATAAATACACATGCATGCATATTTAAGAAAAAATATGTAATGTTTAATGTTTATATATTAAACTTATGTCTATATAATATCAGGTATATGAATATAAATATATGCATGTATTATGTGTGTGTGTATATGTGTATGTATATAATAAGTATATAATATATATATATATACACATACATACGTACACATATACACACACATAATAATTATACACAGTAAACAAAACTCTTGTTTTGGATGCAATTAATCAAAATACTTGGTAACACTTCACTTAAAGCCTTTATATATTATGCATCATAAAATAGTTTTGCTTTACTTATGCCTTGTAATGCACCCTATAATGCACTATGATCTCATGAGTAATTGTAGCCATTATCATACTTATCTATTCATTAGTACACTTTTGGAAAGTATGATGCATTAAAACAAACCTTCAAATTAAAATCAAATTCTGGCATTCAGAAAGGTAGAAAACAAAATTAGTTTTGAGGTACAAAACTGCAACATGTTTACTTTTTATGTGTAAATATCAGATGAAAGTATCAGAAATAAATTATAGTTCAGTCTACTATAAAAACATACTGTAACTGACAGAACTCATTTCTCTCCTGAATAAAAAGACTATGAATTGAAACTCGGCTGGAAAAAATTCAAGTTCATTCTGAGTCCAGAAACCTGAAACTACATATAACTACCTGAATTTACGCCAGAGTCTTGCCCATCTGGTGATCAAAAACTTTGTGGTGAGGTAATGTGAGAACTGGATAGATATTAGTATTTCTAAATTATGATTAATGTGCAGCTGAAAGTCCCTGATTGAGTAACACATTTTGGCACAAAAAGTGAAACTTTTTCAGAATGCTGTCATTGTTCCTAATGTCACATATGAAGAGATGTTGAGAGGTCATAAAGACTCTGAAACTGCCTGTTTAATTTTAAGGATCTGCTTTAAGCTTTACTAGTGGTCCTCAGAGAAAACACTGCATGATTTGACCCCTTAACATTAATTGCACTCTTCTATAATGGAGAGGACTCTGCATGCGTTCCTTCTGTGTTTAGAGTGTTGTGAGTGGGCAGGTGGTGTGTTAAGCAGGCCGTGTGTGTGGTTTTCAGAGGAGCTCAGGCACAGCATGCCTAACCTGACCCCGCGCAGCAGCCTGCACTCTCTGGAGGCAGTCAGAAACAGCCGCAGCATGGAGGCTAACTTACAGAGCTCAGGCAACCGCACGTCCCGTCTGCCCCAGTCCCCCACAGGTTGGTACCCCACTCCTTCACCTTCACCCTCACCCTCATCCCCTGTCCTCAGTACAGCTGTGTAATAATGATGATGTGCCATTAACACACTCTCTCAAGAGCACCAGCGTCCACAAACCCCGGTGTGTGTGTCTGGTTTCTGTGTGATCACTCCCTCACCCTAAACCATTGTTGAACTGACAATACACTGCTGGGTCAGTTTCTCCTCCCGTCCCATCCTTTATCTCTCACACCGTTAGTCTGTTCTTAAAACCTGTTGTACCGGCAGTGGCAGTTTGAGCCACTATAGCATGTGTTGTATTGAGCCTGCAGTGATGACGTCTTTTTGTGGCCAGCTCACAAGTTAGCACCACCTTATTTGTGCGTAACTGGACGGCAGAAAGTCTGGACTTTTTGGGTTTCCCAAAGAGGTCGTCTGACAGACATGTAGAGCAGCCAGACAGTTTTTGTTCAATATCATGTTTAGAGTTGTGAAAATGTAAAGTCGATGTCATATTTTTCACGTTTTCAATATGAGCACCACATTTTATAAAACAGCAGGAGAGTGACAAGACGCTGAGCGTTTTTTTGGTTTGTTTTTTTTTCTTTTGGTGCCAAGAGTTGAAGAATGTTTATCTTAAACCGCAGCGCTCATCACTGTCACTTTTTAGTCAGCTGTCCAATCACAATGAAGCAGGGGCGGGACTTGATTCCACACAGACCAACCCTCACACCAGATGGAATTCCCCGACTTCCACAATAATGTTATTAAAAAATAATGCTTGGAGAAACAGTTCATTTGTGATGCTTCTACTATATATTTTCCACAGATATTTTGTATTATACAGGTCTCTACGCTTACTTATTAGATTTTTATACTTTTTACAATTTCTAATTAAAACAACAGATTAAGAACAAGTAGAATAAGTTACCGATAAAATGAAATCAGTGTTAACAAAATTAATTTGTACTACAGAGGTGGCATTCAAGAACACAAAAGTGGCTTGTAGGTGTATTTTCATTTGTTTAATGAGGCTCAGAGGTTGCATGAGCGCAATCAAATTCATAAATTCATGTTTTAAATATAACATTTTGAATACAGAAATCTTAAATGATTTAAATAACTGAAAATATACTTAAGAAATGAAACTAAAACTGTTCTCAATTGCAAATGTGACTGAAATGGTCGCACTGTAGAGCCCTGTTATAGCAATCAAAGCGTCTCAAGAAGTGCTCTCAAGTGCTCACAGCTAGGAGTTTTCAGCTGGCTAAAAATGGTCGACACACAGCCTTATTGCAGTCTCCGCTATTTTGTTGTTGTCTTTTTTATTTTCTACTGTAAGAACACGGCCTGTGTCAGTGCTGCCACCTTGTGGAACAACTGATTAGTGCAAAACCAAGTCACTGCGCACATATTGCGTGTACTGTACGCGGACCCTCATATACATGTAAAAACCTAAGTATGCGTTGGCTTTTAACTTCTAAAAGCGTATCTACTCACTGGTTGACCTGTCGGGTGTCATGACTTAATGATTTAATGTCCCCAATAACCTCTGTTGTCCCATTTGGCCACTAGTTAGCAACAACTATTTTAAAGAGAAGTAAAAGCTTTAAAAAAATGACAAGGGGGTGTTACTAATGTAGCTTTATGTCATAAAATAAACAAAAACATCTTGAACTTGTGTTCACCTCAGACGTTGAATCAAAAACCCACTGACTTCAGTACAAAGGAAGCAGAAGTGCTAAAATGCGAACTCGTTTCCAGGTTTTTGCCTACAAAAAACGTCATCGCTGCAGCACTCAATAACAACTTTCTCGCTACCCAGTGAGGTGTCGTTTGATTTCATCCTCTAATTACTGATAGTTATGTGAGATGAATGTGGGTTAGTTTCAGCCTACAGCCAACTCGTGTCCTTTGGGAATTGGTTTATGACCAAACAATGAGACTGCCGTTGCAGTGTTATTGGACACAATATTTAGGCTCTGATCTCTTCACTGAGTCTTTCATCTCGCTCTTCTCTCTGGATATCCTGGAGCCGTTGTGTTATCGTGTTTCCTAGCCTGATTTAGTGCCCTCTTGTGAGTGTGCTGAATAAGATCTTTTACACACACCAGTCTTTCCTGGAGGTCGCCCAAGGTTTTCTCAGGAAATGTCTTCTTCAGTCACTCGCTTTGAGGCTGTTGTCTTGGACAGAAGCTTGTTCATCAGATGGCATCCAGCTTTTCCTGAGTATTCACCACAACCACAACATCCTCCAGCTCAACGTTCCCCAGCCCGATTTCCTCATTTATAAAGTCAGTGTTGGGGAAAGTTACTTTTAAAAGTAATGCATTACAATTTTGCATTACTCCCTGAAAAAGTGCTTGTTTGTTTTTAATATAAAACCATTTTAATGTAAAAGCCGTTTTACACCAAAAGTGAAATGAATTCACCTCAGGCTGAAAGAAAAGTACATTTATGCAGGAGGTCACTCTTCAGCTATAAAACAAAATGAAGCACAAATGTTAGTTTATCTCAAGTAATTTTTGCTTATTAGTATGGTTGAATTGCATCATCGAAGGTCAGCAGCAAAGACACTGCTTAATAAAATGGGATTAAATACATAAAGGATATATAACATACTGTTATGCAAGAAAAATTTCAGACTTAAAGTTTGACAATAAAGTACATCTATCTATTATATTTGTATTATTTAACATATTTAATTATTGCAGGGTTGCGTCATATTCTGAGTTGAATTTCACTGTTTTTATTCATTTTGAGGAATACTGTTTTCTGTACTGAATCTGTTTTTTGTGAGTGAGATGAATTAATGCATGTTCACATTTAGTCTACAATACAGTAACATCTTGTTTACTCCCAATTTCCTGATAGGAGACTTGTCAATCAATAAATGGGGAAAAAAGTAACTGGCGTTGCTTATTTGAAAAAATAACTCAGATATTTTCTTAGAAGTTCAAAAGTAATGCATTGCTTTACTAGTTACTTGAAAAAAGTAATATTATTACGTAACACGCGTTACTTGTAATGCGTTACCCCCAACACTGTATAAAATGCACATACAATTGGACTTGATCCTAAAATCCATCATATGTCAAATGTGAGGATCAAATGAGGATTGATTAAGAACATTTTCACATTAGTTTTTCTCCTTATGTGAACTGAAAAGCACGCGTATAAACTTCTTGCGTTCATACCAGTAAATTAAAATAATGCAACGTTATTGAAATGGGCCATTATACAGAATTGGTCCAGAGTTAGAGTTGGAAATGTCTTTTTCCAAAAAATGTGTATGTATGCAAATTGTATAATATCCAAGGTACACATTTCTAGTAATTGTACCGTTAATTCTCGTATTGTATTTTCAGAAAGTTTTGGAATGTTTGTCCTTTCCCCAAATTTGTCACCATCAAAACAAATGAATAATAATTTAATTAGAATGGTTATATTGGCCTATTGTAAGGTTTTGCTTGCATTTTATTAATTTTTATTCAGAGGTAAATCCATAACAATTACATTTTTAACAATATTTCAAGTGTAATTTATGAGATTTGTTGTATTTGAATCCAATTTTTCTTTGTAAAAGGCAAAAAGTTGATTTCAAAGTTCATATACAATATACACTGTACCAAACACTATCGTAACATCTTGGTTGATAATTCAGTATACTTTATTTTTGACAAAACATCTCATGTTTTGGCAATGACAGCACATTTTCAGTAGTCACAGTAATGTTTTGGTAGTGACCACGTCAAATTACAGAAGTTTAACTTGCATACTAAAACATACTAAAATACACAAAAAATTGTATAACTGTACTAAAATTTCCCCTAAATATGTGATACCTTTTTTTTTCTTCTTCTGAAACAATGATGACATGTTTCGGTCGTGGCTGTTTCAGTAGTGCAAATTCTATGGAATAACACCCAAAAAACAAAGATGTCTCTACCAAAACTCCATCAAATGTTTCAGTAGTGACAATTTTAGATACTTTTGAAGCTAGCTTAAAAATGCTAATCAGCACATGGTTAGCTAGCACAGTTCTGAACAGTGATACTAAACTAAATGTAATGTAATATTACACAGGAATATTTCCTGATCATAATGTATTGGTTTAGTTAAAATCAGTCTTGGCCAATGGACTGAAGCATACACTGTTTCGGTAGTGACATGAAAAATGTGGTACACATTTTTTTTTACATGAAGTTTCATAATTCACAAATAAATATTATATGTATATATATATATATATATATATATATATATATATATATATAACAAAAAGATACTTTTAAAAACAGCAATGGAATTAAATGCTAAAATATTTCAATATCATTTTAATAAATTGGAATTTAGGTGTTAGGGTTCGGGACAGCCACCACCCAGATTGAAGGTACCCAATAAATTATGATTTTACATATATTAAGCTTACTCATATCAATGGATAATAGAAGGATCTATTTCTTAAATTATTTTTACATTTGTTTTTAGGTTGTGTGACAGCAGTTGCACCAAATCTGTAGAATGGCCCATATACAGAATTATGTTCAATATGCATTTATTAAGGCACAAATCATATGAACCGATTTGTTCATGATTACGTCACAAAATAAGTTAATTATGTTTACGAATTCCTGGAATATCTCAAACACACGTTGACCATGCCTAGTGTGTGTTTTCCAAGACCGTGCCTCGATTTTCTGGCCCAGTGCTGTTTTTTTTGTGGGTGTTCTGTAGATGGGATGCATTTAGGAAAGCATTTTATGCATAAGGACTTTTTATAAATCATTTGTAGGAACATTTTGGAAGCTGTTGTACGTTCCCGTTTAGGATCGTTCTGCACACGTCTTTATAAATGAGGCCGCAGGTTTCTGCTTGCCTGGGCAGAATGAAGGCACTACAGTTACGAATCTAAACTCCTGGTACTTGGTGTTTTCTGCAAGTTTCTCAGATTTTTGTCTGTGTAAAGTCTTTCTTACGCCTTTTTGTAAAATTTAGACTGTTGGGTAAAACACTTCCCTTTGTAGATTTTCAGTATTAAAACCACTGATGGGGATTGTTTGTGATTGTAGGTGTATCATCTGCGAGGATGAGGGCTGATGGCCAGTCCCCTCTCTATCTGCGCACTCCCATGAAAGCCCTGAGTCCCGTGAGCTCTATGTCTGGGGTGCGACAGAATGCTAAAGGGCCACCGAGCGCCCAGGGAGGGATGAGGAGGGTGCAGTCACCGGGTCCCTCCAACGGGGCGTCATACTCGGGCAGCAGGACCGCCGCTGTAACCCGGCAAACGTCAGGAAGAGGCTTGACACCCGCATCGCCTTCTTCCAGAGGCAGACTTCCACAGACACCCAGGAGGTACGTCAAAATCAGCCAAATACACTGCTTTCGTAGCTATTGTGAAAGCTCTGTGGAATTGAGGTTACTTTTTCTCCGTAGCAGGTCACTGGGAATGACCAAACCGTGTACTCCCATCGCCGATGAATCCTGGAAAGATGGTTGTTACTGAAGCCCTGAGAACTTCACCGGTTTTCCTCACAGTGAAATCCAACACGCACCACTGCCTCGAAAGACATGGCAGAGAAAAATCAACACAGAGTCCGATCAAATCCAGAGCCTCCATAATAGCGGACAACGGATCTGACAACGTTTGCATTGAAAGACTAGAACAAATTGTCACGTGATTTTCAAATATCAATATACTTTTATTTTCATGAGAATGGGGAAGTATGAAAAAAAAAAAAATGAAAACTTGAATAATGAAAAAGGTTTGATGTCCTGTAATACATGTAGTTTTTGTGAAACAATGTGTGGAATTGAATTCCTAAATGCTGTGGAGTAACCTGATGTTGCATGTGTATCTATTTTTAGAAATGAAGGATATATGATTTTTATTTGTGAAAAAAATGTGAGAATTTTAATTTGATGAAGGAACCATATTCTGTAAAGCGAGAAATTTGTCTGTTTTGTATGGTCAAGACATAACACAGCAATATTGAAAAATAGTTTTCACAAAAAAATTGACCTCAGAGAAGTAAATAATTGTAATTTTTTTATTTTAATGGAGATCACATCGATGTGCCAAGGTGCATTACTACTGCGACACTGTTCCTTAATTCAGAGTGCTTGAAGTTACCACACTTACACTCCATCTGGAAGTTTGAATATGAATTTTGATGCCTGTATAGTCTAGGTTTAAACATGCACTACGCCAGTAAAATTGGAAATATATGAGTATGCAATGATAATGCAGTGCCTCAGAAAATCAATAAATCAATTTCAGCAATAAACCTAGCAGAAGAGCCCTTTTATTCGTTTCAGGGATACTGCTGTGCTTGGCAAATAACAGTAACATTAGAAACTGTTTTTAAACCTAATAAAAATACATGGGCAGTACATGTGTTTTGTTTAAATGTGTGCATTTAATTCCTACAGCGTAACGCTAATTGCAACTTATTTAGGCAGAAAGCGCAATGTTATCGTATGAGGTGACGTAAAGCGCGCCGCGCGTTCGCTCTGCCCCTCCCTCTGCTGTTGTCAACGAACATTCTGATTGGCTGAGGCTTAGAAACGAGTAGTCCGATTGGCTGAGGCGACGAATCGAGCAGCGTGATTGGCTCAGGCCTGGAAAAGAGCGTTCGAGGATCCTCAATGTACAGGCCGCAGTAGTGCTACCGTTGGAAAATTAACAATAATAAAATACGACAGATTCGAGGGGATCCGAAACTCTTCAACGCTCCGAAGGCAGTCGCGGAGTAGGTAAAGCGTTTTGAATTTGTGCGGCATGTCTATAAAATGGTCGCCGTCGGCCCAGTCGGCCTGCGTGGGCCTGGCTGAGCCTTGTGTTGTGCTCAGGCGCGAGGAAGCGCCCAGTGCGCGCTCCTGCTAGCGGGAACGTACGCAAAAGTAGTCCCTGCAGCGATCATGCGCCTCGGTTTTGGCGCAAATATCAGTCATTTACGAAGCAAATGCAGAAAGTGCACCTGGGCTTCGCGTTTGTGTCATATTCCGGCTTGTGTTGTACTCATTTACGGATTGACATAATAGTTAGCTGATGCTATTAGCCGTTTAGCATGTAGTGTAATGGCGGAGGGCAAGATGGCGCAGTAACGCGGCTGCATTTGCGCAAGCCTTTAACTGCGTATAAACCGATTTCCTCGAGTATATTAAAGTGGATTTTATAGCGTAATATTGTATCTGTATAGGTTTTTATTTGTAACGAGTCGGTGCAACGATAGTAATTTTGTTTGATGAAACTGTCACGCACGAGCCGGTTATGCTCAATTACGAAGCCTACTATGGCGAAGGATGGCCTCATGAATATTAATTAGGACGTTCGAACGTTACGTGGTAACTGCAATGGCTCGCCAGGGCACGTAACGGAATTAATATTCATGAGTCAAGCCTTTGTCGTAGTAGGGTTCGTAAATTCGCCTCTGGTATGCTTTGACTAGTTTACATCATCATAATAATCACTGCCCTGATCAAAGCACTGACAACGATTTTACACACTCTCTCAGACACTGCAACCATTAATTGAAAATATTACGTTACAGTTCGTCTTTTCAAGGACTCTAAACTTTTCAAATAGAGAGAAATGACGTCATGTTGGAAATCCCATCATAGCTTTGTTACATTTCTCAAGTTTAAATTAGTCTAATAATTATTTTAAACAAGTTTAAAATAAGTCTAATATAGTATTAGCAGTATATAATTATGGCCAGCCACCTTACTGTTACTGCATCTATACAAAATGTTTTCTAAAAGTGCATTATTATTATTATTATTATTATTATAATGGTAATTCCTTGTGAAATGAGCTTTTTAAATGTAAATGTGTACCACGCATATAGGTATACATTTATAAACTACAATTTTCTTTTGCTGCCTTGCTTTGATATATGTTTTATTTTTAATACATATATCGTATTTTTATTTTTCTCCACTTCTTATATTTGGAAACACAAACAAGAAGTTGTAGTTAAAGTCTCCCTAAGGTAGTCTCTAAATTACATACAAAATTATAAACATAATATTTCTTTCTTTGTCTCTGTTTCTTTCAGACACTTTCCTCCCAGATGCCCGATTCACAGATTTGCTTAATGTTTGTGATGCTTTTATGTGAAGGGAACTACTGTCAGATGTGAAGGTTTGTTATATAGCAATACAAGAGTTTACTGTCAGAGCCACGTGCCTGTAATTTCTATGGAATTAGTTACTAATGAATTGTTTAATGAGTATTCATATTAATTCAGTGTGATGGATTTTCTGTCATTTCATGTGTGTCATGTTCTGTATATATCAAATATATATTTTAAACTTACAGCAGTCCTTTATTTATTTTAATTCTTGGTCTTTTGTACAGTATTGTGGAACAGTCACAGATAATGGATCAAGGTGGAGGGATCCTGGAGCTGCACAAGGATTTAAAAATGCCCCATACAATGATAATGCCAGATTTTGGTAAGGAACCATCACTCAAATAGTGAGTCAGTTAATTAATTAGTAAATATTTGGTCAGTTTTAATAATTGAATTATGATTTAATGTATTTTTTTGTTTGTTAATTATTATTATATATAATTAAATATTTTCCAACTTCCAGCTGCCAGTAGGCAAGGCACATTTTGTATTTTGGTGTATGTGAATAAATAGTTCATTTGATTTCATCAGTTTTTTTTTGTACATCTCATTTTGCTCTCATTACTGTGTGTACATGAGCATATTGGTCAACACTTAAAGGATTAGCTCACCCAAAATAGAAAATTGTCACCCTTTCAAATAATGGTTGTCTTAGTAACAAATGCATTTCATTACAGGAGTGAATCTGCTAAATTGTTCCAAGAGTCACTCCTGAAATTACTATTATTGACAAAGACTTGCTATGATTGGATTCTGTTATAAGTCATTTTATAATAAAAAAAGCACAACATGTGAAAATAACTCAATTAACGAGTGAAAATGGCTAATGAACTAATGCGCGATCCTCTGCTGCCATCTACTAGTTAGTGGTCAAATCATGTCAAAGTGTTTGTTTTCCATCAGGTGACCGAAATCTTCCACTTAAAGGGAACCCTGGGTATTAAGACTTCTATAGCTCTTACTATATACTCTTACTGAAATATGTAGTAGAAAACCAATGAAAGATTTACATTAGTTAACAAATGCACATCGTTATATACATATTTAGGACAATGGAGGGCGCCATTATTTTGATTCTGTAGAACGGTTGCACTCGGTGAGCCACTGGCACTGAGCAACGCTATTTCTACCGCAACACAACTCGGAAAATAAAATACTGATACTGTTCTGCCCATTGTCTGGTCATGGTGTACGGCTGACACCTATAGGTCTTTATTAATACTGCAGCTTTATTACTCTTCTGTATATACGCAGTGTTTATTTAGTTCGGCAACATGCAACAACTATTTCATTTCAGCTCGTGAACGGTCGTTGCCTTGGAGAAAAATATGCTTGTAAGTTATTGACTGTTTTTAATCAATCTGTAAGAGTGATATGTGACAATATTACTTCTTAAAGGTGAAGATTGAGATCGATATAATATGATAATGGGAGCTAGTTTTCCATCCCATGTACAGTATATGCACATGCAGACTGTACACATTCATATTCATATGTATATCGAAGGAACTAATGTACATTTACGCTATATTAAGTTATTCAAGTCTAAAATACCCAGGGTTCCCTTTAAGTGTGCCATATTTTTCATGTTATTTCTATGAGTGGAAATGAGAAATGTAGATCTTCATTAAAGTGATTTTTATTGTAAAGTTAAAAAATAAAAATAAAGTGTTTGACACCTTTTTCACCCCTCAGGAGTTCAGGTAACCACATCTGTTCATCATGTCCACCTTTTTCTTCAATGTGGAAGTAAGCCTATGGGTGAGACTTCCAGTCGATTATCCGCTATAGGGAAATAACGAGAAGAGTAATAACGTGCAGTAAACGCTAAAAATGTCTGCTCATAATTAAGGTTAATAATATTTGCAATATCAAGCAGCAAAACGAGCTGTTTTGTATGGCTAACAATAGCTAGACACGAATGAGACCGGAATCCAGATCCATAAAATTTACAAATGGCTGTGCCCACTCTTACAGGAAGAAAAAGGTGGATAAAGCTATTGTGTCTCTGCGCAAGTCTTGTTTTAATCCGCTTGGTTCATATGGACTCATTTTATGACATCTTTATGATTTTTTGGGGTCATGTTTTGGTTACCTTTGCTTTCAGAAATCTTTTGGGTTTCATTAAAAATATTTTCATTTGTGTGGGTTTTTATGGGTTTGAAACAACATGAGTGTGTGTCAATGATGACAGAACTCATTTTTGGGTGAACTATTCCTTTAATGGAAAAATACCCTGATGTTTATCAACCACTGCACTGAAAGACTTTGCGAGTCTCATGTTCATGCAGACATTTTTATGTTGATGCAACCCTTTGAGTAGTTGCAGGGATGGGAGGCATGGCCCACATCGACGGCGAGCACATCGTGGTGTCGGTGCCGGAGGCCGTGATGGTGTCAGATGTGGTGACGGACGAGGGCATCATGTTGGAGACTGCCCTGGAGGCTGAAGTGGTGGAAGGGCCCGACATCTGTCACGAGGACGTCATCACCACCGAGGGCGTCATCATGTCCGAGTCCATCCTGGGGGCCGAGGTGGCCATCCAAGAGGCGCTGGGCGGCACCGCTGACCTGATCGAAGAGACGGTGCCCGATCAGGTGTTTGTGGCCGACCTCATGTCGCCTCACGATCAGAGCCCGCTGGACCACGACCTGGTGTCCGCTGAGGTCATGGTGACGGACACGGAGACGGTCATCCAGTCGCACGACACCATGCCGTCTGACGTCACTATTAAAGCGGACGAGGAGGAGGAGGAGGATGTGAAGAGCACTTCGGAGGACTACCTCATGATTTCCTGTGAGTTTGCAGTTACATGGATTGATAGATTGATTGGATCCACAGCAGTGTTTGATGTTTGGCTTCTTTGCAGTGGATGAGGTTGGGGAGAAGCTAGACATTGGAGACGCGCCCTTAAAGATCAGTGCCGAAGTGGGCCAGGACGACGACGGCTCCAAAGAGGATGAGTTCAGCTCGGAGGTCATTAAAGTTTACATCTTTAAGGCAGATGGAGATGAAGATGTGGAAATAGGTAAGGAACACATTTCACAGCTTTGCCTCAAGCTGATTGTCTACTGCTACTCATGCAGTCACTATTATTGTTGCTTAAGGTTAACGATTGTGAAAAACGCCAACAGGACGGTAACATAGTTAATGCTTTTGGTGTGAACGCTAAAGTGGGCAAACAAAAAAACAAAGCAAAATGTATATTTACATTGAGGGAAGACAACCAGTTCAAGTAGCGCTTTTGAAGTTTCTCAGGGTGAGAAATGCGTGTAAGTACAGGGCCCTATGAAATCCATTTTATTTTCTTCCCAAATTCCATTTTTTCCATTTAAATTTTTCTGGATTCCCTTTTTTTTTCCAATTTAATTGGTCATTTGTTTAAATAAAAAAGTCAAAAAAGCATGTCTAATTAATTGAAATTATAAAACCTACACAGTTTAACAACACTTTATGGAAAGTTTAACAAAAAATACATTTTTAAGGACCATGTGAAATCTGTTTTATTATTTTTTTCATTTTTTTTTTTTTACCAAATTCTGTTTTCGATTAATTTTCTGGATTCCATTTTAATGGTTTCAAGGAATTTTAATAATCAAAAGCATCTCTAATTAATTGGTTTTATTAATAAAATGGATTTATTTATTTATTCATTCATTTTTAGAAATACTGTCTTTTGTATTTACTTTTTTTTGTTAAATAATATTTTTTTATATATATATATATATATATATATATAATTTAATTTAATTTAATTTAATTTATTTTTTTCTGGTAAATATTCCTTAACAATAATGTTTTAATAATACTGTTGTTACTAGTAGTAGTACTATCATTACATTAGGTAAATATATTTTTGTCATAGTTTCTTTAAGTTAATCTTTTGATGGGTTGCTGTGAAGACCTCTGTTTGTATATGACACGATGATAGTACTTTTGATTTATTCATCCAAAGTTTGACAAATTCCGTGACATTCCACATTATACAGTAAATCCCATTTTTATGACAGGATTCTGTGATTCCGTCTGTGTTTTCTGCATTGCAGAAATCATAGGGCCCTTGAAGGTGTCGAAGAAGTATTTAGATACTTAAGCCACAATTTCACAAATAAAGTTGAAGTATTGTTCAAAATTATGACAAAAGGTCTTTGACATTTTCTGGTTGTCAGACTTTGTGAAACATGTTTATATGTTGAGCTTCACTGGTGTTTATTCTACTAGGACGCCTGTGTGAAGTTTATGCTAAATTGAGATCTGTTGGTTGAAGTAATGAAATCAACATTGAAATTGATTTGAAATGGCAGGAGTCGGCACTTCAGCTTCTCATCAGAATTTTTGTGCAATCAGATGCTCTCTAGAATCTGAAGCATCGTAATACCAGCATGAATACCAAGTAAGCACCACAAATCGGTAGTAGTTTGACAATTGGTATGCATTTCATATGATCATCTGTATCGCGGTTACTCTCATGTCATGTCATGTTACTCCCAGCATTGCGAAGTCTCGAAACAGTGGTTTAGAAAATGTCATGTCGTCACGAAGATGCTTAAAATTAGTTTCTTTGCAGATCCAGATTTGATTTTTTGAGGAATGAGAGTGGGTATTGTTATAAACGTGAGCAAAAATAGATGTTGGTTAATCATAATGTCATGCAAAAATGTGAAAATGCTGCCTGGGTTCTGTTTCGCTCGTCTGATTGCTTGCTTCTTAACACAGCATCCTGGTTTAGTTTTCCAAACTTTTCCATGTTCTTATAAAATAACCATATAAAGTAGGTATGTACTAGAGAAAAAGCAGTATCATGCAAGAAATGAACCGCAGAAGATTTCCATGTCAAAGAAGGTGGAGCCACCTGTTACATCATCAGCACTGACCAATGGCAGCTAAAAGGGCATTCCCAGTTGGAGTTCCCAGCCAGTGGTTTTAAACTATTTGAACTCTAAATGAACTTTGTTTTGGCCTTGATTTCGCTTGAATTATATCAGGGCCTTTACATAAAAACCTGCTTTGTGCTTAAAATGTGTCTTTATTTGTGGAGTAAACCCTTATATAAGAACATTTTGATTTTGCATTTCATGTCCTCTTGAACATGACTCTGTGTGGATTGTGTTGTAGGCAGCACGGAGGTTGTGGCAGAGAGCGATTTTCCCAACGGGCACACGGCGCTGGAGCCGGCGGGTTCAGGCAGGCTGCCCAGAGAGAAGATGGTCTACATGGCTGTGAAGGACACCAGCCAAGGAGAGGAGGATATCAGTGAGTTCTCCATCTATCTTTAAGAAGCGTTATGTGTGCTTGTAGCAAATCAGAAATGTGTGTTATGTTTATGCTGTTGTTTGTCCTGAATGTAGACTGTTCGGAGATGACTGACCAGGTTTATATGGAGGTCATAGTTGGGGAGGAAGAGGCTCCTGCCATCACTGAAGCGCAGCTGGAGGACACACCCGCTAACAAGACCTTTGTTCCTGCTGCCTGGGCGACTGCTTATGGTCCTTCACTTTATTTTTATTGTGGGCAGAGATAGAAATTGCTTCATGTGAATAGTCCACCCAAAACTGAAAATAAATAGCTAAACTCAGCATAGCGTATACCGTCATACTCATACTTCAGTCTTGTGAAGCCATATGATAGCTCAGATTCAGATTTCTGTCATCTCTTTGACAACATTCAGGGTGAACTTCAAGAAAATATGCAAGTAAATATTTGTATAATTTAAAAAGTAAAATGCAGCACGTCAGACTGAATCACAGCCTTTTGCAATTTGATATATTTATTGCAATCCTGTGTCTTTATTTTAGTTTTACATTTTTATGACTGAATTATTAGATTTGCAAACTCCCAATAGGGAACCCTGCAATAACAGATGACAGAATTTTCATTTTGGGCTATCAGTCACTGTAAACGCAGACTTAAAATTCATATGAAAGTTTTAATAAAAGCAATATCCTTTCCTTTAAGTGCATTTATAGCGTGCGAATGTCCAAACCCCTTACCAGTCATGGCTTTCCCACAGGAAGCAGTCTAGAAAGTAAGAATGGTGCGGCCACTCCCTACCTACAGATCTCTGACAGCATCAGCACAAGCCGAGCACTTAAACAAAAGATCAAGAAGAAGCGGAGAGGGGAGACGCGCCAGTGCCAGACAGGTATGATCTGCTGCTAGTGCTAGAAACTCTTTTCTGACTTACGTCACTTTGCACAATAACTATTTGCTGTTGTTTTTAGACTACCATTGTACGTAATGCAACCTTTATAAAAAGTTGACAAAAGGTGATTTAACCCATAATAGCGACCTAAGTATTGATATTAATGATGTTTTTCCCCTTTAAATGTGTTTTAGGTAGCCTGCAGTTATTAAAAAAAAAAAAAAATGCATGAAAGATTCTAACTTTTGTTTGGGTGCTTTCATGTTCTGGTCTCCATAGACATCCATGTTAAAACAGGGTAAAAAAAAAAAATTTGAATACTGACTGAGGACTGAATTTAAACTTTTTCAATATAACTTAACTAAATTAAATAATGTGCGCAGGTTATATGTCATATTATCGGTTTGGAAAAAAATTTGACTAGAAACACCAGGGACCAGAAATGTAAAGCACTGCTCCAGTCGGGCGAGACTTCCGCATTCAGAAAAAGGTGGACAGACACTATAAACTGAATTAATTTAACACTCCGTATACAGTACATTGTGGTTACTCATCTTTAGCACAGTTCTCCTTTTCATGAATTTTTAAGCTTCGCCAGTTTAAATTTTAAAGCAATTTAAACTGACCAAGAACAATAAGACACAGTAGATGCATTAATTTGGTTATAACAACTTTATTTCCATAACTATATATTATTATCAGCTAGAAGCTAGAATAATATATATATATATATATATATATATATATATATAATTATTATTATTATTATTATTTATTTTTTTATATATATATAGAATTATGAAATTATTTAAATATACTTTAAAAATGTAACTAAAATTGCCAGTAGGTGGTGCAAAGTCACTGATTTTATCACTGAATCATTCATTCATTTGATTCGTTCAAATGGCTGATTCATTCAGGAATGAAGCACATAACTTTATGAGTGGGAAATTGAATCATTGACTTACTAGATTTGTTTTAAAATGCATGCTTATTCATAAAAAAAACACCGCCGTGTTTGCTTGTAGAGATGCACTGCTGTGACTGTTTGAAACTATTTTTGATAAAATAGAGTAAGATCAGTCAATAGTGTTATAGTCAGACAATGTAAGTCACTTAATAACTACTTTTTTTTTATTGAACTGTTGTATTAAATCAGTATCACATTTTCAAACTTCCTTAATGATCATTAAAAGCTGTCACTCTTCTTAGTTCATCGCGATCTCACAAAGTTTGAATATAATCAACGAAGCTCTCATAGTGATGCTCTTTTTTACATAGTGTCTAAACTTTGTTATAATGAGAGTATTCATGCGCTTGCAGAACTCAGGAATGAACAAAACTGTTTTTTTGAGCAATGAATGAGTTCTGATTAACAATGTGTTCAAGGAATCAACAGGTATGTCTTACATACATTATTCAGTGCTGCAAAACCATGCAAGTAGAAACGTTCGTCGCTTCCCTGAGCACAAACAAAAATATGCTGATCGGGTCAGTCGCACTGGTGCTCCTAAATATGTTTTCATAGTCGCAGTAGTTTTCGCAATGTAGGACCCTGTTAAAGCAATAATGGCAAGTAATAATGTTACTTAAAAAAAAGAAGTTCTTGATAGTGAACTTAACTCCCTCAGTCTGGTCAAAATGCTGTCTTGTCAAAAGTTGATGTTTAAAAGGGAAGTTGTCTGTTTTTTTTCCTTGTTGGATGTCCTGTCTCATTCTGAAATACACTTGCAGAAGTAAAATGTTGTCTGTTTTCAGCCTGTTCTCTTTCTTTGTTCCAGCTGTAATCATCGGTCCTGACGGGCAGCCCCTGACCGTCTACCCCTGCCACATCTGCGGCAAGAAGTTCAAATCGCGGGGCTTCCTGAAACGCCACATGAAGAATCACCCGGACCACATGTTCAAGAAGAAGTACCAGTGCACCGACTGCGACTTCACCACCAACAAGAAGGTGAGTTTCCACAACCATCTGGAGAGCCACAAGCTGATCATTAAGAACGAGAAGATCCCGGAGTACACGGAGTACACACGCCGCTATCACGAGGCCAGCCCGCTCAGCTCCAACAAGCTCATCCTGCGCGACAAGGAGCCCAAGCTGCACAAGTGCAAGTACTGTGAGTACGAGACGGCCGAGCAGGGCCTCCTGAACCGTCATCTGCTGGCCGTGCACAGCAAAAACTTTGCGCACGTCTGCGTCGAGTGTGCCAAGGGCTTCCGGCACCCGTCGGAGCTCAAGAAGCACATGCGGACGCATACGGGCGAGAAGCCCTACCATTGCCAGCACTGCGACTTCCGCTGTGCCGACCAGTCCAACTTAAAGACTCACATAAAGAGCAAACACGGCACCGACCTACCCTTCAAGTGCGGGCATTGCCCGCAGGCCTTCGTCGATGACAAGGAGCTCCAGAGGCACACAGAGATTTTCCAGGGCCATAAGACTCATCAGTGTCCGCACTGCGAACACAAAAGCACCAATTCCAGCGACCTGAAGCGGCACGTCATCTCGGTGCACACGAAAGACTTCCCGCACAAGTGCGACGTGTGCGAGAAGGGCTTTCACAGACCCTCCGAACTGAAAAAACACGCGGAAACGCACAAGGGGAATAAAATCCACCAGTGCCGGCACTGCGATTTTAAGACGTCGGACCCCTTCACGCTAAGCCGCCACATTTTGTCCGTTCACACCAAGGACTTGCCGTTTAAGTGCAAGCGGTGCAAGCGCGGATTTAGGCATCAGAATGAACTCAAGAAGCACATGAAGACGCACAGCGGCCGTAAGGTCTATCAATGCCAATATTGCGAGTACAACACTACGGACGCTTCGGGTTTCAAACGGCACGTCATATCCATCCACACTAAAGACTATCCGCACAGGTGTGACTTTTGCAAGAAGGGTTTCAGGCGGCCGTCGGAAAAGAACCAACACATAATGCGGCATCACAAAGAAACCCTACTTTAATGCTCTTTCTTTCAAATCCCTGAAACAAGCTCCAGCGCTCCGCTCCACACGTGTCATTTACAGCCCTCTTATTTAATGTTCTGCTTACGTGTAAAGAAGCATCAATCACAGCTGAGACGGGTATAAGTGGCTGACAGTACGGTCTTGGGCGAAACGATCATGTCACACCTTTCACAGCCTTCATTCAGGGTCTCAAATGCCTATATTTTTATACCTACTTTGCTTAAACGCTGTAAGCAAATCGCATTATCCTCCATATTAAAGGAATAGTTCACCCAACAATTAAAATGATCATTATTTGCTCACCCTCGTGTTGTTCCAAACATCATCTGTAGAGCAAAAAAGACATTTTGCAGAATGTTCGTGCTGCTGTCTTTCATTAACCAATAACATCTACTGACCAAAAACATCATAAATGTCATAGAAGTATACTTTTATGGTCACTTTTGTGGAAAAAAGCAGCACAGTGATTTTGAGCTCCGTGGAGGGTTTGGAGTAACATGAGGGCGAGTAAATGATGGGAGTTTTCTTTTATGGGTGATATATTCCTGGTCAGAGCATCATAATAGATATTAGTCAGGATAGACGACATACTGAATTTCACAACACAAGCTCTATAATGGCATGTGCTGTATAAACCCAGATCGCATGTCATTTCGGAAGTGTTTATGAAGTGTTTGGTCTGCTCATCAGCTGTACAATCAGTTTGTTGTTAAACAACAGTACACTCTACTGAACACGGCGCTGTCCTGACTAAAGTCTTTTCTCTGAAGTCGTTAAATCATTAGATGTATTTTACCAGCTAGTATGTCCAGGTTTTACTGTACCTTTTACCGTTTTACACCCATTATGATGTTAAATTGAGCAGTTCTGTTGTGGTATCTGAAACTGTGCATTTTTCCCGCGTTGCTCTGTGCGATCCCGGTGTTTTGAGCGTTCCCTAACTCTGTGAGTACCACTACAAAACTCAACGTTTGTGTAAAATGAAACGTTAACGACACGGCGAACACGCACATACTGCCAGTTCTTTCTGATCTCTTGAGTCATGCCTTACATGTCTTTGTTTTGCACTGAATTCAGTAAGTATGAATTGTGAATATTTTTAACAAGTTTCACTTACGCTATGATAGATGTATACATTAACAAATGCAAATCACGAGCACCTTTTGCTTTTATAATGTCACTTTTGAGTTATTTATTTTTTAGCGGTTGGGCAAACAGAGACACGACATCCTTAAGCAGAAGCCATCCTTCATCCCCTTCCCAGCAGTATTTGCGTGTAAAAGACCACAGCGATTCAGGCATGCCTTCGTATCTAGCTCTGTTGATCGGCGTAGCTATCGACTTCTGAAATGACTGTAGTTCACAGCAACTCTAGTACTCACAGCATACTGCACAGGCTGGATTTAGAGGGGCGGTACTTCCTGTCAATCATGTTTTTGCCCGACATCCTAATGTAATGCTCGCTCCAGTGTCGTCATGAGTAAAAACCTTCGCCAAAAGCTCTGAAAAATGAAATATAAAGAGTGGGTGATTTGCAACAGCTTTAAAAAGTTTAGTTTGCAATAATTCAGATTCGTGAAATCACAAGATGCTACTTCTGCTGGTTTATCATCCAGACAAAAAGAAATCATACTAAAATGACAGTATAAATGGACGTAGTAGACTTTGCTTTATTCACAGTTTAATTGGTTGTATTAAGTTAAAACAGTGTTTAATTGATCAAGTACTTTCAGAGTGATCGTACATTTGATCCCTGGACTCAGTGACGTGACGTCTTCAGACGTCGACTCTCATTCATGAACCACACGGAGAACTCTGTGTGTGTGTGTGTGTGTGTGTGTGTGTGTGTAAATAGTTTCTTACGTAAATCGACGTACTGAACAGTCGCAGCAGTTCATGTAATCGGTTATGAACGACTCACAGATCGATTCTGCTGGTGTTTTGTGAATGAGGTCTGTGGCTTCTTGATTTCTTTCACCCGTGCAGGCGTTTGACAGACGTCACGTCAGCGATTAAACGTATGCCAGTGGTCTAGATATTGCTGTGTTTGTTACAGTTGTGGTTGGAGACTAACATTCTTCATGGAAAATTAAAGTCATGCGTTTCAGTTATTTTCTGACAGATGGACTACTGGTAAGAAGGAATCAAAATAAATATTTCTTTCAAAAAGATATTTTGTTTTCAGAAATGGTTTTACACTCAGGTATTTCCTTGGCGTTAGCAGATAGCACTTTTCAGATGTAAGAAATTAACAGTCTAAATAAATAATTCAAGGAAAATCATTTTAATCCGCTTATAAATGTTGTATTATGCCATTAAAGTGGGTAATTACACATACTGTATTCTGTTACTGTTCTGACTATGTGTGTGTGTCATTTAGTTCCCTAGTCCAGTGTTAGGACACTCATCAGTGAATTCAGCTGATTTAAAGGTGTTCTCAATCACAGAATCCTTCTGGTGCACTGGAATATTCAATCCCAAAAAGTCACACAGTCCACTACAAAAATCAGAGAGCATCAATGCTCACTATGTTCCCTTAAAAAATTTTTGATAAAAGTTGCATGAGCTAACTCAATAAACATCATCACATTCAGTATAAGATTTAAAGACAAACTGCTGTTTAATTATGCAGAGTTTATGTGGGTCTTTAAATGTCTTCACTCACCCTTCCTCAAGATGCATTAAAACAGTTGAAATCTTTGAATTTAAATGTTATTGAATGCATTAGATGTCACGTGCAAAGCACAACAGTAAATATCTTTTGTGTTCCATTCAGTTATTTGTAATTACAATTCAGCTAAAATGTTGCAGGAATATTTAACCAAACAAAGGGGTTTTCATAATGTACTTTAAGCAGCATAATCACGTCCAGAAACGTCCTCAGTGTCTCAATGTGTAGTGAGCCACACTTCTTTACCAGTGTCTGAATTCACACACATGAAATACTGAATCACATGTTCTCTTTACTCTTTGAGTGCTTTTGTTTTATACATTTTGAAACGATCTTAGTTTCATCTCCAAGTTTTAAAATGCTTCAAGCTCCCAAACATTTGACAGTTAGCCAGTCTAACCACGGCATCTTCAAAGCTACTTCAAGGCTATTTACTTGTCAATCTCACAAGAGTTACATAAGAACTTATTTGATTCTACAAAGTAGTAAAATTACATCTGATAAGAAGTGATTGACCTCTGAACTTAACAGGCAGAATAATAGAGCATTTAAGCAATTATGAAAGATTCATGCTGTATCAAAACAATAGGTTACTGTTTGTAACCCTGGTTCTCTGAAACATTGAGTGGAGAGATTCACCTGTGGGAAGGGCATCTGTGCCTGACCTCTGCAGAAGCATCCAGTTGCACCAAGTCTGGTTTGACAGAGAGGAGCGCGTGTCCTAAGGCAGGTAAGGGACCGCCCTTAACCGGGTGCATAAAGCCGCTACCTATCCCCAGTGAGCATATTTGTTTCTCATGCAGCAAGCGGGGCAAACTTGGTGGATCTCTCCACTTGATGTTTCAGAAAACCGAGGTTACAAACAGTAACCTGTTGTTCTCTTTCACCATCTCGTGTTTGAGATCCACCTATGGGAGATACGACCAGGTCTCCGGTTGCCCTAAACACTCACAGTGAGGCCCTGTAAGCCAGAGGATGATTCATCTGAAAAGGTGGTGCTTGACATGATACTAAGTAACGTAACATGCACACAAAATGTCCCACGGGATGATGAAAGCAGGTTCCCACAGGTCCTTGAAATCCATGAAAGTTTGTGAATCTGAAAAAAAAATTTCAAGGCCCTGGAAAGTTTTTGAAAATAGACCCATAGATACAGGTCCTTGAAAGTGCTTGAATTTTGTGCAAGAAGTTTTCTGGAAAAAATTCCATATTATTCCCTCTGGTCTGCTGACGTGTTATTTCGCCAACACTTTGTGGCCTATGCATACTAGCTTCCTTGATTTCTGTTAGTTTCACACATTTACGCATTGTCGTGTGTTGTATGTTGCCATGATGTTCATGTGCACACAAAACTAATACGATGAAACCTCTACGTTTCACAGACACACTGGGAAATTGCAAAAATAGGCTGTGAAGTTCAAATAAAATGCTTTTTTGCATAGTTGTGTTTAATACACGAAAACTGTAACAGTGTATCTTACAAGGAAACATGATGTAACCTTGCTCTCACTTGAAATGTGGCCCCACATTAAGTCTTTGAATTTGAGGGTATTGGACCTGGAAAGTCCTTGAAAGGTTCTTGAATTTGAAGTTAATCAAGGTGTGGGAACCCTGTGAACTTTACCAGTCACTACTGGCTCTCCTATAGCTACACTGTAGCGTTCTATTTTAAAGTTGATTTAATGTTTATTGACTGAACGTAACAAAATCCAGGTGTTAAACTGCACTTGGACATTATACTGACAAAAGATGTCAAAAACTCTCTAAACCTCCTCTCAAATGAATAAGACAGCTCACGTAAGATTTCGTTTGACCTCCAGATGTGTTTTTTTCTAAATGGTAAGCAACTGTCATTGAGTTCAAAAATTTAAATATAGAATAAAACCATGTGAAGTGCCTTAAAGAAGTCTTTCCTGGAGCTTGACAATGAAAAAAGTGATTGATCAAAATAAACGTATACATTTAAGCGTAGCCATAAATATATAGTGAATACAATGCAAGATAAAACAGGGGACATGGGTCCACCATGAATTCATATTATATTATCTAAAAAGTATCTGAGGAGATTGTGCAGCCATTAGTCAGAAATCTGAAGCTGAAATCACATGAATTGATTTAAAAGCAACCAGTACGGCAAGCTGCTTGATTCAGACCCTGATGAGGAGTGGGTAAACATTTTTACCAAATAAAGTCGATCCATTTTATCATATGTATTCTGAGTGAAGCATTCAAAGAGAAGAAATGTAGGATTGTGAGAAGCGGGTGCTGAGTTGCAGATGGAGGCAGATCTTAGCAGGACTCTGCAGGACAGGTGTTTGGTGGAGAGAGACTGAGCAAGTTTAATTAGTGCTGTTAATCATTTCAGAGGTGGAGTAATTATTTTGTTTGCAGTAACATGCACAGAACAACTAAGCCACAATTAGACCAGGAACATGAGTTAAAGTAGACAGGGTATCTGGATCCACAACTGCATCATTATAGGGACAAAAATAATCTTTCTGCATAGACAAGATGCAGAAGTAGATGTATATATATATATATATATATATATATGTATATATTATAAATATACAAATAGCGTAAGGTTATAGGTTGTTACATTTAACAACCCATGAAACCCTTTTTTTCTTGAATCGGATAACTGGAACGTAAAGAGTTAGATAATGATTTTATCCTTTGTCATCTAATCTAACTGATGTATTTTAAAGCTGCATCCTGTACGTTTTGCCTCTTTGTTGTCATCTCTGTCTGCAACCTTCAATTGCAGGTATTTGTGTAATTATCTTCTTCACATGTCTTGTGCAACAGCACGGATGAATATAATGTTTTGAGGTGTATGTGTGGGAATTACAGATACTGCCTCTTCAAGTATGTCCAAAGAAAGAAGCTTCACTGGAAAATGTCATCTGAACAAGTAAGTAACATGTTTGCCAGTTTTGCTCTGACCAACTAAAAAAAAAAAGTTTTACAATACATTGCACTACCAATGGTGATTAAATTGAACAATCCCAAAATCAGCTCAGATTACTATGGAAGCCCATTTCCGCCACTAAATAAAAAATAAAAAAGGTAATTGCGACTTTTTATCTCGCAATTCTGACTTTTTTTCTCAGAACTGTGAGATATAAATGCACAACTGCGAGTTAAACAGTCACACTTGCATAAACTATAAACTCGCAATTGCAAGTTATAAAGTCCAGATCTGAAGTGAAAAAAAGACTGATACGAAATTGCGAGTTTATATCACGCAATTTCGCCTTTATTTCTCAGAATTATGAGTTTGTATCACGCAATTCTGACAAAAAAGTCAGAATAGTGAGATAAGTTGCAATAACCTTTTTTTTTTTGTTCAGTGGAGGAAACGGTTTGCATGTCAAACCATGCAAATTATTGTTATATTTGTTCTCAAATTGTTAATGTTAACAACATCAACATTGCATGACTGTGTATTTAGTCAGTATTAGCTGTAGATTTCAATTTCTGTCGTCTAATCACTAATTGTTATACCATTCCAATGTAATTGAAAGAAATTGTTCATTTAACCTCCAAAACTAATTTAATGTTCCTTAGAACTTGTTCTCTTTGAAATGTTTGTAAGTACAGTGTAATCCCACATATCTCTAATCAGATGCACATTTGAAACTGGAATATAATCTAGTGTGTCACTTGCATGTGTTTCTTTACCATCATGCACCATTTAAGACTATCCTCAAAATGAAACGTAATTATTCCAGCTGCTGTAAAAAAAAGCTCCAAATGACCCGCCAGCTGCAGCATCCACACACGCAATATAACCGAATAGGCAGGACTCCTTCTTAATGTACAGACGTGACATTATGACGCAAGACAAGACAAGACAACGGACCTGAACCACTCACCTTAGAAAACATTAATACAAACTTACCATTTTGTAGGTAAGGAGATAGTTTTGAACACTGCTTGGATGTACTTGCTTAATAATTGATTTTGGATAATTTTTAACCCAAAAAGTGCAGTATGTGAGTACGTATTTCACGTAGCCTATAATGTTGTTCTGCATTTGAGTACATATGAATGTTTGCAGACGTAAAAACATACAATAATGTATCAACAGCATCTAAAATGTAAATCATTTACATACAGATGTACAAATGCTTATGAATCCTTACTTAATATCGTTAATCATAAATTCAATAGAATCAACTGATTAATTCCATGAAAAAAAGTGCTATAGCTCTTGTTTTAGATGCTGTCAGTACATCCATATTGTACATTTCAGCATCTATCAAAACATAAAAAAGTACTTTTTTTCTGTACCTGTAAATGTTACATATGAATGTCTACATATAAACAATGAGATCAGTCTGATTTTAAACCACTAAAGCAACTGTTAATGGTTCATGAAATCATTCAAAAGTTATTAATAGTAAAGAAATGTACATGTAAGAAGTGAACTGATACACATTTACAGGTGCATCTCAATAAATTAGAATGTCGTGGAAAAGTTGATTTATTTCAGTAATTCAACTCAAATTGTGAAACCCCGTGTATTAGATAAATTCAGTGCACACAGACTGAAGTATTTTAAATCTTTGGTTCTTTTAATTGTGATGATTTTGGCTCACATTTAACAAAAACCCACCAATTCACTCAACAAATTAGAATATGGTGACATGCCAATCAGCTAATCAATTCAAACACCTGCAAAGATTTTCATGAGCCTTCAAAATGCTCTCTCAGTTTGGTTCACTAGGCTACACAATCATGGGGAAGACTGCTGATCTGACAGTTGTCCAGAAGACAATCATTGACACCCTTCACAAGGAGGGTAAGCCACAAACATTCATTGCCAAAGAAGCTGACTGTTCACAGAGTGCTGCATCCAAGCATGTTAACAGAAAGTTGAGTGGAAGAAAAAGATGCACAACCAACCGAGAGAACCGCAGCCCTGAGAGGCTTGTCAAGCAAAATCGAGAATTTGGGTGAACTTCACAAGGAATGGACTGAGGCTGGGGTCAAGACATCAAGAGCCACCACACACAGACGTGTCAAGGAATTTGGCTACAGTTGTCGTATTCCTCGTGTTAAGCCACAGACGTGGGCTAAGGAGAAGAAATGGACTAAAGTACTCTTTTCAGGTCACCAGACCTGAACCCCACAGAGAATCTATGGGGTATTGTCAAGAGGAAAATGCAGATGAGCTGAAGGCCACTGTCAAAGAAACCTGGGCTTCCATATCACCTCAGCAGTGCCACAGACTGATCACCTCCATGCCACGCCAAACTGAGGCAGTAATTAAAGAAAAACGAGCTGCTACCAAGTATTAAGTACATATACAGTAAATGAACATACTTTCCAGAAGGCCAACAATTCACTAAAATGTTTTTTTTTTTTTTTTAATTGGTCTTATGAAGTATTCTAATTTGTTAAGAGTGAATTGGTGGGTTTTTGTTAAATGTGAGCCAAAATCATCACAATTAAAAGACCCAAAGACTTAAACTACTTCAGTCTGTGTGCACTGAATTTAATACATGAGTTTCACAATTTGAATTGAATTACTGAAATAAATCAACTTTTCCACGACATTCTAATTTATCGAGATGCACCTGTATGTTTAATGTTTGTAAGCATTGAGGAAAACTTACTATTAATGGTAACGAAGTATATTTCATGATCTCAAGTGAAAACTATTTTACTCCTAATAACCATTAACAACTCTACTACTGGTTTAAAATACTGCACTTTAGTTATGTGTGGTTAACAAGTGGTTGGTTAACAAACAATAACATGATCCAACTTTTTTAATATCAGCTAATTAAACAAGAACTCACTATTTGCATTTAGCCTATTAATACATTAGCAATGTAAATGTAATTATAAACTTATGAAATAACTATAATAGTTTGCAAATGATTTAAAAGTGCTTTGTTACTGTATACTTTCATTTAAGTGTTACCAGTAAGAGTGTATGAATTATATAGTGTTTCGTTTTGTTTTTCAGAGCACTCATTATGAATTTGATCAGTTGATTCAGTTGATCTCATAGGCAAAACTAAGCTGAAGTTGTTACTTTTAATATTCTTTATTGCTTTAAAACATGACCTTACACACAAAAAGACCACAGTGAAGCAAAACACTGACAAGAACGCAAAGAAATAAATATGAACACATACAACAAAAATGAAGCACAGTGACAAATCTCATTTTGGCAATGCAACTAGTCTTTGACAGAAAGTATGTCTGAAAAAAAAAGTATAAACATGAAGATATTGTTTATTATGTATTTTATAAAAATAAACATGTTCCATGCTATATTATTATACTCTAAAATATAGTTACTATTTGTCTCTGGTACATACTACTATAAATCATAAGATACATGTGATTTCTCTTAAAAAAAAAAAAAAAAGTTATTTTGATAAATATTTGCAATGTTAGTTATTCTCAAAATGATTTGAAGCTGCTTCACAAATATCTCATGTTCTTTACAATAGGTTTTTGTTGAGCACAGAATAATTATACTTTTATACTGAAATATTTGTAAAACACTAGATTGTGTCTGTACTCTAATTGACCTTTTAATGATATAGGTTATTATCCAAATCCAGCATTAAACAGTCTTTCAGTTGCTGGCTTGACAGAGCCCACTTTATCCAATTCTATTTTAAAGTAAGGATAACATGCAAGACACCAAAACAGTGAGATGATAATTGTTTAAATGTCACAGTAGTAAAGCCTTATGTGGATTATAAGACCATTTATATCCTAGATTGGAAGAGGAGACAGAAAAGTTTTCAGACATAAGACAGCAGTTGGTTTTATTAAAATACATATAAAACTATTCTGTGTGTGTGGACGGGGACGGGGTTATGTTCTCAAGAGAGCACAATGGATGACATCACATAAAAATCCAAAAATAAAGTTTTCTACATAGAGGAAAAACAATGCAATATTCAAAAAAAAAAAAAAAATATTGTGAAACATTGGTTATGTGTGTACTTATATAGGCTATACGTGGAAACAAAATGGTTTTGTTTTATATACACAAGCAGTAGCTTAGTGATTGCACTAAATTATGCAGATATCATGAGCACAGCCCACTCCTCCAATACAAAAAAAAATGATGCCACTGTTTGCCACTACATGTATGAGGTATGGATCTGGATGAGTATGTGGGTGTGAGAGCGAGAGAGGATTTTTTTTTCTTTCTTTTTTTCTGTGTGTTAGCAAACAGGAGCGCCTTTTTTCATCTTGGTCTCAGCTCAACCATTGTATCCTTGTATCCTCAATTAATATTCCGGTGAATTTAAATCTGCTACATTGTCTGCCCTGGGCAGGTGTTTCCTTCCACTATCTTGTTAGTGGGCTCTTGTGTTCATAAATATTCATTAAAAAAGTGTCAGTTCAGACGCTTACAGAGATACAAATCCAGACATTGTGAATGCGATATTGTGAAAAGGGAGTATTTCATGTCACAACAAACAAAATTGAAAAACAAGCACATTACCAAATAACCAATTCTCTCTCTACCTAATTTACAAAATCTCTTACCACTTAATTCTCTGTGATATATATATATATATATATATATTTTGCCACCCACAGGGCATGTGTTATAGATTATGTAGCTATAATGTCTCTACAGTAATTGTAATAATGATAATATAGTTTTTCCATAGTATATTATATAAACCATTTTTAGGACACAAAATAACCCCACCAGCCCTTCCCTAGACAGTCACTTTGTTATTTAAATATAGGAACAACTAAATATACAAAAACTAAGTCCATTTCACAGTACCCTTTCTCTAAGAACATGAAAGTGAACAGCCCTGTTGTTCATCTATAATGCACAGAATCAGCTGTATTATTTTTTTTCTTACTTTTCTGTGCACATATAATGTAAAAGATCCTTTGTGGGTAAAAGTTGGCACCGCCTTCATAAACATATAACAGTAGATAGTTATGTGGTTATGGAATTTAGCCGGCGGCGAACAGAAAGGCGAGTAAAAATGTAAACCGATGAATGATCCGAAGAGATTCCTGCCAAAGTGTTGAGCATCTGTCTTTCCTGCCTGCCCCACAATCTCATGTGTGAATGAGTCATTACTTGCTGGGCAAGGTTTTGATGGAGCGATTAAGAGAGCCCATGTTGGTGGATGTGTGCAGTTGAGGACTTGCGCTCTTGTTGGGGAGGCTACTAGAATGTCCCATTGCCTCTTCAGCAGCACGAAGAAGAAGTGTGTAGTTGACAGCTACCTCCTCTACCTTACGTAAAAGCTGTAGTTTTTGAGTTTCAGAACGTACACCCCTGACCAGCCGAATGAATGTTTGAGTAAGGTTGCACAGCACCTGGAAGCTAGCTGTGACCGCGCTTAGCATTCGTGAGGGACTTTTCTCAACACTTGCCACTCGCCTACACGACGCCCTGAACTCTTTAAAACGGACTGCGAGTTCTTGCTTGTACTCTGCCAGTTTTGCAGGAGGGATGCGAGGTTCTCCCTCAATTTGGGGACTGTTGGCACACTGCCGTAAAATTGAGAGCAGCTCATTGGCATCAAGTTGTGCGTTTAGGAATCCGTCAGGCAGCGAGAATGTTTTGCCCTGCAAGGACTGTACCCTTGCCAGGCTAGTTTCCAGGTTCCCGCAGGCTCGCAGATCAATTCTCTGTGTTTGTGGCTCCTCTTCTTCCTCCTCCTCCTCCCCACTGCAATCCTCTGCATCGAGTACCTGAAGTGTTTTGCTGACGACTGGCATTGCCCTTGAGTCTAGGTGCATTCCGGGCAAAACCTGCAGAGGGATGGAATAAGACAGTTCATCTTTTTCACTGCTCTCATCAGCAGCTTCACATTTGCGATAACAAAAGCAGAAGGAGCAGCATTTTTCTCTGTCCTCCGTATCCTCACTTGGCAAGCCTAGAACCTCGGCGGTACCCTCACGACTTTCCTGAAGAAGCTCCTCACCCTGAATAAAAAATATCCCCTTTTTCTTTGCATCCCCATCTTTAGTATGTACAGGCTCCACTGGAGTTGGAAGTCTAAGTCCAGTGGCCCTGACTCTCTCCATTTCTTTCTCAAGGCTCTTTGCTTTTGTTGTTTTAACCTCGGCATACAGGGGAGTGCTGTCATTATTGTCGATCTCCCCTATGCTATATCTCCTTTGCAGCTTTTTGTACTGCGGCGCACCCATGCATTCTGAACGGGTAGCGCATGTGGGCAAACATGACGTGGGTGTATCTCTGGGTTCCCTTGACTCTAGGCTTGTGGAGCGGATTCGAGTGGTTTTGATTTCCAGAGTCTGAGGTTTGCGTAATTCTCCTTGAGCATGTGGAGACTTTGGAATTGCTGGGGGTGTTTTGGAGACTGCCCTCTCTCTTCCTCTCTGGTCTGCTGCAGAACCAACAGCTGTATCAGGGAGACGCATTCCGCGGCACATTCTCTTGCAATCGCAGCTGCGTCGCTGTTCTCGTGAGATCCCGGGAACTTTCTGCACAGGACTTGTGCGCAGCTGGCAGGCACATGGGGTAAATGAGGGAACAGGAGAGGATCCCTGTGGTATGAACTCTCCTTGTGATGTTTTAGGTTTTAGAAGCTCCTCCAGGAACTCCAGCTCATACTGCCTGACCTTTTGAAGTTGAGCACGACGCTCATCCGTCTCTCTGCGCAAACGTGCTGGGAAAGTGGCTGAAATTAAGTTCCTAAAACTCAGGAAGGGAGTACTTCGCTGGGATTTGGCTTTGTTATTTGCCTGTTTCTTATACTCGGCTCCTGGGATAGTTGCACCCTTTTCCGCACAACTTAGGACAATTGCTGGGTCTACTAGAACAGGCAAACCTTTAGCAGGTTTCTGTGGTTCCACAGGGGCTTTAATCTGGGAGTTCTCTGCCTTTGCCTCTGGCGTCTCTTTCCGTTCTACTTTAACAGGCAAAACCGGTGAGTACTTAGTAGGGGGCAGGGTGCTAGGCTTAGCCAAGCTTGCATCAGGTGTTTTCACTGTGCTCTCTTTGTTGTTAGCTAATTGAAGTCCTTTGGCACGGAGACGCTCATCATCTGTGGGTGATGATGAGTGAAACACTACCACTTTTTGGGCTTGTGGATCTTTCAGACGCACCTGTGGGCCAGGCTCTGGTCGTACCGGACAGGTGCAGAACAAGTCAGCAGCTGGCAGAAGGCCCTTTGAACTTGAAGGCTTAGTGGTCTCACTTGAGGCATTCTCGGCATCTTGGCACATATTTGTCGGACAAATCTTAGCAGATGCAGTTCTATCCACAGGCAAGAGAACAGGTAAGGCTATACTGGTAGTTTCTAGGACGACTGTACCAGAATCTTTTTCCTGGACACCTTCCGAGGTAATGGAGCTCGTTTTTTCTTCATTAGCTTGAGGCAACTGATCCGTGTTGACTTTGGGAGCACTCTCTTGTTCTGATGCTTTAATTTCCTCAGATGTCTGCGGTTCGGACTTTTCCAAGCATTCTTTGACAGGGCCTTTTTCTGTTTTTTCTATATCCTTTTCACTTTTTGTTTCATGGCCCTTCCCCTGCTCCACAGAGTTGTCAGAGGGACTAATTCCTTGATTGGGGCATACTTTCAAGGGCACAGTCTTACTTAAGATCACAGGCTTTGGTGGACACCCGCCACGGATCTGACTCACTGAAAAAGCCCCCCCACCAATTGCTTGCGTGGTACAGCCAGGGATTGTCAAGGGGAAATCTCGCCGACTGAAAAGTCGCTCTTTATTGATGTGGTGGGCAAGCAGATAGGCCTGGTTCTGATGCTGCTTCATGGCAGACACCATCTCGGACACATCAGTCAACTCTGATGAATTTGTCTCGTGTCCAGAGTCTAGGGATGATTCAGGGGTTATGGCAGCAAGCACAATCAACCCTGTAAGGGAACAGAAAGAAAACACAACCGTGCTCGTAAGAAATCTCATGAGCTCACTTCAGGTAAGCAAAATTATGAGGACAAAATGCATGTTCTAAATGAGAATTAAAAGTCAAAAATCTAAGATTTCTAAAAATCCCTCAAATGTTAATCAACAGATTCAGTTTGTTGGTAAGAAGTGAGTAACACTGCACTTGGTTTGGGAACTTGATATTGATGAGTTGTTGTTAAGTGTACAAACAACCAGTTTTTAATGACTACAGTTTGCTTGACTTTCTAAAGATTAATTTACTCATAGACATGTAAAGAACCAGCACTTTTAATAGTACGTATGTCCACCTGCTGTCTGTGGTGTCTGCTGGTGATGGTGCGGGTAATCCTCCGATGCAGCTAGTGCTTCCAGCGCCTGAAGGGTGGACACTAATGCATCGTCTAACTCCTGAGCATGGTCTTGAACCGTCCTAGTGCTCACATTATCAATAAGTGTGACAGGAACGTCCTCTCGACCCTCTGCCACAGCACCAGAGGCTTTGGCTCCTTTCCGACCCTTTTTCGGGTCGTCTTCGTCAGAGCTGTTATCGCGAAACCCCGGAGGTGGTGCTGCTATGGCAGGAGGGGGAGGCTGCAACTTTCCTCCTCCATCATCCATCTCCTCATCTTCCCCATTCCCAGGTAGCGGTAAGGCAATGAGATCAACAGCCCCTCCTTCACGGGAAGCGCATGCATTTGTGCACTGCTGCAGAATGAGCCTTCCCGCCTCCCCCGTGTCTGAGATCAAACCTTCAGCTTGGAGTTTTGCCTTGCAGGAGTCACAGAAAAACCTCTGTGAAGGCTCCATTGTTTTCGCTCTGTTCCTGAAGCTCGAGCCGTCATCGGCGGGACCGTCTTGTTCAGCCACCGACTCGGTGCTCTTTAGAGTGGGGTCAGACTTTGTGCGTGAACGACTCTGTACCTGCGAGATAAGGTTCTCATTAATGTCAAGCTCCTGTTCAGTTTGTATCTGAAGCTCTTGCAGCTGTTGTTGCTCTTTTAAATGGATGTGACACAGGCCAAGGTGCTGAGATATGGGTGATGCTGATGCCTTCTGCGTTGCCTCTCTGGACGACCCCTCTCTGTCTTCTCGCCGACTCCCACTTGGCACAGTGGCTCCGGAGCGGAATTGGGCATGGGCGCTTCTGGAATCTAAATGACAGAACTGTCTGAGTGGTTGAACGAGTAGAAAACATGATGGATGGGAATGAGTCCAGATGACAAAGGTGAGTCTGCTGAATAGAGTTCTCAGAGATGGAAAAAAGCCTTGTGAGATGTGATGGCATGCTGTGATCTTTCTCTTTGGCAGACCACAGGAGATTCGAACATCCAATACATGGTTAAGTTGCATGATGCAAAATATAGTCAACTTCCGGAAATATGAATTTATCTTGATCAGCATTTCAGTTACGCTTGCATAAACTGACTCAAGATGAGAATGGAGAGTTCAAGAAGATGGAGGGATCAAGCTGGAATTATGAATGATTGCCATGATAAATCCTTATAATTTATCTTCAGAGATTCCTTTTGAAAACAACCTGACTCATTTCATGAGTGATTTCATGAATTTAACTATTTAGTTTTATATTTTAGATGTCACCATGGACGTTTTCTTACCATTATTGCATTCGTTTTATTTTGAAATGTCTTTAAAAATGCATATGCAACACAATATCTTTGAGTTCAGCTAGTCAGTGAAAGATGAAAAGCAAAGCAAATGCACTCTCAGAAAATTACATGGAATGACTTTGTTGTAATTTAATGAAATTGCAACAATAACAATAAGATTTCTAACATACCTGCCTTGATCATATAAGGCTGACCAGGTACCCTGCAGTAGATTGTCCTTTTAGGGTCCACAAATAGCTTGTAATAGCCAGATATCAAACAGGCAAAGTTTGATGCATCTGGCCACTCCATTAATAAGACCAGGGGCTACGATAATAAATATGGAAACATGTATTAGTATAGTACTACATTTAAGAATGCTATATAATGCAGCACTGTTTCAGATTTTGTTTCAGAGCTTGTTTACGCACCTTTGCCTCCAGAATAACAACCTCGACCCGGGCTACTCCATGATGCTCTCTGAAGAGCTGGACCTTGGCTACGCGGCTGAACTCTGCTAAGACAGTTGTTAGGTTGTTCTTCAGATCAATCACATGACTGATACCGTGTCTCGGCCCAACCAACAATGTAGTGGCTGACTGCTTCTCATCCTTGTAATAGATTAATAAAATAAGAATAAGAGAACAGGCAAATTATATTTTTTAGGCTTGCAAGTCTTGCAACATTTTTGTCAAACCATGAAATCATTGCAAAAAATGTCTTGATTATTGTTTGAGGAGCTATCTCAGATTCATGTTACCAAGCCAACTGTGTGAAACAAGAAGCCTCCGAATGGGGGAAGGTCATTCAAGACACGCATGTACTGTAGTTTTCCTTGAAGAGGAGAAACCTGCATAGAAACACGGATAAAGAGAAGAAAAGACTGTTGAGTTGTGCAAGTGCATGGACGTTGATATTCTGGCCAGCAGAGGGCAATGTTTTGCTGCTTTAAGCTCTGCTATGTATATCAGTGATCAGTGTGGAGAAATTAATTGCACTCTGTTTTGCATATATCAATTTTAACATTACACATATCAACTATGCTCTTAGGGCATAAAATGAGTACACAAACACAAAAACATTATGCATTAGACTAAAGAGATAAAAGGTTTTTTGTTGCATGTTTCTTGATTCACATTTGAACGAGAAAGACCTCCATTTAAGATACTGAGTAATTTTCTGCCAGGACATTTTCCATTAATTCTACAGACACTTCAGTTAACTAAAACATAACGGAGTGCAGTATAAAATCCTAAATACAGGTAAAACACCTGTAAAAGAAATATGGAAAATTCTTTCATTGGGCCCTATTTTCAATTATATATTTTTTGTGTATTTTCACCTCAAATATTCTTAGAAGCCACATATACTGTACCTTATTGCCAGCTGGTGGAGGATGCTGGTATGTCTTCAAAAGCTGTGACAGAGTCTTGCAGACGTTTTTCTCCTTGATGGTTGGCAACAGAGTCAAAGGAAGGAAAGGTTCCAAACCCCATTCTTTCCTAAAGGGTTTTAATGATGCGGGTTTAGTCTTCAAAGCATGCACCCAGCTACCAGACTTTATAGTGCTCTTTGAAGGTTTCACGAATGTCACCTGCCACTTGTGTACAACTATATGCTGCTTAGGGTGCTCATCCAAAATCTAATGCATGCTTCTTTGGAAAAGGTTAGGCTAAATGCCTGTTCACGCAAACAGAATCGTTCAGCTCGAAAATATCATTGTTTAAAACAACACTGGACAACTTTGCATTTTTGACACACACATTAACTTCCATTTGTTTCAATTAAAATGTGTAGTGCACTGAATTTTCAAATATCCATCTTAGTGTACACAGGCCTTCAAGGTAGGAATCAAGGTTTAATATAAATGCATGAAATTTCCTCTTCTTAGGCAGTCGTGACTGATTTAAAGACTTACTCGACATGCTTTAGAGAAATCTTCTGATTGGGTCTCGCAATCGACACAGTGATGTAGATGTGAAGGGCTGCCAACCTAAGCGTGACATCAGACTTCCAGTCCACCCCAAACCGCTCTTTAATGACGTCATTGCGGCTCTGTGGGAATTTAGAACAAGTGACACATCAAGAGACTACATGTTAATATCAGACCACTCATGGGAGCATTTGTTTCTTAATATTTGAGTACTCATGGCCAAATCCACCTGTATGTAGAGGTACTCAAATGCAGCAGGGTCTCTCCTCAATAAGTCAGCAGGGTCTTTTGGGAAGAAGCAAATACGGAAAAGACACTTCATTCCCTGGAAGTAGGTCCTGTGAACTACCTGAAAATACAGAATAACATTCCAGTAGTAAATGGAATTTTAGTAGTCTCGTTGCATTCCTTATGGTAGAGAGGTGATGTGCTGCCAGCAACCGTACCAAATTTAATTAATTATCCTGCAATTCAGGTTCTTATTCAAAGAACAGCCACAGTTCTATTACTGTATTTTCATATACAATGGCGTCCATGAGTCTGAGACCACGCTGAATAGAAAATCTATGATTCAAAATGTGGTTTAAACTGAACGTTTTAGGATTTGGAATAATTAAATTAAACTGAAAATTACATTTCTGCCACTAATCAAATAACTGAATTAGCGCCTGAGCATTTGAACTGTCTTGTCCAGATGGTCAGATGCTCTTGCTTCAATTGGAGCACAAGATGCTTTTTGGAATATTTGCAAATCATGCTGAAAAACATTAACAGAACAGACATAAATATGACTAAATCAAATTAAAATGCTAATAATATTACTATAATAAAATACTTACATACTGCACTTCTACTGTATATATTTGTATGAACTCTACAAACCCCTAAGGGTTTTCAACTCGCCATACGAAGTTGTGGTCCACGCTGAAGGCTGCTTTTAAAGTTTTTGAACTGTCGAGTGAATGTAAAGCATCCATCTGTGGTTTTTGGGTGGCATTTACTCACATGAGACAGTGGCTGGTTTTCTTGGAGCAGATGCAGCCTCTGATTCTGGGCCAGTCCACCGGACTCCAGCACCAAAGCAAAATGCTCGATGTAGCGTAGAGAGAGGCGATCCTGCAGCGATGATATCACATCCTGTGGCGAATGGGAAAAGGAGAACAAGTTCTAACATTCTGGAGTAACTCATACCATGGTTGGTGTTTTTAGCTCCTTGAAGCATGAATTCTGCTCTATTACAGTATCTCAGATATTAAAGTGCAAAATAAATGTAGTAAAAAGCAACAGTTTTGGCGGAGTGTGAACTACAAGACAGGCTTGACATTTCCATCAGTGATAGAGCACTGAATTCAACACTCTTAGTCACCGGACGCTGTTCTGGAGACAAATGAGGCTTTTTACCGACTAGTAGCTTTGCTGCAGAAACGGACGCCAAATATTTAATGAAGTTTCCATGTGACCAAAGCAAATACTGTGCTCAAACACTGCTTGTGTGGAGCACGGGCTGCTGTGATGTGCTGTATACTTTGTGTTTGATGACAGTAACTCCAGCTATGGGAGTTAGCCGGATTAGTGTGTTGTGTTCTGTCACCAGGATTGAGATAATCTGTTTGGTGATACTGACCAAACGCTGAAGATATCAGCTCAAGAGGGATTGTGAGAAATGCCAACTATGGTATGAAACCACAAATGTAAGAAAGGTAAAAAGCTCACTACACATCAAATCTCACCTACACATTCACACACATACAAAAAAAAAAGATCTACATTTTTTTTTTACAGTTAATCATAGCTTTTGGAATTCATGTTTTATTCAGACACATGTACGATTAGCCGTACAAAAGAAAGTGCTCAGCCTTTTACCTCTATTGTTTTCAGAAAGAAAAATCTAATGTTGCCTAATGACTTTTCTAAGCCTCATTACTATATTCGGTAATACTTGAGAATAAAGCTCTGTAGGTACAGTAACTGCAGGAAATGATACGGGTCAAATGAATAGTACTACAATAACACTTCAGCTACTACTATTTATTAATATTGAAACTAGATCAGTAAGAACTGTTGATTTTAGGTAATCAATAATTACAGAATGAGATCAACATCATTAAGGACTACTTAACTGTGAGCAATTATAAAGAATTACCAGTTAACATGCCATTAACATGCCTGAGATGTGAGTAATTGTCTTTTTTTCTTTACAATAATGTTAACTAGGTAACATGTGAGTGAGGACGTAGTAAGAACTAGAACTAGATTTATTATCCATGAATTGATTGGCAAGAATCTTTTTAAAGAATATTTACGAAACAACATTTGTAAAATTCATTTAAAACTATATCCTGTTATAATACAGTTCCAAAAAGTCAACAGTAAAACACTGACACACCTCTGAAAGAGACTGACTGAATTGAAGTCTCATTATTCAATAATAAGTGAATAAAGTAAAGGTTGTCACTTACTAGAAGGCACAATGCACTGGTTGAATGATGCATGTGAGAAACTGCTCAGAAATGGTTAAAATCTTAGATCACACTTTATTTTAAGGTCCAGTTCTTGATATTAACAAACCTATTAACTTTTATTTCAGTAAACTCCTAATTTGCTGCTTAATAATAGTTAGTAATGTAGTTGTGAAGTTCAGGTATTCAGTAGAATTAGGGATGTAGAATATGGACATGCAGAATATGTGCTTTATAAGTACTAATAAACAGCCAATATGTTAATAATATGCATGCTAATCAGTTAGTTAATAGTGAGAATTGTTCCCAATATTTAAGTTTTATTAGAGACCGACAAAAATTCACCACAGTGAAAAATAAAGTAAAAAAAAAAAGGCAAGGCTGCAAAAGAAGAAGGAGGTTTCATTTTATTGTGGTCTATTAATCAGTAGACAATATAAACAGGACAATCAACATTTTTAGAAGGCATTTGATATGCTTGACCACCAGGTTCTTTTTTTTTTCTAAATGAAAAAAAAATAATAATAATAATTTCCCAAAAGAAACATTTTTGGATGAAATCACATCTTTCCAATAGAAAGTGATGTGTCTGCACCAGCGGCACCTAATCTCCTCACTTTGATTGCTTTACAGAGGTCCCAGAAGGCTCTTTTCTAGATTCAATCTTACTGAAACTTTATATTAATTGCTTACCTAATGCATGTCCAAATGTCAGTATTCAAATGAATGCAGATGATGTTTGTTAGTCTCACATCTGCATTTATCCATGTTTAGGATTATAACTTAATCTTAATTGTGTTTATTATTAAATACCTAACTAACTAGATGACTAAATAACTAACCAAATAACTAACCTAACTAAATAATGTGCAAAAAAGTAAAATATTTAAAATACATTTATTTGTTTCAAATCTATTAACATTTTTACTGACCTATTGCGAAGACTTAATGAAATAAAAATGATAATTAGAATCAGATAGAAATACCTCCTTAAAGCAACAACTGCACAGGTTTACTTTTTACAGTGCATAGTGCACAATTAAAGTGCATTGAGTACAAAATGTGTCGTTTCAATTTAGCAGACTTTAAGTATACCACTTTAGTATAATAAAAGTACAATTGCAGTATATTTTTATTGATGACATCATATGTAAATATGGTAACGGTAACACATTAGTATAGGGACCAATTCTCACTATTAACTAGTTGTTTATTAGCATGAATATTACTAGCATATAACTAGCACATTGGCTGTTTATTAGTACTTAATCCTAACCAATACCTAAACTTAACTACTACCTTACACTGTAAAAAGTGAACCTGTGCAGTTGTTGCTTTAAATAAGTATTTCTATCTGATACTACATATAATTCTAATTTTGTCGTTATAACCTAGTTCAATCAAGATTATGTGACATAAAATGAGTTGAATGTTATTTCAACTTAAATCCATTACATTGACCCAACATACAACTTCCAGTAATGCTCAGAACAAACACATTCAAAACATGCACCTGCTCCATGCTGATTAGTGAATGTTGCTTCAATGAGAAATTGTGATTTGAAATTATTATGTATTTTACGTTGCAGCAAAGTACAAATCACAATGGACAGCGCTACTCTTCCGCACCACTGTAAAAAAAAAAAACTTCTTCTTACTTCATACTACTTCATACTAAACTTCTTATTGAGAATTGAGGTTTAGATGTTGATGTTTTATTGAAAATAATCAAGTTTGAAGTCACCGTTGTGGAGATAAGCTTTGATTTAACTGGGCTCTTGATTCTTGAACACTTGTCAATTTTTCTCTGATTGCCGTAACTGTGTATTTCAAAGGCACATTTCTTATTGCATCAGTCGTGAGAGAAACTCTGATCAGTTCTTGATTACTTATTGACCTAGTCATCATGTAATAGTCAGACTCACAGGTCATATCAGGAGTCTGATGTCTGAGAATGTGAGCTGTTAGTCTCATGACAAACAGATATCATGATTTTTTTATTTTTATTATATAGAAAGTGTTTTGAGCTGTGTCTTTTTGACTCACACAGAGATCAAGAATGGTGACAATTTTACCTAATGGAGAAATCAGGCTACATCTACTGACTGTTATGCTTCAATAAAACTAATCATTTATTTCATTTCTACAAAACCAGTTATTGTAGATGTTACCACATAAAGTACAATTTCTTGTTGAACCAACAAAATATTTTTTTCAGTGTACTAACTATTAATAAGCAGCAAATTAGGAGTTTATTGAGGCAAAAGTCATAGTTGATGGTTTGTTAATGGCGAGAACTGGACCTTGGAATAAAGTGTGACCTTATTTGCAGTATACTTCACATTAAATAAATGTATTTAAAATTTCAAAAACACTGTAAAATAGAATTTACTAAATTTCAAGCAAGTTAGACCATTTTTGATGGTGCCATATACCTATACTCAATGAAACTCCCTTTAAACCAATTGAACAAGGCGCTAACAGTGTCATTGACATCAGGTCCATCACTGTCCGATGCCACATAGCCACACCACATGTGGACAAACAGTGATGTCAGTAAAGGAACATAAATATTGGAATAACATACTACTTGTCGACATGTCAGTTTGGTTCTATGCACAATAAGGCGAGTGCACTACATTTAACGCTCTTTAGAACCATCTTAAACGGTGACCCAAATAAACCAGATCTGTGATCACCTGTAACTTGATATGTGCATAATGCTTTGTCTCTTTTTTGAGCATTCCTAATTGCTTATTGTCATTTTAATATAGTCTTTCTGCATTTGTATATTGTCAATGTGTTACCTTCATAAGGACTGCGGATGTAATACAACGTATGCGTTTATATGCATTGTCCCTATTAAATTGACAAAATAAATTCTTAGTGAATTCACTCTGTTGTGTTTCTCGTAACAGGGAAGATTTTCCCATCACACTCACCCTAACAGTGGTGCGGCTGTCAAACGTAAAGGATTTGATCTGTCCATTTTCCAAAAACACCTTCAACACATTTGGTATCAGAAGCAGAGAATCGTCTTTAAGCATGGTCTACAAGAGACAGAGGGGAGAAAGAGGAGAGAAAACAGTCAGTGAACCTTGGATGAGATATTAGGAAAAGAAAAAAACTCAATAGGTCAATGCAGAGAATCAAATAAGAACATCTAATATCTTCTAAGAGACAAAGAAAGAATGTAGAAACACATGAGACTTTAATTGTAAGGAAAAACACATCAAGTCTAAAACAATGATTAAGGTCAAATCTTTGACTTACGAGCAATAGTTTATATGAATACTACCAAGAACTGTACTTTAGATATACAGAGTATAGAATTAAGCAGAAGTCATATCACATCTAATCCATATCCAACACGAAACCATGTTCTATAAATGTAGATCAACTGGACACAAACACTCAATTCAATTTCAGCATATATTTGTAGCTAAGAGAGGAACTCTTCAAGGCATCTACCTTATTTTCAATAAGAAAAGTTAAAGGTGCACTAAGTATTTTTTGTTTATTTTGAACTGGCTCATTTATTTTTCTGGTTCAAAGGTGCCATCTCTGAAACCCTGTGGCTGGCCAGAACCAATTCCAAACCACTGATCCTTGTAAACTGTCTTTGAAGCAGTGAGTCACCAGATTCTTGTGTCACTTGTTCTCCCTGAACTGGGCATTGCTAGAAGTACACTGTACTATTTTGAGCCTGACCTCATGGCAGATCGTTCAAAGTGTCCTGGAGATGGTTTCTAAATCACATCAAGTAGCGGAGTGCCTCAAGGTTCAGTGCTTGGCCTGTTCCTCTTTAGATCATTAGGTAAATCAGACCCTACATTCACAGTTCTTGTTACAGGCTCTTGTCATCTCAAGACTGGACAACTGCAATGCTCTGTTGGCCGATGATACAGAACACAGCAGTGGGTCTGGTTTATGTCACACCACTCCTCGACCGCCTCTAGCTATCTATAAACCTACCCTGTTCAAGGCTCTGATGCCTATCTCATGATAATTCGTTTGTAGTTTACGTAAAAAATTGGTTCTACAAAGCGATATTTACTTACGTTTTTACAGACACTACAACGTGCGATATGGACATATTTTCAGCGTGTAAACATCATTATTACACCTAACATAATTATTTATGTATGAACAACTTTACAGACTTACAAATAAATCCTTATGAGTATTCAAATTGCAGCATTAATTTTATTATTATTGTGTTCAGTTGTCATATTGATTACATTTTTAATTGCATTATTGAATTGTTTACTCATTTACTTAAATAACATTTAGTTCTGTTCTGTGTGATTTATGCTGCCAATTTGTTTTGAAGAATACATAATGCAAAACAAGACTAAACCCTTAAAGTATATAATATTTCTGCAATCGTTTAACCATTACCTATCATGTAATATTCACTTTGTTTGCCATGGGACACAAAGGCGTTTTCTCCAACATGCTGTGACTGACAATAGAACCATAAATACACCAAAAACGCAACATATTTATACATTTTATTTGTGCGCTGTAATCCAGATCTTCAGAATCCATACGAATGTGAGGAACAGAACCAAACTCAAGCCTTTATTCAGCGATCTTCATCTCCATCCCAACCAGCGACCATAAACATCAAAACCCGTGCTAATGTGCTCATTACAAATTCAAAAGTTTTCGCTTCAAGAAAGTTTACGACAGGTTTTATGGCCGGAAAATCGAACTCTCATTGGCTCTCGCCTGTGTCGTCACAATAACAAGTTTTTTGTTATTTACCTCAAAAGAAAGGAAGTGAAAAGTGACAACATGCCCCGTATATGGGGTATATTGTAACATTTGAGGGGCATGTTGTAAAATATTTTGTCAATAAAATAAAGTTATTAACTTTTTCAAATAAATAATGGCGTTTTCTATTAGATGAAACACATTCAGACATTAACAAAAAAAAAAACAAACAAAAAAAACACTCCCCTCCCTCCAAATACAGCTCTCATAAACACGAGACACATAAACGAGCCAAAATGCTTTACATTTCTTGAAATAATAATTTCTCAACATTAAACATCAATTGTCAGTCTTTTTTCACCTGTTTCTCGTGGTTTCTTTTTAAATCCATCAAAGTAGTGAAAACTGCATCGCTAATGTCATAGAATAGCGTAGTTTAATAATAGCGGGGCAGATTGTAACGCAGTGTTACAATGTTCCCCATCAGCGCGACTGGAATTTAAAAGTGGTTTGTGTCTTCTGCTGACTTGCAAAGCATTAATGAACTATCTAAACTAATAAATAACAATTTGGAGATTAAAATAATAGCAGATTTGTCTCATTTTAAATAAATGCTAAAAACTGAGATTAAAAGTTTACTTCAGCCAAAAATGTACTTTTACTACGGTAAAATAAATATTTAGCGATATCTTCAAAAGGCTTTTGAATTTTGGCGCACTTGTTTCTCTGTATAGTGTTGCTATGGCAACTAGTAAACACCTTAAATTTGGTTACGCTAGCGTGTGTGGAAATATTTAAACCAGGAGTGTTACGATAAGTAGTATTTGATAAAAATGCGACTTTCTCAGCTTTTTGCTCAAAATGTTGCTTTTCTATGAAACCTGCCTACATTCAAGTTTTGATAAACAAATAAATGCATGAAGCTAGAATAAAACTAAAGTAATTAAAATAAAACTAACTAATTAAAAATAGAGGGTGCGTTCTTTAATTTGATGTATTGCATGTTTAGATATTTAAACAACAAAATATTCTGGGAGGCATGACATTTTTATAAAATTAACAAAAACGCTGGCAGGGAAAGAGTCAACAACTTAAATTCTGCTCTGCACTTCATATACCACTGAGGACTGCAGCAGCAGCAACACATTGTCATTTGGATTACTTGTGGTACTGCTTTTGACATTTTGCACTAAATAAATGATTGTGACCATACTTATCTGACTGTCATATTTTTCTTTATACTGTCCTGGAGAGCCGCAGCCCTGCAGAGTTTTGTTTGACCCAAAATTAAACACACATGAACAAGCTAATCAAGGTCTGAAGGGTTTCTAGAAAGCTACAGGCAGGTGAGTTTTAATTAGGGTTGAAGCTGCAGGGCTCCGGCTCCCCAGAACCAGAGTTCGCCACCCCTGGTTTAGAGGTAGGAGTGGGATTAGCAACTATATATAAAAAAAATATCTTTTAATGCCATATTGTTACTAAAATGGTCATTTCCATGCATATTTCGGTCAATTATGTTTTATATATTTTTTTATTCGCTGTAAAATGGGCACGTTTAGGTTTGAGGGGTAGGTTAAGGGGTCTAAAAATCTAAACCGCTTGTTGATAAAAAAGCAAAAAATGCATTGATACAAATATCTTAATGATATAAAAGATTTGTAAATACATAGCAATTTTTGTTTTAAACGTTGAAATATGTCCAAATGGTTTCAGCATCAATAAAAACGTACAAAAATGTACATTTAGTGCTTGTAAACGTTACATGATGTTAATAAAAGTGTTAAAGCAAAACTACTGATACACTGTAAAAAATGATTTGTTGACACAACTTGACTTAGTCAAGTCATTTTGTTGCATTGACTTAGTTAAGTTTAGCAAACACTAGGTGTTAAGTTCACTCAACTTATATGCAGTTGTTGAAATAACTTGCAGTAAATTGAGCCAAGGTACTGTATCAATTAAAGAGCATGTTGTAGCCAATCAGAACTCATCCATGGCTCCCATCATGCATTGCGGCATGAATAAATTATGAGCTGAATTGTCTTTGTAATTTCTTTTATTCTTACTATTTTCTTTTGTTTTCTTTTTAGTAGCTTGTTTTGTGATGTTCAGAGTTGATCTGTTTATCTGAATATGCCGTTTGTCACCGTTGTTGATGTCTGTGTGCACCTAAACAAAGAGACTTTTTCAGAAAGTTTATTTTTTTTTTATCACAACAGCTTGTAAGAAATTCTGCTAAAACGCATAAAAAAAAAGACAGGATTTTGTCTTTTGTTGTCTTTGATCTTTTGTTGTGGAATCACAAGGCTGACATTAATTATTCAAGCTAATCTTTATTTGACTTCAATCACTGAATTTGTTTAGAGTCTAATCTCTGAGTTACATTTGGATGTAAGAAAATGTAACTTAAAGACTAAACTCTAAATAAGTTCAATGATTCAGGTAAAAAAAATGACTATATGAAAACATAATCATCATCATCATCACCATCATCACCATCACCTGATGATTTGTGCTCTTGGGTTGTCTGGCTGTTTTAACACAGTCACGGTAGCCAAAAAAAATCTGAAGTTAAAAATGTAAGTGTCAAGAGCCCAACTAGAGCAAATACTGACCACTATAATGGTTACTTAAAAATTGTGATTTTCTCCTTTGGTGATTCTGCTTGTTAACATCAGTTGTCTTCAATAATGGTCAATTATCACTTAATTAATCACTAATTATCTGCGTCTGTCTCAACTTCGTTAAAAAAGTATGTCATCATGACCGAGTATCTGGCACATGTGCATTACACAGAAAGTTGATAGAACCTATGTTTTGTTGTTATATGAACATGTTATTTTAAGTTTTCAATTTCTATTTAAGTTGGGGTTGTTCCAACTTGTCCTATTGTGTAGTGGGACACTGCAAGTTGACAGGACATGATTTAACTTGTCCACCTGACTGAAACTCAGAATCATTTTTTACAGTGTAGCATTTTCTATCATTTTAATCATATTTAACTAATGTTTAATTGCATACAACTTCTAAAAAGTGTGAAAAAATGACTTAGTGCACCTTGAAGAAACCTTGAAGGCAGTTTTGTTTCAAGAATGAGAGGTCATTATCCCGATGTCCGAATTGTATCGATTTGTACCAGGTTCCATGTTATTTTGGAATGAAGTGTCATAACTTTCTATCAGCTGTCCATTGATCTTCCACTGAGTGTCATCAATAAAATGATTTCATGTAGTCAAATGTTGACACTGAATGAGGTCTGATACACCCATGATTCAGTACATTTGGCAAGTGTTTTACCCAAAGTACCTTTAGGCTTACTTCTGGAGACGTGTGCAAAGTGCTGTTACACTTTTTGTACACAAATACAGAATGGAAACAAATAAGCAAGCGTCAATTTGGCGTGTCAGTTGGAATCATGTTATGACAGGCGGTGAAGTGAGCAGGTCGGCTAACTGTGTTTCATACGTTCAGCACAATCCCAATCGGTTGCACGTTAGCTACGGCGTGAGATGATGTGATATGAATAATAAGTCCCACGTTGGCATTTGTCTTTAAGCCTAACCCCTTTATTAAAACGTAGCAGCTTGTGTACTCTGTGCTGACAGGCGAGTTTTAATGAAGAAAGCCCCGCTGGCCCCTGCTGATCACACAAGATGGATTGACATGATTAGAGGAGGCTCAGGTGAGGGTGGTTTGATCTTTACCGATTTTGGCCCTCTAGGCCTGATCAGCAAGTTTCTTCTTCCAGGAGAGCTGCACACCCCTCCCATCGGTCCGCTTTATTAAATTGGTGCGACCAGCACCCAAGGGTGTAGTGTGGACTCTTCCTTGCTCACAAGGCAGATATCAAACTGTATGGGACATAATCCATGGACATTGACATTAACATGGGTGCTATCGACCCATGTTCACCAAGAGGAGATGGCAGCTGTAGTGCTAATGAAAAGCTACGAATGAATGAATGCCTAGGAACAACATTAAAGGTCATGGGGAGGTTGCAGCCTTTCTCTAGATGCGACGCTACCTCATTCAATTACCGCTAAGTCGTCTGGAACTGTTCAAAGGAAGCTGACACTGAGTTCCTCCACGTAACTCCGTAACCTAAACACCTCGGAGGGAATTATTCAAAGCGCCCGCTGTAAGAATTTCCATTTTCAATAGCCAATTCAGCATAGCTGCAGTACTGTTGCACTCGTGTCTCTAGTGAAACCAAATAAATCTCAGCGACCGAACAAACAAACTAGGACTCGCATTCTATTCAGAAAGAAAACATCTGTCAATATCTGCCTGACTGACTTCTATGCAAATCTACCCTACGCATACGAAACTGAGAAACGCTAGAGCTCTTTCATTCCAACCAAATCAAGCGTAGTCAATTCCGAGCCTTGTATTTTCACATATGCGCTTTAATATAGTCTGGAGTTCATAGAGCAGACGAAACCACAGGAGAAGTGCACGTATTTCGGATTTATCCTTTTAGCCTCTCGAAATGGTGGGCCACATCTAGATTAAGGAAGCACCATCAGAGAGGGATTTACGCGTTGCCCCTCTGGGTAATAAACCTGCAGTCTGATGAAATGAGATGAGCAGGAGATGTGGAGTGAATCGCACTTCAGTATTGAAACTCTGAAATGACAGCCATGTAACACTCTCGAAAGGAGACACTAACGACTGACACGTTGACTTTGTAAATACTGACAAATATTAGCACGAACAGACTGTGGGCAGTCACGTCACAAAATACCTCGAGTCCAATCGACAAACTCAAATCTTACGATCCAGGAGCTATCGAGTCTATCAGGAGCGCTGGTGTTGTGCGGCTCTCGTTACAGCACATAAAGAAAGCTGTGTTAGCACAGATATGACTGCGGTGTGATGTGGGCAAGAGGCAGCAGCACATACTGAGTCTGGGTCGCTGATGGACACTTGCTCAGAAAAGCGCACTTTGGGGGGATTGGTTCGCAGACGAGCTTTCTTGGCTGCACTTATGAAGGCAGATTTAGGTGACTAAGGAAACAAAAAGAAAGACAAAGGGAGGGTAGGAAGAAAGAAAGAGAGAAATAGACAGAAAAACAGAGGTTAAGACTAGCTTCTTTAAAACCATTCATCTGGTCCTAAAAAAGCAAAACATCCTTAAAAATATACATTAGCTTGAAAAGCAAAACTGCGTAAGGTATATGAATGTTTCCCCACTAACCTGTTTTATGCTTAAAACAAGACCAAAAAAAATCGCCAATGGGGTATGAAAAATTTAATTCAAGATATTTTCTGCAAACAAATCTTAATATCTTATGCAGTTTTGCTTCTCAGGCGAAAGTATGTTGTTTCATGGACACATTTTTACCTAAAAAACAACAGCAAAAAATATTTTGAGCAGTGTAGATCTGAAAATGGTGAATACATTGTGGTTGTTCAGTTAGACTGCTAAAGCCCTGTTCACATGACTTACATCTGGCCTTCAACACAACAAAAACATTTTGTGTTGCTTTGGCATTCAAAATGTCAATTTTACCATTGGTTAATTTGCATAAAATAACTAATGTGTTTATTGTAAATGCTATTTACTCTCTGACAGTGCTGGGTAGCAACTGATTACATCTAATCTGAATTTACTTGTTAATATTGCAAATAGTTACAAAACACATTCACATGTTTACAGTTCGAATAGGCACATGGACATGCAGGTAAATAACATATTCCTGTTTTTAGCGTTCAAGTGTTATTTATGTTATATTACATTATTATTTAACTAATTATTAGCTCTTTATCAATTCACAAACCCACTGCAGATTTTACATTGAGCCCAGTTTGTGAAACCCTAGCATAATGTAACGTTTAATGCATTTTATAATTTTAATATATTATTCATATTGAATATATATGTTTTTTTTTTTATATCAATACGGTACATTTAATGGTAAGTTCAGAACAGGTTAGATAAAAAAGTAATCTAAATGAGTAATCAGAATACATTGCTTAAAATGAGTAACCGTTACTTACTACAATTTTAATCATTCAATCTGTAATCAGTAATAGACCACAATTTGTAAGTAATCTACCCAGCGCTGTCCTCTGAATATCATGATTTGACTTAGAATAGAAGTACAACTGGAGTTGTATGTACAAAGGATCAGTCTTTCCTCTGTCAACAGCTGGGCAATTGATTGTTCTCTGCAAACTCGGTAGCAGCCAAGGTCAAAGCTGAAACTGTTTAAACTTTTGAGCGCTGTTACAGCTTGACCTGCTTGCAGTGTGGCCGCCGGGTTAATGCTCCATTGAGGAACGTTGACACGGATCATTCACATGACATTTTCACTCCAAAGCTTTAGTCTCAATGTTGTAATTATGTAATTATGTATGTATAGTAGTTATGCAACACTGGCACAAAGCAAATGTGTGTTTTTGCAGACAAAGCTGAACCTGAATTTCAAATTTCAGTAAAAACGTACAGATTATATTGAAATCGGCATAGTAGTTTGACTGTAGCACTGAAAGGGACTGATTTAATGTAATTTGGATTGGAGAAGACATAATGTCCTTAACTACCTGTTGTGGTTGCAGCACAGTGAGAACAATCGAGTCCTTGCACCGCCTGCAGAAGAAAAAGACATTTTGGCAAGTGAGCTGCAGAATGTGCAAAGAGTGTCTTATCTGAAATGAATTCTCCTATCTGATGGAGACACATGGAATAGAAAAACATAAAGCACAGTCATGCGTCCAGACATGGCCCTTTCCTCTGGTGACAGTAAAGGGTGTTACCTTACAAGGTCTATGACTTTCTCCCGGGGCGCGTCGCTCACGAGTTCCTGGTTGATGGCGAGGATCTGATCTCCGGGGTAAAGCTTGCCGTTCGAGGGTCCGTCTGTAAAGGAGGAGTCTGTAAACTTATTTTGCTCTTTACAGACTTGATCAGTTAAAGCCTTCTGACATTGTCGTCTTCTTTTCTTGTCCTAAAATATACGCTGATATAGATCACTAAATCATTTTAGTCACACTTGTTTCCTAAGGCAGCTGTAATAACCTATCCTACAGTGGATTTTCACACTTATCTTATCAAGGCATCAAATAGAAACTTAATCGTACACCTCAAGTATCTGAATTTATCATCTCCAATCTGAAGAACTCAAAAGATGACGTTGACTGGCTGGCACACCAGAGACAGGGGACGACAGACATCCATCCCATAGCTCCAGACAGAGACACGTGTCTTACCCGCAGAGACAGAGCGGACAACGACAGGCCGTTCGCTGCCGGCAATGAACCCGAAGCCGTGGCTTGGATGGCGTTGGATGCAGACCTGTCGAGCTGAGCCAGGAGTCAGGCTACCACTGTCCATACCATCCTGACCGTCCTCTAACATCACAGAGCTGCGAAATAAGACGACAAAGTTCTTGAGTGTCCATAAAATGAAACCTCATTTCTAGGTGACACAACTCATAAATAAATATTCCAAGTAAACATGCTTTTCATTGTCCATGATTTGCATGCCAATCCCAGCGTTAGGTTTCCAATCACTGACAACGCCTGGCTATTAAATTCACTTAGACAGTTTTCTCTGTATCTCATATAACAGCTGGCCATTAATAAAAACATCAATGCTTTGTGTCATTTTTTGATTCAGTGTTGTATGGTTGAGGTGATTTCCTCTGTACGTGTGGCAAGATAAGGTAATGCCTCTTTGTTCTCATTTGACATAAGAGGATTATTAATGACTGCACCTGTCATATTCCTCTGTGTGCCCATCCTGGACCCGGGCCATCCCCTGAAAGGACAGAACCGGACCTTGTGAACCGCTTCAGAGGGCTGGCTCTGTTTTGTACACATTCACCTGGTTGGACAAAGATGAGAGATTTATAAGTAATTTATGGGTCAATACCATGCATTTCTTCAATCGTTTCACTATTTTTTGTTATTCTGTGTTACAGTTTTATGATCTTTTTTTATATTTCTTCAATAGGCAGAACAATATATTCCATTTTCAAATGGAATTTAATGTTTTGTAAATGCAGTCTATTGTCAAAATCCCTACCCCTATAGACCACCAATTTTACATGCATCATGTATAGTAAAAAAATCAAATAAAAAGGTTCACCACCAGGTTGTTACCCTGTATCCTCAATGCATTTCAAATATTTGCCTCACCTTCTCTTTTACACATCCATGTATTACTAGTTACCTATAAGACATTTTTTTTTTCTGCCATAACCCATTCTTGAGAAGACGGCGTCCCGCTGACCACCAGCCTCTCATAGTAATTTGTCTCCCTACCATACTCATTGGGATCCATTTGCTAATCTCGACATTAGCGAGTGAAAAAGATGGATCCCCTAGGACATAAATACTTGGGGGAAATGAAAAGCAGCACACTGCTACTTCTTGAATATAATCATGAACCATAGACCAAAATTTCTGTATTTTAGAACAGGATCACAGCACATGTATCAGATTTTCCCACTCACATTTCACATTCAGCTGCTGGGAACACAATAAAGGTGATTTAATATCGTAAATTGAACAAGTCGTACTCCAAGATTTCTTGAAATTACACTACGATTTTGAAAAATTCTGGTCCAGCCTTCATCACTAAGTGTAATATTCAGTTTCCATCTGTAGCTGATGCTATGGGAACACCCTCCAGGTGTGATCATTTTCTGTATCCTGATTAAAAACGTGGCAGTCCATTGGCCGATGGTTCCAGTTCTGTCCTCCGAGACACCACGTCATCAGCGCCTCAACAGGACGTGCCCGCACTATCAATTTTCAGATTTCACTTCTTCAAGAAGTGGTTTATCTAGCCTGTTATCGTGTTTCAGTGACCATCATCAAGAGGATATTTTATTTCCTCAGGGGGGGAACATGATGCCAGGAAGTGTTTGTTGCCATCTCATTTTTATGAGTGAGGGCTCGCATGAGAGGTGTGTCAAGTGTTTGGGTGTACAGCATGATGGCACCTCCAACTGCATGCACTGTGACCATTTCAAGATGAAAGCTCTCGGCTTGCTTCTTCTCAAGGAGGTAAATTGCTATGGTCCTGCAGCAGATGAGGCACCACATGAGGTAGGGTCCTGGGGGATCTACTGTTGAGTCTGGAAGCTAAGAAAAGTGAGCAGACAGACTTTTCCCTTTCTCTCACCAGACCATGAGCACTGCATTTCTCTGGTTGAATTCACATGTGAGGATTTATACCCGAGTCCAGAGCACATCAGACTCTGAGGAGCGGACAGGAGGCGCAGCCTTCCGTGGCTCATACTGAACGGCTGAATGCTGTTTCACATGCTGCTGAGAAGCTGAAGCTGGACTAGCCTAATATAGCCCAGAGTGTAGACTTCACAGGCCATTGGCATTCTTTCAATACCTCCATTAGGAGATCTCGAGGTCCTGGAAGCTGCTATTCTCAGCCTGTATCACTAACCATGCTACTTTTGAATTCACCACCATTACGGGTCTAATGGAGAAGGGTAATTCAGAGATGCTGGTGGTCAAGGAGATTGGTGCCATAACTGAATATGAAACTAGGGCATATATTGATAAGTTCCATACTGCAAAGACACAGTCAATGGCCTTTTCAGCAACTTATTCCCCACAGAATACATTGAGGTCTACAGCTTCAGTAATGGCAACCCTGAAGGGTTGGCACTAAAGTGGGTGATCAAAGTCCTCCTTATCTGCTGTTCCTGACCAGATGTTGAACCCCTACAGTGTATCTGCCTTTCTCCTCACTGCCCTTCGGGAAACTTTCGCTACTTCTTGTGCCTCTGACGGAGTCATTCCTCAACTCACTGCCTGTGACACTGTGTTTCTGACAATCATCCTGAGGAATGGGTTCTCCTGCTGCTCAACCACTTCAGGTCCTAAACGCGTAGCCTCTCAAAGTATACTCCATTTGAAGGTGTGTGTGAATGTGGGTGGTGGGCGGTGTGTGTCTGCTCTACTTTTCTCCATAAGTTATGAACGATAACAAATATTTTTGAACTCTAACTACTAAACTAATGCTAAGCTGTCTCATACCATCTCACTCAAGCACTTGTGAAAGTAAACGTCTGTTGTTGTTGCACTATTTTGTTGTTGTTGTTCTATCTCTTTAGTTTTGTTCTTTACTAAGAAACAATGACCCGGGACAGCTTTGCCACCTTGTGGAACAACCGATTAGTGCAAAACAAATTCAGTGCACATGCGCGACCTGCGAGTACAAAGTACATGGGGCTACAAAAATCACTTGGTCCACATACAGTACACATGTATTATTCTGATGACGAAATTCGTGGCACGCGCACTGCACACTGACCATTGCGTATGTGTAAAAAGTTAAGTATACTTAGGCTTAAGTGGTCAACCAGTTCCCTTTTTTACAGGCTTCAGCAGTGAAACACCTGATACAGCTCTTTGTTCTTTTGGCAGACTTCTGCCAAATTCGTCTGTGCCCTTCACAGTAGTAGGTGTTTGGGAGACTCCCTATTGGAGAAACTAGCCAAAGAGGAAGTGCCTCTTCTTTTCTACAGCTGGCATTTCTAGTGCCACAGAAGTATTGTGGCAATTGACCCTTTTTTGAGTTTTTGAGTTTGAGTTGATTTTGATTGATTCATGTTTATTTCGTGCTGTAAGTAGTAATGAGATAGAGATGATCACCCAGCTAGAAATGTTTCACGTTTTGGGAATGTTTTCAGTGGCAAGTTTTATGTTTGTTTCCAGAATGTTCTGCTAAAAGGTAGGATAACATTCACTAAAACATTCTAAAAATGTTTATTGATAACATTGTTAGAACATTATCCTTTAACGTTCTAATAAAGCTTCCCATCACACTAGATGTGGACTTACATTGCTCAGATGTCAAATTTTGGTTGAAAGTAAAAACTCAACCTTTCTTTAATGTCAAGCTCCAGCGTCATTAAATAACTCCAGAAACAGCATTACCAGCATCACTTATTATAAACCAGATTGTTCTGTCATACATTTACACAAGCTCTTATTGAGATTAGTAGAGGTTTAGATGTTGATATCTGTTTGAAAATAATAGTTTGGTCTGATGTCACCATTATGGCGATAAGCGTTTGCTTTAGTTGGGCAATTTGACTTTTTTTTTTTTTTCCTTTCTCTTCAGCTGTTATGAAAGCAACAAGATGAATTGTGATTAGGTGATGTTAGTTACTTGCTGCTGTTAACAAAAGCATCATGTAGAGATGTCATTGCATCTAGAGTCTAATCTATGCAGTTAATTTCATATTAGTGACTAGAAATGGGTTGCAACAGCATAAAATCCAGTTGTTTTTTAATCAGATAATCTATAGTCTATCTGTAATTTTCAAAACACATTGTTCACACTTTAAACTATTGAATGTTTAGACACACACAGACATCAAGAATCAGTGTATGAATCTCAACAGTGGTGACACGCTTCATGCCATAATGCATTCTGACCTACTAACACCATAGATTAGGCTAAACAAAAACAGGTAAGGACAATATGTGAAACCATCCAAGAGTCAAATTACCCAACTAAAGCAAACGCTTCTCAGTAGATGTATGACAGAAATAAAGTCAATCTGGTTTATAATAAGTGAAGCTGGTAATGCTGTTTTTGGAGTCATTTAATGAAGTTGGAGCCTCATAAAACAAAGGTTGGGTTTTTACTTTCAACCACAATTTGACATGTGAGCAACATTAGAGTTGTCCAGGATGTCTAATGGGAAGCTTCCTGATTAAATCTTTATTAGAGTGTTAGAGAATAATGTTATCAATAAACGTGTAGATTGTGTTTAGAGAATGTTATCCTACCTTTAGGAGAATATTCTGGGAACTAAAAAAAAACTTGCTGCTGAAAACATTACCAAAACCAAGCATAACGTTCTCGGCACATTCTTAGAAAAAATCAATTTCTGGCTGGGCAGTTACAGCGATCTGTCACAACACAGAGCCACAAAATGGTATTTATTGTTTGAATTTCTTTAAAAAATGACAAAATTTTAAAGCTGAGAATTTGTTTCGTATCAAAAGTAACCTGCTCTGTCTTGTCTGTTGGCAAATTGTCAGTGTCCTCTGCTCCATGATGTATTTTTCACTGTGTGAGAACATGATGTGTAATGTGAGCACACCATGGCTTGTCGGACGGAGGGCAGGTCTTTACAAATGGTCAATTGCTGCTGAGCATAAAACAGTTGAGGATGTTTCGTCAGGGAGGGATTTACTTGTCTCCTCTTTCATGCAAGACACAAGACGCTTGAGACCCACTTGTGATCCTTTTTATCTGTAGTCTTAGAAGTTTCGATGGGGCCTCCGTTTGAACCACTGGAGTAAGCTTTTTAGAGAATTCTGACTCTTTTGTGTGTTTATGGCCTTAACATTCTTAAAGTGGATTGCTGATTTGCAGGCCTTATAGGGGTTATGGGATTTTGCTCATGGGTTAGTTAAGATCTTGCTGTGACTTAAGATAGGGTATGTTCCTAAGGTCGCTTCTCCGTCTTTGCGCTCACAGCTTGTGGTCATTTGCAATCATTTTCTCTTTCACCTTTTCAGCTGCAAGAAGATGAGAGGCTGCACAGGCTTTGTCCTGTGAGGGCGTTAAGGATTTATGTAAACCATACAAGCTAGCGGCATAAATCTGATCAGCCGTTTGTTTACTGGTTGTAACAAAACAAAGGATTGCACTGGGTGAAGGATGCGATTTCTCTTGCTTAAGAGGCATGTGGACTGTCTTCACCTCTTGGCTCACTCTTGCCTTTTTGCAGGTGTCTATTTAAGGGTGCACCTTTTAGAAGATATTTTTGTGATGGCTGGCTGGGCCTCTTCACACACTTTTATCAAGATTTATCATTTGAATGGGGATATTACTTCTGGTCCTCCATCTGTTTGAACAGTGGTCGGTTAATTTCTGAGTCAGTGAAGCGGTAAACTAGCAGTTACCCAGTAGCATACAGCTGTGGTATTCCCATAGCATCAGCTACTGATACTGATAGCGTTTTGGTTACATATATTACCCTGTTTGGGTGTATGGAAAAGAGACATATGCAACTCTTCCATATTCTTTCATTATGAACTGACTTTAACTGAAAAATTGACTGTTTACTATTGTCCTCCCACATTATCAACACACAATTTTCCTGTTTAACACTGTGAAGCTGCTTTGACACATTCTGTATTGTATAAAGAGCTAAATAAAAAAAACTGACTTCAATTGACATTTACTGCTATGGCTTCTTTCTTCAAAGTCTGAGGACTGCTGGCACGGTGTGTCTGCCTCAGAGACCAGCGTTAGTGCCATCAGCCACTGAATTGGTTTGTTTCTATATGGGTTTCAGACAATTGTCACACCTGGACCATATTTCCATAGCTTCAGCTACTGATGCACCATCCTGTTTCCTACGCATGGAACCTGGTTACATACATAACCAAGATGCTTTTAGGAATTCAAGTGTGTAGCGGTGAAACCATATATGTAATTGTTAAAATGGCCAAGGATCAGCGATCTCCGTGTAAAACTGATTGTGCAGACCAAACCGTAAGTCGTAGAGACTTGAAACTTGGAGGGATGGTAGTACTCACATTGCCTACAATGTCACTAGGGCTCACCCCAATGGGCCTGAGGGTGGCCTAATTGTGAGCCTGTGAACTTTTCGGGTATTTTGGATTTTTTGAAAAACCTACTTTTGCGAACTAGTCCTAGGTTTTTCTCCCAATCGGAACCAAACCAGTGCAGGCAGATTCTCTAGAGAGCTAACTTTCAGCTCACTGTCGCAAAGGTACACCAAAATGTTTGAAAGGGACAGGGCCACTTTTAATAAAATGCCTGTAACTCCTGAACAGAATGAGATATCTTCTCAACCTCAGAACACTTATGTAAGAGCTCAGTTTGAGGTCACAGGAAAAAAATGTGCTTGGCTACTTGGTAGTGCTATGAGAGGGAAAAATGGCTATAACTACGCAAATCATTTATCACACCATCATGAAAATCGCTGTGCACAGTCTTGGTCCAAAGTGCCACAAGTATCTACTTAGGACATCTGCATATTTTTAAAAAACATGGCTGTCATTGGCAGATGAAGTTTGGACACCTGTTAGACATGGTTAACGGGGCTGATCGGAACAAAACTTTTTGGGCCTGTTTGACTCATGGCCCCAAAAGTCTGTGATAAATTTTAAAGACATTGGCCACTGGGGGCAACACTGCATTTTTCAAGGGTGTAAACAATTGTACATTGCGTTGTTTTTCGCACATACACGCAATATTCACACCATAGGATAGAACTGCTCATACTGGACAACTTTGTTGAAATTTACCCATTTGGGAAGCTATAACGAGGTTGTTTAGAAAAGGGGCCTGTCCAAATTTAGTCCAGAATCCTATAAAGCTTAAAGGACAACTCAAAACTTCATAAAACCTGCTGAGCACATGCAAAAGATGATTCTAAACAAGCGTGCAAAGTTTTAAGGAGATCCGACCGTAGCTGGTGACAGTCATAAGCATTAAAAAACATAATATTTCAATTGTAAATTACCTGGATTGGCCTTACAGGCTTCATAAATAACTATATATATATTTACAAAATGAACTTTCTTTAAGTTTAAAATAATCTAGGAAGAAAAAGCAGTTTTGCTAGTTTACTCTTTTAAATGATAAAATTTGGACTGTTTTGGTGAGGCTGCAGCTATAATCAACCAACCAACTATACACCAGTTATTTCAGATAATATTTCATTCACTGTTTACCATAGATTCCATATTTCCTTGATTTGTAGATTTCTGCAGTTTACACCAGTTTGTACTGCTAATTTAATCACTCCTGTGTTTCATCCTACTTGATCTTTAATCCACATGTGGCTGTTATTGTACATTACCATTACTGCATGAGTTTCTCTGTTAAAGTCATGCCTTATATTAAAGACTTGGTTACACTTTATTTAGTCCACTTTAGCCATTCTACTAACTATAAGTAACTCTGCAACTACATGTCTACTAATTCTCATTAATTTGCAACTACATGTCTATTAATGCTCAGAGCAGACGGTTAGGTTTAGGGTTAGTAGAATATGTTGACATAATTGCAAAGAGTGTTAGAAGATATTAAGCATACACTCTACTAATACGCTAATGCAGGGGTCACCAAACTTGTTCCTGGAGGGCAGGCAGAGTTTACCTCCAACTTTCCTCAACACACCTGCTTGGAAGTTTCAAGTACACCTAGTAAGAGCTTGATTAACTGGTTCAGGTGTGTTTGATTAGGGTTAAAGCTAAACTCTGCAGGGACACTGGCCCGCCAGGACCGGGTCTGATGAGCCCTGCTCTAATGAGTAGCTGACATGCAGTTGCAAAATTACTTTCTGTTAGTAGAATGTCTGAAGTGGACTATCAAAATAAAGTGTTACCGAAGACTTGTAAACAGAATATTCAGAGCACATTATGCAAAAAGCATTTAAAACTCTTAGAAGCAGTGTGGACTTGTATCGTCATGAATCACTCACGGCTACTCTGAAGGAGGATGAAATAATAGATTTCATCTAAGACTCTTTTTATTCTGTGCAGTGGATTTACCAGGAGTAAGAAAGAAGAAAGAGACAAAGTGAGACTAAGAAAAGAAAAGATGGAGAGGTCTTAGTAGGAATGGTAATATTGTAGAGTAGAGACTGCTGACGTCTGGCTGTGAATATGTCACAACAAAGTGACAATCTTCAGTCATCAAGTTCCTCCCGGCAGTTTCTGAAGGTCACGGCTACATCAGCTTGTTTATTCACCCAAGACTCTTTCTAGCACTTTCTTTCGTCGGTATGCTTAAAACACTTTAGGCAGCTGTGGAAATCTGTATTTGAGGCAGCCGTAACCTTAACATCACCCAGCACGATGACTCATATGCCGGAGGGGAGCTGCACTCGGGACGGGACGGTATGTGTCATGAGGATTTACTTTCCATCAGGTGAATGGCATGATACATGTGAAAACCTCTGGCCAATATGGATGGAGGAGAGATGTGGATCTTCACCGAGAAGCATACTGCAGCATCCCCCGGCCATCATCATCACCGCAGCGCCAGCAATGATTCACGAGTTTCACAAAGTTTAATACTTAACCACTAACACTAAAGTATGAACAATAGTAATAATGATGCTAGTCTCAGTACTACATATTGAAAGTACGTATATTGTATTTCATGTTTGGTCTAGAAACTTGGCAAAGATGTTATTGCTTAAATGTTACTCGTTTATAATGAGTTTTTCAATTCCGGTTCCAGTTTAACTGAAAGCAAGTATTATATTTGCCCCTGGTGTTTCTCATGAAATTCCAAAATTTGTTTAGTGTTTCACCATTTTTAACACTTTTTTTGTCTTCATATATATATATATTTTTTTTAATAATTCAGACTTTTGATTGAATATTTTGTTAAATCCGAGTAACATAGGTTGCCAAACGTATTACAATCACTAGAGGTTACAGATACTTGATTACTGACAGATTTAAGTTGACTGATACAGTATTCTGGTAAATAACTGTAATTTAGAGAACATCAGTTCTAATTTGGGTGCACAATACTGTAATGAAATTAGTGAGACGACCCAAAAGAGCTGCTGTCATTATCAGTTAGATTTAAATCAAACAAATCCGCATCCGAGGAGGATACACAAAACAAGACAAAAAGACCTAGAAGAGAGGGCACATGCATACAAAACAATGGGCCAACCTTTTCAGCAATGGAGACAGAGTAATACTGTCAAGAAATGCATCCCAAGGGCATGACTAGCTGAAGTGTTGCCATGGATACAGCAGAAGTGAGCTGATGAAAAGTGAGGTATATGACCGCAACAAATGATGGCTGCACTCAACCTGCCGTCACACCGACCACACACGGTCTTCACCGCTCTCATAGTCTTCCTCCCAGTGTCTAGACGCCACAATGTGGGGCTGAAAAGTTTCTAGCATTCAGACAGCCAAAAAGTATGAAGCATTCTGTCATTTGAAAGCAGTACATGTCTTCCCGTGTCTGCATCTGACAGGAAAAAAATGTTATTTTGTTGCCATTAAATATGCCAGCAAGGATAGAAACCTGAACTCTTTACTAATGCACAAATAAATCAGTGTCATGAAAGTAAATACCATCAATTTGATTTCATTTTGACTTGAAACTCCCAATCAGTGTTCAAGTCTCAAATGCTTTTGCATTTTGCCTGCACTATTTTGGTCAGTGTACACATTTTTGGGCATTGCATCACATCTTTTTCTCTTCATTATGAACAATAATATTACCTGTATGTACCTGAATGTGATCTGGTATAATAATATGCTACAGTGTTCGGTCCATCCGACATTTTGAATGTAACATGCTTAGTGCAAAACATGTTTTCCAGAGAATGTGATGGGTTATTAATGGATTCCTGAATAATGTAGCACTTTAGAGTCCTGTGTGTACGGCTTAGTTTACTGGCCATTTGCAGTGATTTCTCCGTAATGTGGTATATAATTTTCCCATGCTGATGCAGTTTTAACCCAATCAAAAGCTGTCTGCTCACTGGTACAGCGGATGAGGCCATGCTTACCACAGAAAGTCATGATTCAGCTGTCTAAAAGCAACATTTGAAGCCCATCTGCTACTTGGCAACGAATAGTCCCACTTCAGATTGTATAACTGAATTATTTCCACTATCTACTATTTATTCTTTCCGAATAGATTTTCAATTGGAGCTCAAGTGGAATCCTATTGGCATGTGCCCATTTAATTTTCAGTTTGTGAAATTCAAAATGCGGTCACAATGGCCAACAAAATGGCTTCATGTGAATGTGAAGCAGTACCTTGGGTCAATATTTACAGTTCATGGATTCATGCCCAGATATGCCTTTGTAAGCGATCCATCAATTCTGCAATGCATTGCAAGAGCATGCATGCAAATCTATTTTCTGTGTGTAGCTTCAGTGTTTTGTTATTGTCTTTGGCTGATGTGTTCAGAAGTACACGCTCTTACCCATATGTGTGAGATATTCACCTCTTGCTTTTATATATTAGTATATGCCTAACTTGACCATTATTAAAATCACTTTGAAATCTTTCCATGTAGACAGTTGGCTTATGATTAACTATCACCAAACCGTAATATTAAATGTTGATGCATAACTTGTATTGTTTGTGGTATGGATGTGAATGATACTTCAAATCATGTGTTAAGGGCATGTGCGGTATCACTTTCTTAATGAAGCATTAACAAATTTCCTTGGTGTTGCTATTACATTCTATATTCTTTATGTTCACATTTAAAATACATTGAGAACGGTGTCTCTGATTTACTTTATTGTTTGGTACATCAGTAAACAATGTTGGGGATAATGCATTACAAGTAACGCAAGTTACGTACTCAGATTACTTTTTCAAGCAACTAGTAAAGTAACACATATTTTGAAATTACAATTATTTTACATTACATTATTTTACAAATAAGTAATGGAAGCTTTTGGTTTTTGTTATTAAAAACAAATAAACAAGCTACTGTGTTACATTTTGCCCAGGTGACAAAATATAACACAAAAGTAACATAATGCATTACTTTGTAACTAAAGTAGCTTTTTTTTAATGGAGTAACACAACATTGTAATGCGTTACTTTTAAAAGTAACTTTCCCCAACACTGTCAGTAAATAAGACAGTGATTAAACAGTGATCTCCCATTGGTCTTAGCAACATGAAAAACAAAACTGTTACACTTTTTTGTAAATAATGTATTGACAGTGCATCAATATTAGAAGACTCACAATAACTGAAGGTGTCACTCACTGCACAACTATTCTCAATTTTTAATGTATCTATACTTTGTTAATTTTTATGGAGATTTCTAGTTTTTGGCTTTTATTTGTGATGTATTCACTGCATACATTACAAGCAAGTGACGTGACAACCTTTCAGTGAGTTACATTAGCTATGGTACTTTTGGCTTTTGTTCTGACAAAAAGAAATCTCACACCTGCGCATGAATATTCACAAAATACTTGCATGTAATTACATCTGCAATTTATTTCTGTAAGCACATCTATAATTACTCTGTTGACCCTGGCCTTTAGTCCATGTGGTGTTTTGCAATACAACATGAACACAAAAGTACACTGTGCCAAACAATTTTCGTAAACACTGCAGTGAAGGTATTCCCGTAGTTCAGACAGATAAACGTGGGTCTAGCAATGCCAAAATCGTGGGTTCAATTCCTAGGAAACTGATCAAATGTAAACCTTGAATGCAATGTAAGTAGCTTTCAAAAAAGGTGTCTACCAAATGCGTGAACGCAAATATAAGTAAAAAACACCTAATATAAAATAAGACCTATAAATAATTTCCTTTTGCACTTTTACTTCTGATCTAGCTTCTGTACTTCAGTTTTCTCTTGATACTTGGTTTTGCAGTGCTTGGTATGGACATTAGTGTGATCATTTACTTGTGATCTTCCTCATGAGTGTACAATATAAGCTTAATGACTACCCTTACCAAAAATAAGTATACTTCAAGTTTATTTCATTAAGTATACTTGAGTAAAGTTCAAGTATATGATCAAGTATACAGATGTCACTGTAATAGTAGTATAGTTGTAAGTGTACTATTTCAATACTCCTTGGGACTAAATTGGCCCACTTTCTGCTATATAAAAGTATACATTTAAGTACACTTTAAGTAAAACAGTAGTAAACTTTGAGTACACAACTAGTTGTATTTCAACTATACTAAAACTTAGAGATATACTGATTAAATACTTGTAGTATTTTTAGTACACTTTGAAGTATAGTAAACTGCTAGTTTAGTAGATGTATACTGCATTTATACTTATAAGTTTAGTTTAAGTGAACTGTAAAGTTCATGCTGTAAAGATACTACTATGTCCCTATTATGTATTAATTTGTATATATTTTGTTTGAATATCTGAACATACAAAACATTGAAACAAAGATCAGATTGTAAACAGAAACATTTTATTCTAGCTTTATGCTTTCTTTTTTTGTACATAAATACTTGAATGTGGGTAAGTTTCATAAATAATAATACAAAATAAATAAATAAACAACATTTTGAACAAAAAGCTGAAAACAGGCCATGAATTGGATTCAGAGTGATGATCAAAACATAGATGGAGTCGAACAACACCCCAAAGCTGATTACAGTCATTATTACCTCTTCATGGGTCACATTTTATTCCATAACGTTACAGTTTTGATGTTTTTTTTTTTAAAAAAGAACATGTGGAAGCATCTGTTGTTTCAGTTTCTTCTTCACTTGTGTTTTGGAAATTCTGTACAGTAGATGTGTAATAGCGCCCCCTACCGTATAACAATGCAAACATGGATTCTCAGAGAACAACTTTGCTCAAATATATTTAGACTTTTTCTAAGTATAAGTCAGGTATACTTAAATATCATTTTAAGTATATTTCTGAGAAGTACATAAAAAGTAGACTGAAAGTATACTTTCCTATTTTAGTGCTAGATAGCACACTTCAACAAACGTCTTTTTCGTAAGCGTAAATGCCATTTTCACACCTGAGATATAGATAGAAACCTTTGACACAACTGTAGACCTCAGTGGAATGATGATTTCACGATTAGTTCGCTGTAATCTCTATGATTTTTTTCTGATTAATTGTGCAGTTATGGTTAATTTTTTCATCGTTATTTTCTGCCAATTTATATAACTTGCGATTAAGAGCACTGAAAGGTAGTTGTGTGCTACAGTAGTCTTAATGCAGATTATATTACAACAATGAAAGGCTACTATTTAATTAACCTTATGTACATATGCATTATTTGCTCATCAAAGCTGTCAGACTGCACAATACAGTAACAGCTGTATTGTGACTCTAAGAGACAGAAGATTGAAGAGGCAACAAAAACAGTGATATTTATCCTTAAAAGCACCATTCACAGCAACCTAGACTCAACGCTGAGTGCTACTAGTGACTCAACATATTAATTAGTGTTTTACTGCAGGATGTGATTTTAATAATGGATGGACAGTGAATAATGGAAGGATTTTAGACTTGGCAAGAAATACACTCCATTAGTTTAAGGTAAATGAGCAGAGATGCCGATGTTTTATATGTCAAGTTTCAGTACACGTTGTGGATGTTTCACTTGTCTGACACCCATTTCAGGTCTTGGAGTCTCTATTAACTAAACAATCCGGTGTTTTTGAAAAGGGAGGCATACAAAATGTCAGTCCAAACTCACCAAAACAATCTACCAGAACCAGATGGACAATGTGTTTCTTACTAAGATAACAAGTAATCTATCCGCTAGTAAGACCGCAGTGGGTCCAAGAGAGTAGAGCAATCCCTGTCCACGGGGAAGATTATTATGTCCGCCGAGGTACTGGGTGATACACAGCCATTGTATTTCATAAGGCAGTGAAAAGCAATCGTGAAATGTTTATCTCAGGGTCAAATGGATTTTAGAGTTTAAAATAAATTGCCGGCAGCAGCTGGGAACAGCGCTGTCTCCTTTAAGCAGCATACATGATGTATAAGAATATTCACCAACCCCTGACAGAGCATCTTTCCAAGCAGAATAGAGAGATTAGAGGTTATGCAGCCTCTTCTTATGAATATAACAGGATTTAAGAATTTTACAGCACAATAAGAGAGAGTGTCAGGCTATTCTGTGTGTGCAGACCACACAGGTCTGTTGATATTGCTCTACACAGTATTTGTTTGAATAGATCAATTCTGGACTTTCATTTAAAAATAATAGGGCATTTGACAAAAATGACACTGCTAAATGCTAATTGGCCACTTTTCACCATTATGCCAATCTGCAAAAGATAAAATGTCCTAAAATTAAGACCTTATTCAGTAAACATCCTGACAAACAAACGTAAACATGCCTTTAAAGTCCAAAAGCATTCACTGCATGATGCAGCCTATCAGCGTATGAGTGCGATCGCGGATTTGATACAGTTCAGTAATAGGTAAATATTGAGTGAGCTACATTTAATGGCTCATTTCCGTCGAGCGGTACGGGTTAGTACAGTACAGTACAGTGCGATTTGGGACCGAACACCCTGATACAGCTTGTGTTTCCACTGCCAACAGTACCCTTACTTGTTAGGCATGGCAAAATAGCAATCGACGAAAAAGGGCGGCAATAGCCGTTTCTCAGTATTGACATAAAACACAAGTCTGCCTCTTTTTTTTTATGTCAGTTTTAATGAACAATAATAGCCAATATAAAAGTATAAGTACAAAGTATAAGAGGCTTATATAAGAGGAAATAAAGACAAAAGCAAACAATTCAGTCAAACATATACAGCAAAGTCAGTGCTGTTCTACGGTAACGTTCAAAATAAATAAATAAAGTTAAACATGACTTTGTGCTCAGCCAAAACGATATGACCAGGAACAAATAACAGATTCATGAGACCAACGATTGCCTGTTGATGTCACGATACGCTGTTTGGGAAGCAGGAGGCACAAATAAACATAAACAGTCTTTAATCCACGGCACACAGGGGTAAATCCACAATAGGCAAAGAACAAACACACGCACATAACTGGTTGACCCAGCAAAGACAAAATGCAAGGACAGGAACCTAAATACACAGGTTAATTGGGAAACACAGGGGCAAACTAAACAACAGGGCCAACACAAGACAAATCAGGTCTATGATCCTGACAGTTATGCTGGGTTCACACTAAAAGACAAACATGAGGACAAAAAATCCTAGATTTAACCATTTTGCTCCTATAGTGTGTGGTGTCCTGACTGTGAAGACGAGAAATCTCTCAAAATCTCTCGAGACTTGAGAATAAACATCAACAGTTCTATAAGAGCTTTATTTCAACGAGACAGTTTGTCTTTGCCTTATGTTTCTTCATATTGGAGTCAATTGACAGACAGTATTGTTTAGAAAAAGGTTTGGTTAATACCTAATCAATATTCACTGTAATTACAAATAAGATTAAGGAAGTATCATTAAAAATAATGCACAAGATTTACCAGAAAAAAATTATTGGGTTAAATTTAAATCTGATATTATTTTTTAGTTGCTCCTTTTATGTCAGTTGCCCTGAAACAGTGGTACATTTATTTTGGCATTGCCCTTTTGTAAAACAATTTTGGCAAAATATTATACAAAATATTGATAATTATTTTTTGTTATGGAAATATGTATTGTATTATTTATTCTCTGCAGAATAGAAAAAAAGAAAAAAAGCACAGTCACGGCTACATGATAAATCTTATTATTTTTTCATGCAAAATTTCATATTCACAAATGTAAATGTAAATGTAAAAAAAAAAAAAACTTTTAAAATTAAAATTAAAAATTCACGGAAAAAAATCACCTCAGAGCAGATTTAGTCACTCCTAACACACCTCACACCACAGGAAAATCTGATAAGATTCTTTAGAACCACCAAGATAATCGGACATTACCTAGGATCAGACCTAGAAATCAGCCCGGTTATCTTGTGGTGTATACCCAGCTTTAGATATACCAAAAAAACGAATTGTATCTCATGTTTAATCACTACAGAGACATCAGAGTCAGCAGCAAATGTCATAAGGACTAGCCGAACTAAGGCTGCTGTAGGCAGGATACATGAGCACTGAGCGTCCGGTGATCTCCAGGAGCTCACATCTCTGAAATCGGCATACTGTAGCAAATTTTAAAATAGGCACTAACTTTATAAATAAACCGCAGATTTGAGTTTTAAATAATTACATTCTGGCCCCAAAAAACTCTTAAACCACATTTCATGACACAATAACAGTAATATTTTGAAAATAATGCAGGCTTTTGGGCAATGACGTTTCACAAGTCCACAAGAAAGCATATTGAGAAATGGCTGTTGTCTGTATGAAAAATGATAAAATACACTGTTATTTTATTTGTGTTTGTGCAGTCTGATGTAAATAAGCCCAACACGCATGAACAGCATGGCGGAACGAGTGAAGGAGACGCTTTATTCCCTTGTATCACACACAAGTGACAATTCTAGTCAACCAATCAACGTTCTGCAGTGAGTTTAGCTCCACCCTTTTGGTATCTTTTACTGTGCTAGGTACCCCAACAGAAGGGTACCAAAATAGTGGTATGGTGCGGGGAGTTTGACACCCCTCCAGTGTCTGTTTTTTTCTGTTTTGCCAATAAAATAACTCCAAACAAAGCCAAAGCAGAACCATTGTGTGTCTGAATGAAATTAATCTGTTCCTGAATGAATCATTTGAGTCAATGATTCAGTGTTCCGTTCACTTAGGCACTGTCACAAATTGCACCCTAAACCCTCATGGTCTTCCTCTACGTTCAAACTTTCGTGACATAATGCCGCTTTGACTGTTGGTTAGGGGTGTGCATCGAGGGCATATAGGCATTTGCAAGCACGCGTCTAAAGGCTCAAATGAAGAATGGGACAGCAGCCATTGAAAGTCTGCAAGACTACAAGTACTCATGAAGTGTGCCATTTAGGACAGGGCCTTGCTTTGTTTCTAAATAAATAATCTGTTTTGATGAAAGATTTAACAAATCATTTGACTGAATAATTTAATGAATCACTTATTAACAAATGGCAATGGCAGTTGTGGGCTTTGACAGTTCTATTACAGGCCTGAATCAGCCATTTGAAGTTAAATGTACAGAAAATGGTAACCTAAAAAATGTAATCTCTAAAGTAACCAGTTCTTTTTTTTCAAGTTAAAAAAAAAAAACAAAAAAAACAAATCACTGAACCAACCGATACACATCAATTTATGCCAGCAAAACGATTTTTTATGGGTTCAGTCAGGTAGAAATAGCTCTTTAAGGTAGTAATTGGATTCATAAATGCAGTTTCATGCTGACTTAGAAATACAATGAAGATTTGATGATCTACACAAAGTGGGCAGAACAGATCATTAGAGATCCTTGTAGAGCCTGGTCAACATTTCTTTAGAACATAACCCTGAACTAAGAGATACAAACCATTATAACAAAACCAAGCAGACACATGTGCAGTTTCTTGCTTTAGGCAGCGTCTTTCATCAATAACTGCCCAATTATATCAGCTCTGCTGAACAGACGTTTATACACACTGTACATGAAAACTGCACTGCTGCACCAACCACCACCACTCATCCAACAAGTATGGAGTTTTGTACCCTATTTATCTCTTTAGGTTGTAATTCAAAGGCCTAGTCAGGATGACTAAAACACCCAATAGTGCAAAAATGCAAACTTACTAACGAAACTGACATTAAGAGTTGATTGGCAATGACTTTCCAGACAACAAATGCTTCCAGAAACACATTAGCATGATGGACTGTGCATTTGTCAAAGAGAATGAAGGTTTCATCTGGAACAAACCGGAGAGGAGGGTTATTCGCCTGGATGTGGGCGGCAGGGGGAAATGAAGAATGAGACGCAGTAAAGTGCTGAGGGTGGATCGAAATGTGCGCGATGGAAATTTGCACAGATTCAGCAGCATTGGCAGATGTGAGTGGAAAATTTCCTTCAGCAAAAGCTCTCAGACCGGGAGCCACACCGATGCGCTCGGCACTCGTAATAGCGTAAGTTGCCGCTGTGACGTTCTGTGGGTTGAGAGTGATTTTGAAGCCGTGCGCCCAGGTGTGTCATTTCTCAGTCGCCGGGCTGCTCCTCCGTCAGCTTTCATGATATACGGAGGTTTCTGCTGTCAGCGGCTCCGGCTCATGACTGGCAGCGATCCATGCTTTGACTAACAATGGGAGAATACTGTTTACACACTGATTGAGCTATGAAGTGACAAAGTGAGTCAAAGTTGAAGTCATTAGTATAACAGAGTCCGGGGAGGCTTCAGTCTGTCTGCGTGGAAGTCCTTTCCTCACTGACAGGAAACCATATATGTGGATTGGGAAAAAACCTCTTCACTGGCTCCCCATCAATCTCCACTATAAAAGCCTGCACCTACAACGATGCCTTGTTATAACTGTCAGGTTAGTAGATGAGACATCATGCTGAGCGGTCTCATAAGCAACAGTAATGAACCTGTCCATAAGGCTGTCATTCCTATTAAGAAGTGCATCTTCATGTCGCCGTTATAAACACTGAAGTGTACTGTATGCATGTAAACTCACACATTTTAAAAACGAAAATCATAATAGTTAACCCCAAACTGTCAAAACAGGGTGTTACATATGGAGGTTGCCATGTTTGCTCTGTTTCTGGGTGCAAAAAACATTACATTTTCTGGGGAATATTGGTTTAATTGGTGATCATTTTATGCTGTAGGTTTTGACTGGTTCTCAATGGCTGTATTGAGTATAGCTGAATCATACTAACATATTTTTTCACCCTGTTAGTCTATTGTAAAATCCATGTAAAAAGTGTATGTGGGAATGTGCTTGGTAGGTAACAACAAAACAAACATTAGTAAGAATTTACAATAGATTTTAATTATGTCATGTTTTTTCAACACATTCTCACTCCCAACTCATCACATATTGACACTTGATCAGGACCTCTTGGCCTCACTTTTTGATGCTCAGAGTACCCCTTTAGTGTCATTTTTCGTCGTGCAGGAGTTGTTTGTCTTAATTTAATGGTTTGCATGCATTTGTAAAAATAGGAATTATTTTATATAAATGTATACTTTCATTGGAGCACCTAACCCCACCCCTACCCTAAACCTACCCACTCCTGAACAATATAAAACATGCAACAGGCAAATATAAGTACAGTCACAGGTATTTATTGCAAAAACTGACCATAAACAAGCAGTATAAAAGCATTGCAAACAAGTCCTGTTGCATTCCGAGTCTTCTGAAGCAGCACAATATCTTTATGTGAATAACAGAAGGTTTTAATCGCTGAAAATGATCCCACTCCATTAACACGCTCACATCTCATTAAGATGCTCCCAGACATTAGCATGATGCAATCGGCCATGAGACACATAGGAGACAATGGCATTTCACAACCGAGGCTTGTTTCTTCTGGCTGCGTTTTTTGAAACGTGGATGGAGATGGCGATCACATCTATTCTTCTCACAAATCAATGGTTTTGCTTTGGAACCCCTGGAATATTAATACTTTTTGAATAAATTATGAATATATTTGTATCTGCCCGTTATATCTTGTGTTTTGTTGACAAATGGTTAGGTTTAGGGGCAGCGGTTGGGTTAAATGTGTAAATAGTGTAATTTAAATAAACTGTTGTGACTGTGTTTAATCATGACGATAAAATTCCCAGTACCTTTTGTGTCAGCACACTGATGCCAAGGGTTTCTTATATAAAGTACTGGAGGACCTTGCACGTTGAAAAATGACGCTAAACGGGTACCCTGAGCGTCAAGAAGTGATGCCAAAGGGTCCCGACCAAATGTCAAAATGTGACAAGGTACTCATTATGAAATACTATTTCCAAAACACCAGTTGGTGCATCAGTTGATGAAATCTCCATTTGTTTTCATCTTAAAAAAGAAAGTCTATACAGATCTGTGACTGCATGGGGGTGAGTAAATGAAGAGATCATTTTCCTTTATAGATGGAGTATCCCTTTATGATAAATGATAATCTTGATGAGAGCATATTTCTGAAAGTCTGATTATACGTATTAAAATTACAACCTAAACAAATTCATTTTTTCAAGAGTTTCACAGTTTAAGTGTCTTAGCTGCTGTAGACTGTGAACACTGGTCTGCAAGTCCTGGCCTGACTTTCAGTGTGACATTTCTGGGAACTGTGATTTTATACACCTTCAGGTGGGAGGCAAACACTCGCTGCGTTGCATAAGGTGCTCAGCAGACAATACACTTCTGCAAGTCAACATGAATCATAATTCTCTCCATTTACTGTCTTAATACGCATTCCTGATCTTATTGTGGATGATTCATCAGTGTGTCTCATTCCAATATATATAAAAAGGATTGCAATTTTTCTTCAAAATATAATAATGTGTAATAACAGGATGAATTTGGGTTAACTTGAACAGATGATTGTGAACAACTATCCCCATTATCCTAAAATCAACCCTTCACCGACACAAGGCCACTTTTTTGTACCAACCATCAGATATGCTTTTTTCTTTGAATGCATAGTGAACACAGTTTCACATTGACTAAAAAAAATCTGACGCCTCGAGATTTGATGGTCCATTCTACACTGCAAACTTCAAAGTCCATACCATTAAAACAAACAAAATAAGACACAAAAGGATGTCTTGCTTCAGGCAGCGGCTTTCATCAATAACTGCCCAATAATAACAGGAACACTGGACCTGAAAACATTATCGCTGGCATTGGATCTACCTCTAACCCTACACCAATCATCACATACCTGCACACAGTATGATTCTGACAATGTTACAAAACCCAGTGAGATTCTGTTGTCATCAGCAGGGACCATCTAAGGCAGCATCATTAAGAAAGCCATAAGTCACTCAAGCAAGACTCACAAATAGTGCAGCTCACATGAAGCATATAGGAGAGTTAACTAACACACAGTCAGAAGTTGTTCTAGCTGTCTGACAGTAAGCTAACAATGTGGGTTTTAAAATAGGAAACATCTGAAAGAGTTTGTTTTAATTAGACTAAACTATTTTTGTATCAATACTTTTCAGTATTGAAATACATATCAACATTTGTCTGCCATATTGGTTTAATATTTTCAGCCAGATTCATTGCCGGGACTGAAGAATGCATGTAATGCTTATGATATCTTAAATGCTATATGTACCCTAGTAAAAAATAATAGATGTAAAATGCATTTATTTTATACTAAGTACAGTTCAAGTCTATTAACATACTGTATTTACTGACATACTGATATAAATAGGTGTAATTAAACTTTATTTGGAGTACTACTTGTGCACAATGCACATTTCTCAATATTAAGTCTAAAATATGTTTTAAGGATTGAAGGATCTTCAAATAATGGTCTTTAAATGCAAAATATACCTAAAGTTCCACTTTAGCACAATCAAATATACTTCAGTATATCTTTAGTTGGAGTTAGCACACTTCTGCACAATTAAAGTGCAATTAAAGTGCAAGTACAAAATTAGTTGTTCCAATTTAGCAGACTTTAAATATACCAGTTTAGTATACTAAAAGTACAATTGCAAGGTATTTTATTAAGTATATATAATATGTAAATGTATTTGTAGTATACTTAGCATGAAATAAATGTATTTTAAACACATTTTAGTATATTTATGTTTCTCTGGGGTATAGGTACCCTGTTAGTTTTGGAATAAAGCTATTGTTTATATTAATTTTCATAACATAAATGCACAACAAACATTACATTCTGTATTGAAACACTGTGTATCTTGTGTATATGTTATGAAATGCACATTCATTTGTAAAACCTACATAACTCATTTTAGTTCACTGCTATTCAAATTCAAGGTTACAATAAATGTAAGAAATGTAAGAATTAAACTGTCAGAGCTGTGCTCTTGCATCCTTGAAAGCTGCACTCACTGTATTTGCATGGAAGAGAGCTGCTTGTACATTCTTCACAATGTCTCCTTTTGTGTTCAGAGAAAGAAAGAAAGTCATACAGCTTTGCAGTGAATAAATATGAACAGAGCTGTCATTTTTGGATGTTGTTAACAGAAAAGCAAACCCTATGACAGGTGATCTACTGGAGCATCACTGCACATGAGCAAAGCATTGTCATACTATATTATTTATATGCGAGCATCTCGGCTGCATCTAATAAGCTACAGCACAACACAATGGTTTCCTTTCGGCTCGAGTCTTGGCATGGTCCAGGCGGCCTCACCGACTGTCTGACTTAATGTTGCACCAAGGGTGATGGATGTTCTTTTCAGCTGCCTTATCTGGCCGTGTGTTTTCTGCCCATGTGTTGAGAATACCAAGTGCCTGGGCCGCCAGTGTGCAATTATCTGGCAGGCTGAGCAGGCTGGCTTGCAGGGGTTTCAGCCTCTTTCTGTACACACACACACACACACACACACACACACTAATGAGTGTGCGGCGCAAGGCACTCTAACCCCGCCTTCTGAAAGAAGCACTGTCCCAGCATTTCATTACCGCATTTATCTCAGCAAACACAGAAGTGTGGGGAAATCAAAACCACTTGATCTTTTGCAGAGCGCCGTCGAGGACCCAAGATGCCCGAGCTGAAGTTTGAGAGTATCTATCAATGCCCACCATGACAGGGTATTTATATTGTGCTGGACTGCTAATTATGTTTACAGAAAAGAAAAATGTATCAGTGTATACCCTGATGAATGTACTTTAGGGTTTCACATTTACAACTGAACCCCTGGATGTGAGGATTTATTACGTCTGTTTAGATTTATCAAATGCTAATAATCTGGTAACAGAAGGCTGCTTTAAATACTAAGCACTAACAGAGAAGCATAACTAACAATAACTAAGACTCTAAGTTTAATCGTTATTTACTCACCCTAATATTGTTGCAAACCTGTACGACTTTCTTAATTCTGCATAACTCAAAGGAAGATATTTTTGAAGTATATACGGCAATTACTTTCTTACAAAATTACTTTCTTACTAGTAAAATACTTTCTTGTTAGTAAAATGACTTAAGATATTATGGCTTGTTTTCTGAAACAACAACAACAAAAAAAGTTTTGCAGTTTTTGCTTAAATTAAGCAAAAATATCTGCCAAAGAGACAATAAAAAAGAATCTTGTTTAGCCTTTGAATTAAGATTATTTTTCTATTGACAGATATTTTTGCTTGTTTTAAGCAAAAGCTAACCTTTTTCAGAAAACAAAACATAATATCTCAAGTCATTTTACTTGTCAAGTAAATGCATCTTGATTCAAGAATGTTTAGATATTTATACTAGAAAACAAGACAAAACACTAAATAAGAAAATCATTTTTTTTGCAGTGTAGGTAACAAAAGTGAGTACACCCTAAATGATAACAGCACTATGTCATTTAACCATGCAGAGACACATGTCCTATTCATCATGTTCATGTTTTTGTCTGCTTGACAGAACCATACAAAGTTGTGTATCTTGTATTAGAGCAGTTAAAATGTGGTGCTTTAAGTACAATTCTCTCATACTGACCACTGGATGTTCAACAAGGCACCTCATGACAAAGAACTCGCTGAGGATTTGAGAATTAGAGTTGTTGCTCTCCACAAAGATGGTCTAGGCTATAAGAGGTTCAGTAACAACCTGAAACTGAGTTACAGTACTGTGGCCAGAGTCATACAGAGGTTTTCCAAGATGGGTTCCATTCGGAATAGGCCTCGCAAGGGTCGATCAACAAAGTTAAGCGCTCGTTCTGTGTGTCAGGTGCAGAACCTGGTTTCAAAAAACAGATGCACGAGTGCTGCCAGCATTGCTTTAGAGGTTGCAGAAGCAGAAGGTCCGCTCGTCAGTTCTCAGACCATACGCTGCACACTGCAACAAGTCAGTTTGCATTGGCATCATCGAGAAGGAAGCCTCTTCTGAAGCTGGCTTACAAGAAAGCCCACAAACAGTTTGCTGAAGACAACCTGCCCAAGAGCATGAATTACTGGAACCATGTCCTATGGTCTGATGAGACTAAGATAAACTTGTTTGGCTCAGATGGTGTCCAGCATGTGTGTTGATGCCCTGGTGAGGAGTACCAAGATAATTGTGTCTCTCCTACAGTCATGGTGGTGGTAGCATCATAGTCTGGGGCTGCATGAGTGCTGCTGGTACTGGGGAGCTGCGCTTCATTGAGGGAAACATGGATTCCATTATGTACTGCACATTTCTGAAGCAGAACATGATGCCTTCCCTTCAGAAACTGGGCTGAATGGCAGTTTTCCAACATGTTTTCAAACACACCACCAAGATGACAATTGCCTTGCTGAGGAAGGTGCAGGTAAAGGTGATCTGACCTGAACCCTACTGAGCACCTATGTGGCATCCTCAAGCGAAAGGTGGAGAAGCACCATATGTCTAACATCCAGCAGCTCCATGATGTCATTATAGAGGATTTGAAGAGGATCCCAGCAACAACCTGTGCAGCTCTGGTGAATTCCATGCACATAATGATTGAGGCAGATAGATAACAATGGTGCTAACACAAAATATTGACACTTTGGACACAGTTTTGACAAGTTCACTAAGGGTGTACTCACTTTTGTTGCCAGCTGTTTTGACAATAATGGCTGTATGTGTATGAGATACTGTAATTTTTTGTTGTTACACATTATATGTATGTACGTGTATGCATACGTATGCATAATTACAAACAGCTAATGCTAACCCTATAGTAAGTACATGCTATTCGTTAATATTACTCAGAACGCATTTGTGTAATTATACTGTAAAAAGGACATTAACACTTTAGTTTAGGGACCAATTTTCACAATTAACTATTTGCTTATTAGCATGCATATTACCAGCACATAGGGTGTTCATTAGTACATAAATAAAGCACATAATAATGCCTTATTCTACATCACCATATTTTAGATCCCTTAATAATCCACCTAATACTTAAACTTAACAACTATCTTACTAACAACAAATAAACAGCAAATTAAAAGTTTATTGAAAGAAAACTCTTAGTTAATATTTAGATAATAGTGAGAATTGAAGAACTTTTTAAACAAAGTGTGGCCGTATATATACTGTACTGTATATATAAAAAAAAAAACCGTTTTGTTCATATAAAACTTGACAACAATGGACTCCACTGACTCACTATGTGGACACATAGGTAAATTTTCATTTATTTATTTATTTGTATTTCACAAAAAGAAAAAAAAAAAAAAAAAGTCATACAAGTTTGAAATGACATGGTTGTGAGTAAATGATGACAAACATTATTTTTTTTTTTTTTCCCACATAGCAGATTTACTTCAGTGAAGAACAACATGATGAGTAATTCTCCAGCAGCGAATAAATGAGAACACCTTGAATTTTGCATTAGCACTTAGTAGATGTTAAAATTAGGGCTGTTACAAAACATTAATTTAGCTCATTATGTAAAAATAACAATTAATCATGACCTTAATGACAAGAATTGTAAGCTGCAAGTATCTAAAGGCAGAGCGCTGTTTAAATGAGTCCACAGCTCAAACCAAGTTGTTTCAACCTGTATGTTCCAGAATGGAGAAGAATGATTGAGCCTTAAGATTCGATGTGTTAAAACTTGAACTGTTTACTTTGTTCTAAAAGAACTTATGGTGCGACACTGACAAAACACTGAGATATAATGCAACAGACAAAGAGATACATGGGTAATTAAATTATAGCACAGAATGCCGAGCTTTGAGCACCTGACCAGATGAAAAGTGCCTAATACAAGCCAACAGATCAGCTTAACTGGGAGATCAGCTATGACCAGTAACACAGCTTTGGCTGATTTATGATGTACTTTCAGTAGTGTACTCAGACTATCATGAAATGGTTCCTACAGACATATTTACACTGACAGTGAATTTTCCACATCAGTCCATATGTATGTATGACTTAACCAGCAGTGGTTGTGAGGCTGCAGTTTTTTTTTGCATCAGAGTGGTATATTAAAGCAATGCCACCAGGCGAATAGGCTACTGTAACACCTAGCAATCAAGCTTTTTTCACAAAAAAAAATCAAAGCATGGAGAAACACGTAACATCTATATACAGAAACAAAGGGAATAGGGATGAAGGCTCAGGGAAACAGGCCCATGCAAACTAAAAGTCCACAAAAATGAATCGTGACAAATACATACACATTTGTGTCATTTTTCTATCAGCCACTGACGAGTTTTCTTGGTTTTGTTGCGTCAGCAATATCAACTTATTTTGCAAGAATGAGCAAAAGGTAAAATGTGATTTGTTTATAACACGCACAACATCTAATTCCCAATTTTGTGGCTAAACTAAATTGTGTAAAGGATCTAAGGATCTAATTTAAGTTTTTCTATATAGCAACTTCTGTTGTGTAGCTTCAAGCTACAAGCAAAAACTACATGCTACATGCTTTTTTATTATCTATTATGGCAGTGCTTTAGTGCCATGCAAAATGATAATAATGATTAAAAGTATGAGAATAAAGTTGTAGCAATATGTGGCAATAAAGTTGTTTGTATTTCATGATAAAAAGCTGAGCATTTGTGTTATATTAAAAGTAACAAAAGCTTATTGTGATCATTGGGTGGTTGGCGCACTACAAATAATGAAAGGATTTGAAGACACAAAATGTTATTGCGGTTTTTAATGGCAAATACATGTGAAAAATGAAAAGTTGGATGCCACACACTGTAAAACCCAATAGTTTACCTTACTTAGTTACAATTAGTTATCTTTACTTAGTTACTATACTTACTAGGTTTTATTAAGTTACAGCTACTTTCAAGGCAAATAAAACAATTTACTTACTTGCTTTGAGTGATGTTTACTTAAAATATCCAAGTATCCACAAAGAAACCAATGACATTAATAAACCAGTGAGAGGCAGCAGTGCACTAATATGTTGCTAATGTGCAACATAACAACAGAAGAAGAAGAAAAAGTTTTTGAGATGGGGCAATTTTTAGTAGACTTTTCACTCACATCTTTCTTTCACTACTTTCACTACTTCTTTCACTACTTCACTCATTTCCCAAAGTTATCTTGAATGTTGAATTTTCAATACAACTGAAATATTTGAGAGAACATCACATTTTTTTTTTTTTTTTAATACTCACCATTATAGTGAATAGTGTTACTTTTGGTTGGGCATTTGGAACTTTGTTTATATTACTATAGTTTTCTTTCTATTGTTGCAGCAATGCAACATGAAATCAGAGTTCTTTGATTTCAAAGAAAGAAAAGTCATAAATAGGTTACTTTTAGAAGATAACCTATATTCTAATTAAATCATTAGGTTGCATATTTTTCATGTTGATTAATGATCTTTTACAATTTTACTGTTTTTCTTTTTTTTTATAAACGCTACAAGAAGCTTGTAACTGTGTTGATACAATCTTTTAATATTTGGGGTAATGTGCGTGAGTCACACACAGACTTCAACATTCAGCATGTGAATCACAACAATGGTAACAACTCAATTTTATTTATTTTTATTAACTGTATCAATAACCATTTTATGAGCTTTTTTTGTTTGTTTGTTTTTTGTTGTGCTACTACTGACACAAGACAGCAAATGAAATTGGCAAATACAAACAACAACAGTAAAGCAAAGCAATTGCATAATTTATTCACGTCACAATGCACTCTGGGAGTCAGTGAGTAGCTATTAGAGGAATGGAGTAATTAGATAAATTAAAAGCATTAAGTAAATTCAACTTAAAATGGTTGTTAAAATGACTCTTATATTTAAGTAATGATTACTTCAAGTTTTCCAGTAAACATTACTTAAATTTTTTAGGGCAACCAGTTTCCTTAAGTTTTTTAAGTAAATTAACCAGGTTTACAGTGCAGGTGTTTTTGTGGAGCAGGTAATATACTACTTTATTCTCAAACTATAATGACTTAAATCTTATATTGTAATGACTTTTCTAAAAATATTATGACTTTAATCTTAGAGTTATTTATATATATATTTTTTTATTTTACATGGAACTAAACTGCAGTCATAATTTGTAAATAATCATTTAACTATTTATTAATTTTTTATTATATTACTTAATATTCTCCTTGCTTTTGCAGTGTTTGCCGTTGTTGTTTAATCTCATGATTGTGTGGTTTTATGGGTGCGATATTTGTTTTCAAGTGTGAGATGGAAAGGAATGTGTCAAGGTTTCCAGTTTGCTTTTGATTTTCTGCTGCCCAGATGAAGTCCGACTGATACGTTTTATAGTCTATCTTAGATTGGTTTTCTTCATACAGGTCTGCAGTCTAAGATTTGCTTGCTTCAGCTTATTAAAAAAATGAATGCATCTGCATGACATGACAGATGCAGAATACAGATGCAGATCTGCGTCTCTTCACAAGACCTTGCCAAACATACTGTATGTGTACTGGTACAGTAGTAATTACCCCTCTCTCACAGTTTAGACATTTTTACAAAGCACCCCAGTGATTATTACATAAAGGTTTTCTGTAGCTGCAGAAGCTCTGAAAATTTCTCCAGGGCACATACTACAGAAGCGCGGCAAGTTGACAAGACAATCAGTGGCACATCAGCAATAGTGTGAAAGATAAAGAGAAAACTTAACCTAGTTAGGGCAGTGGGGATGATTCTGGCGTATCAGAGCTTTGTGTGGGAGGCTGTGTGAGTAATTTGTCAGAGCTATCAGCTACTCCTGCTGTTCAATCCCAGGGTATATATAGAACGTTATTACTGACACTTAATGATCTCAGATCGATACTGTAGGTGGTCTTACGGCTCTCACAGACACAACAGAAAAAGACACGAGAGCGAACAGAGTGAGAATTTCAGCGAGCCCCGAAAGCGTGCTGTGAATGTGAGGAGGCGCAAAATACAAGATAAGAGTCACGTGAGATGAAGAAAGAGTTTCCACACCGCTGTGCGGCCCGTCAATAGATATATTTATGGGTGGTGGAAATGGTCACGCCTGAATTGAAACAAGCTTGAAATGACTTGAAACATGAAGTGATTTATAAGTGAGCTGGTACTCAAAGAAAAGCATGTAATTGCATCTATCATTACACCTGTGGGTTTTAGTTACTAGTAGATAAACAACAGTTTGCAGTACCAAATTAAGTAATAGTATTATTATTATTATATAGTTAGGCAGAGGCTATTTACATCATATGCAAATATAGTTAATGGGATAGTTCACCCAAAAATGAAAACTAAATCATCATACTCACCCTGGTGTTGTTCTAATGCTGTTAGAACATGAAATAATAATAAAAAAGATTCTAAGATTTGAGAAGTCAAAATACTACGAGAATAAAGTTGAAATATTATGAAAATAAAGTTGAAATATTTAAAGAATAAAGTCAAAATATTATGAGAAAAGAAAGTCAAAATATTATGAGAATAAAGTTGAAATATTATGAGAATAAAGTCAAAATACTACGAGAATAAAGTCGAGATATATATATATATATATATATTGTGACGAGTCGACTGCCTCCCCCCTTATTGTCAGCTGCACCCCGTCGGTAATCGCCGCCCTTCACCAGGCTCCCGACGGGAGTGGGCGTGTGGGAGGAGGAGGGGCGCCGAAACATCCAGGTCTGGCGGCGTGTGATGAGGCACACCTGATGTGAATGAAGCCTCATCACCGCCGCTGTTAAAATGCCGAGCGCGCCTCTCCTCAGGAGACCGGTCTCTTCCCCGTGCATGCACGCTGGTGTCCTCGTGGGTCCAGGAAGGTGTGAAGAGGGAACCAGCGCCGCAGGACGAGTTGCCGGACCCCGCGGGTCCGGATGAGGACCGCACCCGTAACGGCTGACGGGCCAGGATGCCGGGCCGTGTTATCCCCCAGAAGCGCCGCGTAGGTGGAGGAGGACGATGCCGCTAGAGAAGCCGCCGCCCCTCCCCAGCCAACATGTATATGTGGGGCCCACATGGTTTCTGCTGGGTCTACATGGGTACCAAGTGGGCATAGTCCCAAAATAGGCATCTTATCTGGGGCCCACTTGGGTCAGCTAAGTAGGTCCCCCACGGGCAAAAACAGATGGGCTCCCTATGTGGGACCTAGTTGGGTCACAAATGGGAAATGAGTGCTTGGGCTCGAAATGGGCAACACAAATGGGGCCCATATGAGTTTAACAAATGGGTTAGACATGGGCAAACACAATTAATCCCATATAGGCTACCTACACTGGCCCAAGGTAGTACCCACATAGGCCACCTCTATATGGGCTCAGAATGGGGAAACACATATGGGGCCCTCTTGCTCAAACCATATGGGTAAAACATGGGCAAACACAATCAGTCTCATATAGGCTACCTACACTGGCCCAAGGCGGGACCCACAAAGGCTACCTCTATATGGGTTCTGATTGGGGAAACCCATATGGGGCCCTCTTGGTCAAACAATATGGGTAAAAAATGGGCAAACACAATCAGTCTCATATAGGCTGCCTACATGGGCCCAAGGTAGCACCCAAAAAGGCTACCTCTATATGGGTTCTGAACGGGGAAACACATATGGGGCCCTCTTGGTCAAACCATATGGGTAAAAAATGGGCAGACACAATCAGTCCCATATAGGCTGCCTGCATGGGCCCAAGGTAGTACCCACAAAGGCTACCTCTATATGGGTTCTGAATGGGGAAACACATATGGGGCCCTCTTGGTCAAACCATATGGGTAAAACATGGGCAAACACAATCAGTCTCATATAGGCTGCCTACATGGGCCCAAGGTAGTACCCACAAAGGCTACCTCTATATGGGTTCTAAATGGGGAAACACATATGGGGCCCTCTTGCTCAAACCATATGGGTAAAACATGGGCAAACACAATTAGTCTCATATAGGCTGCCTACATGGGCCCAAGGTAGTACCCACAAAGGCTACCTCTATATGGGTTCTGAATGGGGAAACACATATGGGGCCCTCTTGGTCAAACCATATGGGTAAAACATGGGCAACACAATCAGTCCCATATAGGCTGCCTACATGGGCCCAAGGTAGTACCCACAAAGGCTACCTCTATATGGGTTCTGAATGGGGAAACACATATGGGGCCCTCTTGGTCAAACCATATGGGTAAAACATGGGCAAACACAATTAGTCTCATATAGGCTGCCTGCATGGGCCCAAGGTAGTACCCACAAAGGCTACCTCTATATGGGTTCTGAATGGGGAAACACATATGGGGCCCTCTTGGTCAAACCATATGGGTAAAACATGGGCAAACACAATCAGTCCCATATAGGCTGCCTGCATGGGCCCAAGGTAGTACCCACAAAGGCTACCTCTATATGGGTTCTGAACGGGGAAACCCATATGGGGCCCTCTTGCTCAAACCATATGGGTAAAACATGGGCAAACACAATCAGTCCCATATAGGTGCCTGCATGGGCCCAAGGTAGTACCCACAAAGGCTACCTCTATATGGGTTCTGAATGGGGAAACACATATGGGGCCCTCTTGGTCAAACCATATGGGTAAAAAATGGGCAGACACAATCAGTCCCATATAGGCTGCCTGCATGGGCCCAAGGTAGTACCCACAAAGGCTACCTCTATATGGGTTCTGAACGGGGAAACACATATGGGGCCCTCTTGGTCAAACCATATGGGTAGAACATGGGTAAACACAATCAATCCCATATGGGCTGCCTACATGGGCCCAAGGTAGTACCCACATAAGTAATCTTTGTATGGGTTCTGAACAGTGAAAGACGTGTAGGGCCCTCTTGCCAAACTATATGGGTCAGACATGGGCATACACAATCAGTCCTTTATAGGTTCGCTACATGGGCTCAAGGTAGTACCCACATGGGTAATCACTGTATGGGTTGTGAATGGGGAAATGCATATGGGGTAGTGATCTTCCCATCATGTGGTAGGGTGACCAAACGTGCCGCTTTCTGGGGACATATTCTGCACAGGATTTCTATATTGCTTAAATTAACCAGGTTGGTTGCTTGTGCTGCGGCAATGGATCATTGCATGACAACAAAGCACCGCGAGAATGATTCGAAAGGATGGAGCATCTGCTCTGCTCTGCATAGCTCTTGCGGTACTTTGATGTTGTACAATAATCAATCAGCACAGTGAAAACAACCAACACCTGGTTATTTTAGGCAATTTAGAAATCATGTGCTGAATGTGTCCCCAGGTAGTGCCATGTCTGGTTATCCAATAGGGGACATGAGCAAACATAATCAGCCCCATATAGGCTGACTGCATGGGCCCTAGGTAGTACACATATAGGTACTAGGTGGAGTTTGGGATCTATGTGTGTACAGTATTGACCTTATTCACCATTTTTAAAATATTGTCTTTGAACTTCCATTTGTGTGGTAGCATGGCATTTCTATCTAAGTAATTTAGCTGGTAAAGTGGATTGTATTTATGTATTTATGTATTTTAGAGAACAAAAGTTATTGTAAACACTGTAATGTTTAAAGCAAATGTCTTAACAAATGTCAGTAGACAGACAGAAGAAAGACAGAATGGACATTTATGTTTCTGATGGGAAAAATCCAATGTATATCCAGAAATCGTATTTGCAGCATATGATACAGGGGTTCAGAATAAAGTGCTGTTTCATTCAGTTAGCATATTGTGTTTTGTGTTCAGTTTTCTTTTTGAACCAACAGTACAGACTTTTCTTTTCAGTCTAGTTGGCACATGACCGACCTTCAAAGATGAAATATGATTGAAATAATGTCAGCTGCTGTTGTAACATTGACACAAATCGATAATGTATAATGCTAAATCATTCAAATTTGTTTTTAACAAAAAAATCTTAAAAAAAAAAAAAATAATAATAAAAATAATAATAACAAAAATAACAGATCTGTATGTTGAATAAATGTCATGTCTGTAACAAGAAATATCTGGCTTTTGAATAATTATGATTATTAACATTTTATTTATTACCATTTTACGATATTTTGATCAAAACACCTCTTCAAAATCCAAATGTATATGTATAATTTTAATTATTAGCATTAGTAACAATAATTATAATAGATAAAGTTTTAATCTCAAAAGAGCAGTGAGCTTCTGTGTGGACTTTTACATATCATTATTACATTTTTATTCATACACTGTCATGAAAACACTGTTTGACCAAAAAAATAAAACTAAATACACACAGGTTTGTTAAAAAAAAAAAAGTTTGTTTTCCATTACCACTCTGAAACAATTTCTATTGGTTGTTTTTACCTGTTGCTTTCATCAGGATTGGTTAATGTGACTGTCATTCACGAAACTGGCCAATGACAGCCTCGCGCGCCTTTTACTAGTGCAGTTTGAAAATATACTAATCAGTTTGGTGATGTGCTGCTACTGATCCGCAAGATTACGCGCTCAGTTCCTGATTATGTGTCTGTTAAATTCTTATTGTAAACTAACTTGAACTGTGAGATGTCAACGGAGAACAGAAGCTGGAATGTGAACACAGAAGAAGGGGTAGACTGGATGTGTGAGATCGCGAAAACATATGGCGATGTCAGGTAACAAAACATTTTTCAGTCAAACCATCATAAAGTTATGATAATGAATGTGAGTGAGAGGGAATTAAAGGGAGAGGCTAATCGCGATTAGCATATTAGCGCGCTGGTGATATTAGCACGTATTTCAGTGTAAATTAGTGTTTACATATGCTGGTAGGTATGTTTTGATGCTGGGATGCTGGTTTAAGCTGGTCATTTGCTGGTTCATGCTGGTCCTTGACCAGCAACATGACCAGCAAAAACCAGCATCAAAACATACCTAACCAACATATGCTGTTTTTTTCACCAGGGGAAGTTGGTGTGTGTTTGTGTGTATTAATGTTTAGTTTAAAACTCAAACGCATGAGAAGTAAAGGAGCACTGGAATAAGTGAAGTAAGTGATTAAACTGTAATTCACACTCGAAAACACTGGAATATATAGGAGAGTTGAGAGTGTTGTATGAGAGTGTTATGTTTTTGTAGATGACCGTTTCTGAGTATATTTTTTACTTCACCTCTTCAAATACTGATAACTTCTAATGATAAGATATTGGTTCACATTTTTAGATCAAGCACACGTTTTTCAGGGAAAACAGGCACCCAATACAGAGACTACAGTAAAATGTTAATCAGTTTTAACCATTGTTTCCAGACCTGAATTATGATTATAATCATTATAAGTACATTTGTAAGACATTTCCTCCACTGGTGATAGAAAATCTGAGTAACTTTTTTCCCTGTTGTCTTTCTTTTTCTGAGGTGGCCCAAAGAAAAGGAAATAGAACTTGTCACCATCTTCAGTCCTTTATTTTATTCACTGGAGAACATCACAGCCTTCAGATGTGTCATATCAGGATAAATGCAACTGCAGGTAAAATTATATTATGGTAGATTTAATTGTGGTGTACAAATTTTTTTAAGATACAGCTGTTTTAAGATACAGTTATATTTACCTTGCTATGATATCTATGGGAAGAGTCAATTTTTTTGTGAATCCTCTTTGTCTTTCTTTTGGGGATTCACATTTTTCTGATGGTATTGTTATGCATTAGGTTCATGTTTCGATCATAACTAATAGTTTCAAAGCTGACAGTTTGTTTATGTTGCCTAAATGGCTTATAATGGCAAGTTTCAGTACAATTTAAATATGTTTTGTTTAAGATTGTAAAGGAATGGTAAAAAAAGAAATTATTCTTTTTAAGGACTCGTTGGGCCCCCCCCACTACAGATTCACCAAGGATCCAGCTGATCACTGCCAATTTGAAGGAGGATTGCCCTTTATCTGCTACATTGCACTCTCACTTCTGGTATGGATTCACTGACTTTTTGTAATGTGTGAGATGTTTTGATTTTAGTAAATGTAGTGATTTTGCTTAATTTTATTCTACATAATTTTCTTAAAAGGAACGTTCACCCCAAAATGAAAGTTCTGGCATCATGTACCCTTCATCACCCTTATGTTTTTCCAAACCTGTATGAATTTCTTTCTTCTGTTGAAGACAAAAAGATTTTTTGAAGAATGTTGATAACTAAACAGTTCATAGTAGCCATTAACTTTCATAGTAGGAAAAAAATATTATGGAAATCATTGGGGCCCATCAACTGTCTAGTTACCAACGTTTGGAACAACATAAGGGTGAATAAATGATGACAATTTTCATTTTTGAGTGAACTATACCTTTGATACAATGTATAGTTATGATTCTGAATTAAAAGTGTAATGTTTCTCTTCAAATATTATCATAAATAGATAGAGACACATATATTATCAGAAATTAGAGCTGCACGATTAATCAATTAAAGTTCATAATCTCGATCCAAACCCCACTTAATCTTATTCGTAAATGACTAACACTGTGTCTAAAACAGAGGTGACAGTTGTCATGGCGTGACAGCTAAAGTCTGTCTACACTAGATGTGGCCAAGCGATCATTGAAAATCATTTAAAGGCGTCATCGGATGCAAAACCTATTTTTACAAGTTTGAACATAAATGTGTGTTGACAGTGTGTGTACACAACCACCCTATAATGATATAAATTTACACAGTGGAATTTTTTTTTAATCTTAATATGGGAAAAATCCAATGTAATCCAAGTAATATGCCTTTTTTCAAATAAGGTCATTGTCAGTGTCTTGTCGGTGTGATGTCACACCGACCAAGGCCGCTCCCACGATAGTTGATTGACATGACAGTCTTAACTTAAACCCACCCTAACTGAGCCGAGTGAGCGCTGAGAACAGTCCGACCACCATTATTGTTTCGACTCCAGTGCAGGGGAAGACAAGACTATCTCCGATTGAGCAATTGAGGTGTTCTATTGTTGGATGCAGTAATGCACATAGTAGCACTCATCATTTACTCCCGACATCTGAGATGCAGAGGATTAACATTACTTTTGTTTTTGAAGGAAATGTGCCCGGCAGCCTAAATAAATGCGTCTATGTTCACGCGAATCATTTGTAATCTATTTTCACCTACAGCAGAAGCGAGTATATGGGTGTTTCATATGCATCTTTGCAATTCGCCTTTTCTTAATAATGTGCTAGTTAGCAAGTTTTGCGGTTAAATGCGGCTAAAGTAAACATTACTGATCGTCACCCCACAGGAGATAGAGGCGGGGTGGCAGAGCTCATTAGCGTTTAAAGGAACATGGAACAGAATGGCTCACTCTAAAAAGGGCTGATGGTAAAATGGGTGGTTTTTTTTTTTTACACTACCACTGAGAAATTTTAACCAAAGTATGTTAAAGACTTCTCATTAAGACCCTAAATAATCATATAAACTTGTGGAAAATGGGCACCCAATGACCCCTTTAAACTTTGTCAGTACATCATAAATAAAACAAGGCATCAGTTTGCCAGCTGGGATTTATTGTGCCGTGCCGTGCCGCGCCGCGCCGCGCCGCATCCAGTATAAAAAGTACACTAGGTGCATTTCCATCACGGATTTGCACAAAACCTTTGCGATGTTGTTGATAAAACAATGTTGCGAAATTACAGCAGTTTCATTAACCAATGTTATGAGACTAAAATGTAATTTTTTTTCGTCTCACGATAAGTCATGGCGATGGATGTTGATAGGTTTACGTATGTCGCAGCCAACGCACGAGCCATTAATTTTAATCGTAGGAGACGTAGACAACAGATGTCTTAACAGATGTGAACACAAGCTTTGACTAGTGTAACCATCAATTTGTTTTAAAAAGCAAACTTAACATCTTATCTTTTTCGATTCCTGATTACGAGCCACAAAGCTTTGTGTTGTGCTGCTATATAACCAAGCAATAAAAACACCCTTTCTCATGCTTAAAACAAGGTGTCTGCAAATCAGAGTCTGAAACGGTCCCTTGGACAATGTTGTCTTATACCACTTCACAGTTGATAAGTAGAAAGAGAATTTTTGATTGACATTGCAGTCATTTATTATGTTCTTTAATATAATATTACAACAACATCAGCTCATTTTGTGCATCATATGTCATTTCTACTTCATTACACATGCGCAAAACTTTTCTAGTTCAGTTATCAATTTGATCAAGTATTTACATGTCCTTTGTAATGGATTAGAAAAGATTTGTCCTACCTTTCTAAAGTAATTGAAATCGTAATCGGTTTGAGCATTTTTATTTCGATTGAGTTGTTTACATGGAGCTTTTTTGCAATACAGTGCTTCATGTCAATGTACCTACTGATCCAGAAGAGAGGGCAGTTGTCATGTGTAGGAATAAAACAGTGTCAACCTTTTTGAACAACACCTGTCGTTTTTTCTGTTAGAATTATTTAAATGATCGAAGAAGTACTGGGATAAAAGTTTAGTTTGGATATAATCACTGATGTCTACAGTAGCTATCAAAATAGAGCAAATCATTTGAAACAAAGTTGACAATTCAGATAAAGATTATATCAGTGACATTACACCAGTAGGTGCTGACAAGTGACTGTTAAACACATGTATTTGTCATTGAATCATTCAAGAGATTCATTAAAAAAACACAGATTCATCCAGTAATGAAACAACATATATTCATGAGTCATTTAATCATTAATTCATACAATAATAAAAAAAATCATTCAAGATTAAACATTTTAAATAGACTCCAGTCATAGTATTTCTAGTACAGAACTTCTAGTAAATTACACTTTATTTTTAGTTCGATGTTCAGAATCTTGATATCTGTTTGAATCTAAACAAAAATGGGATACACTATATATCCAGAATCATGCAGCTCTAATTTAAGTTATTAAAACTGACACTCTTAAAGGAATAGTTGACAAAAACAAAAAAATCTGTCGTCATTTACTCGCCCTTGAGTTGCTCCAAGTAAAAGTTATTATTTTGTAGTATTTTAACATAAGTAACATAATATTTCACCGTTTACTAAACACATTGTAGAAAGGTTATTGGAATAGCCTGTAAACAAGCACCTTTGCTTTTACTGTGTTGTTTTCCTTATTGTAGTGGAGGGCAGCATCTTCATACCTCATCTTCCTGAAAAATTTAAAAATGTCCTATTTTTAAATATATTTGTTTTGCAGAGGCTGTTAAGAAGACTGCACTGATGTCAAAGATCAACCAGCAAGAATCTGAGAGGGAACTCTCAAAATGGTTTACTGGGACAAGAGACAGAGGAGGACTGAGGGTGTCTAGAATGCACAAATGTCTGTCTGCAGTGTAAGCAGTACTGAAAAATGTATAGTTGCTGCTGCTGTTTCTTACTGTCTCTGTTTTCTATGTGCAAATGTTCAAAGCTTTCAGTTTGTTAACTTTACCAATTAAATGATTTTAACAGTTAGGTATCAGAATATAGCATATGATGAGTAGTTTCAATAAAATTGAGATTTGAAAAGATTTCAATCTCACTGTGTACTGCTGAATGCTAATGCTTTAAAACTTTAAAACTTTTTTTTTAATCCCACTTGCAAACCATACTTTATCCCATGTAGTTCCCACATAGAGTTTGAAGATGGGACCTAGGTAGGTTTTGTGTATGTTTCATAGTTGGGCCCCACCTTAAACCCAGGTAAATCCTGCATAAAACCCACATTCGTAAATTGCATGGGGCCAACATGGAACCCGTGGACAAACCCATGTAAAACCCATATTTAAATGGAACCCAGATGGGTTTTGCATATGATCCCTAGATGGGCCCCACCTAAAGCCCAGGTAAATCCTGCATAAAACCCACATGGGTATGTTGCATGGGGCCAACATGGAACCCATGGACAAACCCACTTAAAACCCATATTTCAGCCCATGTAGTAAAGATGGGGCCAAGATGGGTCTTTTGCATGTTGCCCAGTTGGGGCCCACCTGTTGGCAAGTGTAATCCCACATGAAACCCATGTGGGCAATTGGCATGGGGCCATTATGGAACCCACGGACAATCCCATACAGAGCCCATTTTTCAGCCCATTTCAAACCCACATGGGCCCCACATGTAAATGTTAGCTGGGTTAAAGCTGGGACCGAGATGGGTCCTGCAAATGTTTCCCAGTTGGGTCCCACCAAGTGGCAAGTGCAGTCCCATATGGAATCCATGTGGGCAATTGGCATGGGGCCATTATGGAACCCACGGACAATCCCATATAGAGCCCATTTTTCAGCCCATGTCAAACCCACATGGGCCCCACAATCAAATGTTAGCTGGGTTAAAGCTGGGACCAAGATGGGTCTTGTGCATGTTGCCCAGTTGGGTCCCACTTTGTGACAAGTTCAATCCTATATGAAATCCCCGTGGGCAGTTAACATGGGGCCATTACGGAACCCGCGGACAATCCTATATGGGGCCCATTTTTCAGCCCAGTTCATACCCATATGGGCCCCACATACAAATGTTGGCTGGGCGGACTCAAGGATAAACATGAGCTCATCTCTCTGATCATTCGGAGTCATGGATCCAGGTTAAGCCGGCTTAAAAATGACTACCTCAATGTTTAGACTCACAGACATTCTGGACAGACTACAGTCCAAGCTGGATTGGTATTTTAACCGTGTTAAACGTTGGATCTTCAAAATCTCACAAAGTGTGAAACTCGTTGGTGTTTTTCATTATGAATGTTCCTTTAATCTCAATAAATGAAGAGTTTTCAATAGCAGAGAACCAGGATTTTATTGAGTTGTTATGGTCCTTTGGGAAAAGGAAAAAAAAAAGTTACTGAGGCTTCATTATGCCTTCATAAGTCTATTGGTTTCTTGGTTTAAAGCACAAGTACAACAGATTCTATAAAACAATTTTTGGTTCAGTTTTTGAGCAAACTCAAAAACCCTTTAGTGTAAATATTTTCACAAAAATATATTTTTTTTTCTTATAGAAAATATTTTTCGATTAATTGCGTTGTCCAATTTTTGTCTCCAGGCATGCATGCAAACAAGATTTTAAGAATGTGTATGCATTTTTTGATTGCACAGATAGTTGCATAAATAAATTGTTATAGCCACCAATTAAAGAAATTTACATGATATTTAGTATAAAAAAGAGATAACCTAAAATGCACTTTTTGAAGTGTAAAAGTCAGAAATATGATTTAATAAGATTTAGTTAACCTGACTTAGAGACAAACTTCATTTTAAATGTAAGAGCAGGTAGAAATACCACCTTACACCACAACTGCGGTTGGTACTCTCAAAATGAATACCATACACAGATTTTTATTTTTGGAATGTCAAAATCTGCTATTCCTGTAATCTGTCTTCAGTAGTCTGGTCTTTTTCAGCTGTCTGTATACCACTGACATTCATTTTGGATGATTGAGGTCTGAGGAAGTTGGAAGGGTGGTGGTTAAACAAGCTGGTTGAGATTTGGCATTTCCTGTGCTATTAGAACAGAGCGTCTCGTTCTCCTTCTGCCATGTGGAAGAATAATCAAACTCTGCAGCAATATACAAAGAAACACAATCTACCACTCCTGCTGCCAGCTCCACGAGGATGCTGGGATATTTTGCTGGTGAACGGTTTTAGGGTTTAACTGTAGACTGCCTGTTAACAGAAGTCATTACTCATAACCAAAATTACGCTGAAGCATAAAACACATCCCAAACCACACATTCACGAGCTAAAAAACTGTACCAAAAACACTGTGCTGTTGCTAGATGTTAATTTCTAACCAGAACAATGAAGTACTTATAGATGTTTTCTACCCACAGTCCCCTGGGCTGGAACTGTTTTCTTTTCTTCCTCCCATTCAGAGTTTTATTCTTGCTGGAGGTTAAAGCTCAAGGAAAGAATGTCTTTACTAATGGTTTAGTGTTACCAGATCTGAGCCTGTTCAATAACATCTCATATGGATCCAGCTTCAGTGGTTTTGCTGCAAAAAGAGGAATAAACAAAAAAAGCTAAGTAATCTAGATGTTTAAGTAAGATACTAAAAGAATCTGTCTTTATCTGCCAACCAGGATCATATAGTTGGGGTCTGATTGATGTATTATTTTTGTTAAATTTCCAGTGAACCTTAGTGTTTAAAATAAAACAATATCAGATGCTCATCTCAGCTTTCATGTGTCAACTGCTATAAATTACATTGAAAGTGTTTGTTTGTGTGTGTGTGTCAAACTAGAAGAGAGAAATAAATACCAATCTGTTAGCTTTTAAAATGTGATTATTCTAAATAAGTAATCATGTACTTGCGGATTCATTGGTTCATTGCATCATTTCCTTGGGTAATGTATTTTAGGTCTTGCTTTCATTTGTTAGTCGTCATTTATTTTTAAAAGCTTTTTTCTTTTGTATTGAAAGTTCTCGTCTTTTCTCTGTTCACAGATCTATCCTCAGATGTAGCAGCTGCATTAGAAAATGTGTGCAGTCAGTGTGCTGTCATTGTTGTTTAATCATGTACAGCATGTTTAATGAAGTAGGATGTGTGAAGTATGAATACACTTTGTAAATACTACAATACATCCATTATGTTGGCATTTTCACGTGACCTACAAATGTCAGCCAAGTAGCTGTTCCCTTCATTTACAAACAGGACTACTCATTTCCTGTGGCCTCATGAATACTGGCTATTTGGATGTATTATTAATTTGTTATACTGCTTTTTGCCTGTGATAGAAGTATAGATATATTTGGACGCTAGTCTCCAAAGTTCTGTAAGAAACCACTCCCTATTCCCAATGGAGTGCACTGTATGGACTGTTTGCCATTTAATTTCATATATAGTCAGTCCACACTTTTGTACCAATTATGCACTCTGATTTATAGCATACACTCACTGTCCCATAATCTTGTGGTATCCCATCTGTTCTTTTCGTGTACGTGGAAGAAAGAGGTTCTTTCCCCACTGATCAAGTCACGGCTGCCCTGGTTTCTGACCACCTCTCGGCTGACCCCTGGTTTCCTGTCTCTGAGACTGTTCACAGAGACTTCTCATGTCTCCAGTCATGTCAAAGTGGTAGGGCTGGATTGCAGACAAGTGAGCCCCATCCTCCAGTGCCAATCATTTGTATGGAACAACACCAGGGTCACCATTTCATGTAATGGAAGGCCTCATTTTCAGTGTTGGGGGTAACACATTACAAGTAATGCAAGGTAAGTAATCTGTTTACTTTTTCAAGTAATGCATTTCTTTTTAATTTATAAAAAAAGAAAATGACTCTTCAAATAAGTAACACCACTTTGTTTTCCTGTGTATTGACTGACAGCTCTCCTGTCCCCATGTCACTTGCTCGTAAAATACTCCATCATTTTTGGTCATACAAATAAAAGCAATCCACCTGGTCTCAAGGCAAAAACGTACCTGGGGGCACTTTTTCACGAGACGCAAAATTAGTACCAATAAGCACATATCACTGTAGTTTAATGAACACCAGAGGCAGTAAAACTCTGACACCTTTTATTCCTTTTCACACAAAGTATGATTTACAGAGTTTTGATTAATAAAGCATAATTTTCGCATGATTACTTGAAGAATATTATGTTATGACTTCAAAAACATTTTAATATGCTGGGAGATTTGAAAACAGATACTTTTGAATGTTAGCCTCCAGCTTCATGTCTATGGGTTTTCATAGACGGTAGGTTTGTTTGGTAGCTCACACAGTACGGAGATGTATTTGAGAGGCGAAGAGCTCCAGTACAAATCCTGTGTAACTACAGTTTGACAAAACAGTTCAAATCTGCACACAAGGAAGATTCAAATGGCACGCTTCCATCAATAAATGCATTTTTATTTTGTTTAGGGTCGGGTTTGGTGTAGGGCATATTTCCAACACGATAGAGCATTAACTTTTAGCGACAGTCCCCAGATATTTGAACTCTGAACCGCTGCAGTACATACCTGAAGCAACATAATAAAAACAGCAATACGTACCTATTTCAACGCAATTAAAAACGTGCCAATGTTCACGTATTAAACCTGTGTTTTAGCGCCACTCAGTGGACATTTCTCTTTGAAACTGCCACGAAATATGCAATACGGTACATAAAAACAGTGTTGCAGAAAAGTACCCAGAAGTACGTATTTTTATGAGACTGGGTTGAAAGTAATACATCTTTTGATTTCTACATTTATTTGTGTGCACTCACAGTAACAACAAAACGTTTCCCTTTTGTAAAATAATGAAGGCAAACAGGATGTGCTTTCTGCTGGCTCTGTCTCTGTGGACTTAAGCGCAAAACTTTGAAACTCAGTATATACTTGTCTTACAGACATTAAAAATGGATATCTATAGAGAGTGAAATGTCTACTTTTAAATGAACCAATTCAACAAATATTTTCAGATTATATAATCCATATGAAACATGTAGGTGCATCCACTACTGCGGAGATGACGAGTCAGTGTCACCGATGTCATCTCTTAAGCTGAAAAAAAAGCACTAATTTATTAAGAAATTATTAAAACGTTAATGCAGTCTCCTTGCTGTTTTTCCCTTGAAACATTCATAATTATTATATCTGCTGGTGCACTGTGGCAAGCTTTTTTTGCGTGCGCTTGAGCACTTATTAGGCTAAAGTTTCAATTATTGATTTCTATAGTTAATTAAAAGTGCAACTAATAATCGACTAATCTTTAAAATGAACAACTACTAGTCGACCAGTAAAATCTTTAGTCAGGGCAGTCCTAGAATTTACATTTCCCTCAGCCTATTTCCCTATTCATTTGTGAAAGGGCTTTTACACTTGCCAAAAATCTATATATTTTTAATATTAAAAACAAACAAGCAAGCCCAGCCCAGATGAGAAAAAGAACACAAAACACAAAAGTAACTAAGTAACGCAGTTAGTTCATTTTTATTTTATTTTATTTTTTTTTACTTTTAAAAGTAACTTTCCCCAACACTGCTACTTTTTTTAATTCCCTTATATACCTCTGAAAGAAAACACAGCCTGCAGAACTTTCTGGTTTCACAGTAAGCTCGCCCCAGTCTAAAGCTGTAGACCCCGTGTCCGGAGCCTTGTTGGAGTCCTGTAGCCCACTCCAGCAACTTCAATTTTCATCTTGTTCTGGATTGGTTTCCATGTGTGAGCTTTCCCATTCTTCACTGTCAATCTCAGCTTCCTTCCCTGTCACTCTATGGACCTGATGCAGTCCCTGTCATTATTGTAATGGTCTACGCTAGGTATGGGCAGATCTGGCCTTCTAAGACTTCTGTCCTACTTTAAGTTGAAGTTTAGCTCCAAACCTAATCAAGCAGACATGAAAAACTAATTAGAGTCATCAAGATTACTTGGCGGCAAGAACCTGTGTTCAATTAGTGTTAAGAGTTCAACTGTCCTCAAAGGCCAGAGTGGCCCACTCCTGGTCTACCAAATACCAGTCTGATCCAGTTCACATTATCGATGTCAGTCTTACCCACAGCCAGGTAATTCCTGCACCATGTCACAGCTTCCCCAGGATATGTGTCATCAATCCCTGACCCACTGTCTGAGTATCCAGTTAATAACAGTCAGAAAGCATGGATTTCTGTCTCTTCTGCTCTCTTTCAGTGCAACAGTCTTTACCGAAGACATATACATGAACAGATTCAAAGCCCAGGGGCTTCCCAGGTTCATTGTTCAAAGTCTAGGTCCTCCTCAAGTCTGTGGTCTCCACTTCACACTGTTACAACTGCTCCTACAGCACCGTAAGCAAAGCCCATGCCCATCATGGTCTGTCTAAGATGACAAGCATCAACTACATAAAGTTTGTCAAGACAAATTTTAGTTGGCTTGAGAAAGCCGGACCGGAAAGTTAAATTTTTTTAAAAAAAAGTTTTAAGTTTGATGGTTTTCAGTTTGAAATAGTTTGAAGTTTAAAGTAGTTTTAAAAGTTTAAAGTTTGAATGCAGACTTTCAGATAGATAGATAGATAATTAACATGTTAGTATGATTCTAACATTATTAACAAGTTACTAGCATATTGCTATCATGTTTTAACAAGATTAACAAGTTACTAGCATGTTGCTAGTCTGTTTCTAGCATGATTAGCAAGTTGTTAACATTTTTTAGCATAATTATCAAGTTGTTAGCATGTTGCTAGCATGTTCCTAACATGATTAGCAGGTTGCTAGCATGCTGCTAGCATGTTTCTAGCATGATTAGCAGGTTGCTAGCATGTTTCTAGCATGATTAGCAGGTTGCTAGCATGTTTCTAGCATGATTAGCAAGTTGTTACCATGTTGCTAACATGATTAGCAAGTTGCTAGCATGTTTTTAAGCATGATTAGCATGTTGCTAGCATGTTTCTGACATGATTACAAGCGTTAGCATTTTGCTAGCATGTTTCTAGCATGATTAGCAAGTTACTAGCATGACTCTAGCATGATTAGCATGTTAATAGCATATTGCTAGCATGATTAGCAAGTTATTAACATGTTGCTAGCATGATTAGCATGTTACTAGCATGATTAGCAAGTTACTAGCATGATTCTAGTTGCTAGGCTTGTCTGGATAGATAAATAGATTAGAAATATTAGAATGGAAGTTTGAATTGAAATAGTACATAGAAGGGTCTTGATTTAGTCTCAAGGGATTCTGGGAGTTTAAGTTTGAATTTTGACAGTTGGAGTTTGAATAATGTTGCTCATTTGAACATTCCGTCAATGTAAGTCTATGGGATTTTTATGATTTTTAATCTTTAATTTTATGAGAACTGTAAGTCGGCTCAGTTATAAAAGATACAGCACGTGAGATCAGTCTGAAGAGCTGGGCTGAGTGGTTCTAGCTTGAAAACTCTAGGAGGAGTAGCGTTCAGAAATCTGGCTAAGAATAATAATGATAAGCTTAAGTAGCAGATCAGTAGTTTGGCTTTCTCAAGCCAACATTTTTAAGTCCAAACATAACATTCAAAATACAGTAGCAACAATACCTCTGTCACGGATTGGCCAGGCTCTTCCACCACTCACATCCAACGATCTCAATCACCTGAATACTGATTCATTGCACCTGCACGTAATCACCCGTCAGCCTTCATAAGCACACACCGCACTACCGTCATTGTCCGGGCTCGTTGCTACGAAGTGGACTCATTGTGTCTCTCTACTTGAAGTCACAATCTATGCTTACCTGCAAATACTTACCTGTGTCTCTTATGTTCCAGTCAAGTCGTCTTTGTATCCCCAGTCCTGTCAGCGGTGTGTGTGTTCGGACAGCCATCTTCTCCAGCCAAGTTTACCTACAATCAGAAAACGGATCAATCACCATATCAACAGCTAAGGAAACATCAAGCTCATCTAATCCTACTCACCTCTCCGGAACTCTAGTATTCTTCTGTCTTGCTCTGCTGTGTATAAATAAACTGTGTAAACGTTACTTACCTGTCTTGCGTGTCTGTGTCCGTAACAACCTCAGATTCAGAAGTGAGCAACCAGTAGACAAATTGCAGTAACACTTTCTATGAAGCCCCTATTTATAATACATTATAATGGTATTTCTGAGGAATTATAATGAATACATAATGCATTATAAAAAAACGTATAATATGTTATATCATCTCATGAATAATCATAACAATTATAATACATTATAATACTTGAGTATTTGAGGTTATAACAGCTTAAGATTATTAGTATTTATAACACACAATGGACAGTATATAAAATCTACTAAATTTATAATGGACTATATCATATTACATTTATTTTTTACATTATATTACGCTTTATTTTGATGGTCCCCTTAGTCTATTGACAATAAGCAATTTTCCAACCACATGTCAACTAACACTCCTTAGACTATTAGTAGACTTAGCTTAAGGTTAGGCTAGAACAAGCTATAACCACAAATAAGTAAAATTTATAATACATTAAAACTGTTCTTATGAATACTCATGAGATGATACAACATACTGTAAGGTTTTTTATAATGCATTATGCATTCATTATAATGCCTTAAGAATAATCTTATAATGTATTATAAATACAGGCTTCATAGAAAGTGTTACCCAAATTGCTTTCCCATAAGGCCACAAATGCTGAGTCATCAGATTAAAGAAGATGTGCAAGACTGAGTTGGTTAGAAAAAATATAGTTTAAAGAAAATATCTACATGATGGATGAAGTATGTCTGTGAAGCTATTTTTATGACACACATTAATACCAACAGAACGTTCAAGTTGAAAAGCTGTTTATTGTATTCACACATGCTTTTTCAAATTCAAATGCAGCCCAGGTGTTTCTGGTTTGACTCGTTATTTTTATATAAATACCCTCATAAAAAAATTCCTTTGTCTGCTGTCGAACACTGAATGTTTCCTATAACAAATTTAGCAAGTTCATGAAAGGTTTTGCCAAAGTTTGTTCATGTCAGGTTTTCAGTAAAGCCATAGTTTGGGTTTTTGATAGTGTTGTTTGTGTTTCTAACTTTCTCACTCACAGTCCACACTTGAATTGCAATTTATGACTTGTCAGGAGCTCCAGCTACACCCTTTTTAAATGATCTCACTTATTTTGTGCATGTAATAATTAATATTGTTTGTATACATTTGGCTGTACTTGAAAATGAGCTCACAAATGGCGAAACATCTTACAAAATATCCAGTTGATGTGGTTCTCGATATTTGAAATGCTCACAAGTCATGCTTTACTATAAATTTAATGATGTCAGCAGGTTTTTGTGAGGGGTTAGCTTTAGCGTGTAAGTATCATTAGCTCCTAAGGCTCGAGTGTGAGAGTGTCTTCTGGAATCTGCCCTCGGTAAACAAACAGCAGCTGGTGCTCATCATAGCACCCCCGCACCTACTACTACTACACACACACACACACACACAGTGCTTACACACACTGTGTTAACACAGAACTGCTTTCTAGCTAAACTGTAAAGTGTGTTTCTCTTTATTTCATAATCTTCATCAATCATTATCATTTAAACAACACATCTGTGTAGTGTTTAGTGCTGAATGCTAAAGTTATTCTGATATCTTCAGAGTGTTTTGATAGGGATTAAACACTTTTTTGAACATCAGTTTCTGCTGGAGAGAAATGTCGAAATATATAAAGCACCAGAATATAAACTATAAGGGGTTCATACCGAGATCTTGCTGACTGTGGTAAATCTGAGGCCCAGTTTGAGACACTGTGGAGATTTCTTCTGATTACTGGTTGTTGTTCTCAGCAAAAGTCTCAGAAATGATTAGGATTTTAAAGAAATCTCATTTGTAATATTCCTTTCCTGTGGGGACCTTGTATATAATTGAAGGGCTGAAAACCAGAGAGCGGTCTGAAGCTTGGCATGCTGAGAGAGATTTGATCCTGACCGCCTTCTTCCTTTGTGCGTCTCACCTCAGAGTCGCTTTCCCCCCAGTGGGACCCCAGTCCAAACACAAGCCTTCCCCATCCGGCCCTGCCTGATCCAGCTGCTCCAAACCACAACCACTATAGCTTCATTATCCAGGTTACGGATAATGAAACTTTTTTGTGTGAAGTTAAATGCATAAGTGCCATTTTATGAACAGCACTGCTCACTGGAGAAAGTTTCTTAATGTGTGAAATCCTGTTACGCATGTTTATATATATGCAAACTGAACTGAGTTGAACTGCAATTAACATACAGTTAAGTTTCTGGAAACCACCCAGATCAGCTTAGTGTAATGGCAGTGGCTTTTGCACTGGCAAACACCGCTCACAATTTCTTCACAAAATGTTTAGTCTAGATGAGTGGAAAAACAGAGCAAATCAGAATCAGGAGGCAATGAATAAACAAACACTTCAATGAGATTTCACTCATGCTTTCAGTCTTATTCCGTTTTGAGTATCAGTACACTCTTTTTGGGATCCAAAATGATCTTAACTTTGGAAAACATAATCCTGGGTTATTTTGTTCTATGTTTAAAACACAAACACCATATTTCACACATTATCCTGGATCAGTAATTAATCAAGTCAAGGCAAGAAAAAGGAACATCAATTTTTAACAAAAAATATGTGTCTTTTGTCTTTATTTAAACCCAAGTCACAAAAAAAAAAAACTTACACTCAAACTTGTTGCAACAAAACAGAGGAAAAAAGAAAAGGAAAAAAAAAAACAGCAACAAGAAATAAGATCAAACAACAAGCTGACAGACTACAACTGACTAACCAAATGAACAAAGCAAACAACTTCTAAATGAAAAGATGGGCTCATTACAACACAAAAAGGGGAAAACAAATACAAATTACATTGAACACCTAACACTTAACAAATAAAAACAAAATCAAACAATGACATTTTAAACTAACTTTAAAGAAAAATAAATCTAACCAAGAACCATAAATCACATAACTAAAAAAAAATCAAATTAATGAAAGTCTTCAGTTTCCCTGCTCCCTGTGCCAGCTCAACAAATGGAATGTCCGAGTGGAACCAACAACGCTTAAATTCTTTGTTCCTGCCCGGACTCCAATTTTCGTCACCAGGGACACCATTTCCAACCGTCTTGTCCACAGCTAAAAGCCACTCTTCACCGGTAAGCGTAAACTCAAATAGAAACAGGTATAGATAACAAATACAACGCAACCCATTTGTGTGCACTTCAAATAAAATAATAAGCGATGTAAATAAGAATGCTATAAAGATATTCAAACCAAAAAAAAAAAAAAAAAAAAAAACTACTGATTGTTTTATGTGATTACTATAAACTACTGTTACTCTTAGAAATTACCAAATTACTAAATTCATGTAAAATATATGCGTATACATGTATGTGTGTATGGGTGGGCGTGTGTGTGTGTAGGTGCGAATAAGAGACAAGAGTGTGTTATCTCTACCGTAAATTACCACTGCTGTGCGGCCACACTCTTTAACTTTCTTATCTTTGTATTTTGCATACTTATTAAGTTGAAGAATTAGCTCAGTTCCAGAACAAAAATGTACAGATAATGTACTCACCCCCTTATCATCCAAGATGTTCATGTCTTTCTTTCTTCAATCGTAAAGAAACGTCTCGGTTATGTATGGTAACCCTCGTTCCCTGATGGAGATGGTGTCCAGGGTTCACGTGAGGAAACCTACTGAAACTCAGAAGCGTAATCACCATTAGGGGAAGCGCTTTTAGGCAAGCTCTACACCAACCAGCGTGCTGAGTCAAGAACTTGCGCTCAAGACTCTAGCTGACACTGGTTTCATGCGCAAATTGTAAAATCTGGCAAAAGTGTTAGGTGTAGCCCAACCTGCAGCTCTACAGATGTCTGTTAATGAGGCCCCATTCGCAAGAGCTGCAGAGGCAGCGACGCCCATGGTCGAGTGAGCTCTCACTCCCAGTGGGCAGGGTAAACCTCTGGCCTGGTAAGCCATATGGATTGCATCCACTAGCCAGTGGAAGATCCTTTGTTTGGAGACAGCTTTCCCCTTCTGCTGTCCTCCATAACAGACAAAGAGCTGTTCCGAACGTCTGAAGGGCTGAGTTCGTTCCATGTAAATGTGCAGGGCACGGACTGGGTATAACAAGGTCAGGTTGGGGTCATCTTCCTGAGAAGAAATAGCTTGCAAGGTCACCACCTGATCTCTGAAGGGAGTGGTGGGGACCTTGGGCACGTATCCAGGCCGGGGTCTCAAGAAAACGTGAGAATTTGCCGGTCCGTATTTTAAGGCACGAACTGTTAACGGAGAGGGCTTGGAGGTCTCCCACTCTCTTGACCGAAGTGAGCACAGTCAGGAGAGCCATCTTTAATGAAAGGGCGTCCAGTTCGACTGACTGAAGGGGCTCAAACGGATCTTGCTGTAGGCCCTGGAGAACCACAGCAAGATCCCAAGAGCGGATAAGATTCGGCCGAGGAGGGTTCAGTCTCCGGGCTCCTCTAAGAAACCTAATTATCAAATCGTGTTTCCCCACCGATCTGCCACCCAAGTCATGATTAGCTGATATAGCTGCTACATGAACCTTGAGGGTTGAGGCAGATAGGTGCCTGTCCAGGCCTTCTTGGAGGAAGGATAACACTCGATGCCACATCTCCGTGGGTCCTTCCCTCGGGAAGAACACCAGTTCACAAAAATGTGCCACTTCAGGTCATACAGCCGCCTGGTGGAGGGGGCTCTTGCCTGTAAGAGGGTGTTTACCACTGATGATGGAAGGTCCCTGAAATCCTCCTGGTCGCGTCCAGGGACCATAGGTGGAGGTTCCAAAGATCTGGGCGTGGGTGCCAGATTGTGCCCTTCCCCTGAGAGAGGAGGTCCTTCCTCAGAGGAATGCGCCAGGGAGGAACTGATGCCAGGAGCACCAGGTCTGGCAACCAGGTTCTGTTGGGCCAGAAGGGGGCTACCAAGAGAATCTGTTCTTTGTCTTCCCTGACTTCGCACAGAGTCTGTGCAATGAGGCTCACTGGGGGAAATGCATACTTGAGCCGGTCCCTCGGCCAACTGTGTGCCAGTGCATCTATACCGAGAGGGGCCTCGGTTAGACCGTAGCACAACTGGCAGTGGGTGGATTCTGGTGAGGCAAAGAGGTCTACTTGTGCCTGGCCGAATCGTTCCCAAATCAGTTGCACCGAGTGGGGGTGGAGCCTCCGAGTGAAACCTGTCGTGACAGAGAATCGGCCATACGATTGGCTTCGCTCGGAATGTGAGTGGCACGTAGAGACCTGAGTCTGTGTTGGCTCCACAGCAGGAGATGGCGGGCTAGTTGTGACATGCGATAGGAGCGTACACCGCCCTGGTGGTTGATGTAGGCCACAGTCGCTGTGTTGTCTGACCAGACCAACACATGCTTGCCCTGAATCAAAGGTCGGAACCTCCTCAGGGCTAGAAGCACTGCCAGCAACTCTAGGCAATTGATGTGCCAAAGCAGTCGAGGGCCTGTCCAGACCCCGGAAGCTGCCTGCCCGTTGCAGATGGCACCCGAGCCTGTCTTGGAAGCATCTGTGGTGACAATGATGCGTCTGGACACCTGTTCCAAGGGTACTCCTGACCGCAGGAACACAATGTCTGTCCAAGGGCTGAGTGTCTTGCGGCATGAAGGTGTGACATTCACATGAAATGTGCCCCGGTGCCATGCCCAACTCGGGACTCGGGTATGAAGCCAGTGTTGTAGCGGTCTCATGTGCATCAAACCCAGTGGCGTGACCGCGGCTGAGGATGCCATGTGCCCCAGGAGCCTCTGAACCTGTTTCAGGGGGACCGTAGAACCGCATCTGAGTGTCGCCACACACCTCAGCACTGACTGTGCCCGCTCTGGGGAGAGACGCGCATTCATACTGACCGAGTCCAGTTCTATACCGAGAAAAGAGATCCTCTGTACCGGGGAGAGTTTGCTCTTTTCCCAGTTGACCTGAAGTCCCAACTGAGCCAGGTGGTTGAGAACCACGTCCCTGTGAGCGCAAACCAAATCCCACGAGTGAGCTAGGATTAGCCAGTCGTCGAGATAGTTGAGAATGCGGATGCCCCCCTCCCTGAGAAGGACTGCGATTTCCGCACGAAGAACCGTGGTGTTGCTGCCCTGTACTGAGGTAGTGAGAACACCACAGAACTTGGGCGGATGACGTGCAAACTGGATAGCATAGCTGAGTCATAAAAAGCATAGCTTTTGCGGGCACAAGTGCATCTCAATCGCTCTCTCCACCTGGGGAACCTCCGTATACCCCCTCGCTGGACCGCCGTCGAGGGTGGTGAGGGATAGGGAGTTGGCGCACCGAGAACGGGCCGACAGAGGGGCCTTCCACGATTTCGTCAACTCCTCATGCACTTCCGGGAAAAACGGGACCGGGGCAGAGCATGGCCTGGAGTCACGCCCACTGCCCAGGAACCAGTCGTCCAGCCTAGAAGGCTCGGGGCTGGGTGGGGGAACCCACACAACCCCAATCTCTTTGGCTGCCCGTTGTAGTGCGGCGGCCATTTCAGCATCAGCCACGGACTGAGATTCAGCTGCCGGGGCGGCGGAGTCAGCCGTGACATCAGCTTCTGACGGCTCTCCCTCCGATGCTACGGACTCCGCCTTTTCCTCAGCAGGAGCCCCGAATAAAAGATCCAGCCCATACTGAGACGAGCTTTCAAAATTGTCCGGAGACTCCATGGGTGAACACACAGGTTGAGCGGTTTGCGAGGACGTGCCTGGCAAAGCCTCGCTCAGCTCCTGTTGCTCTTCCTCAACGCACATCGCAGCGGCCTAGCGGCCGATAGCAATATGGCTGCCCACTGCTCCGGGTGTGTGTTCACGGTGTGTGTGTGTGCGTGTTTGATCACTTCTCACTACTGTGTGTGTGCACTTGGATGGGTTAAATGCAGGGCACAAATTCCGAGTATGGGTCACCATACTTGGCCACACATCACGTCCTTTCCTCATACCCGGAAGTAGGAGGACTGGAGTGGGAAGCAGTTGAAGTGAGCCGCGGCTTCTTCGAAAAGAACGCAGCTCTCGAGCAAAGCGTGCTCAAGGGTAAGTCCTCACAGATTTGAAAACCTCCCTCAGCGAACGCTGCATCAGCATGCTCACGCCCCAAGCACTGAAGACAGCGATCGTGCCGATCTTTAGGGGAAAGAAAGAATCCGCAACCAGTAGGACACGGACGGAAAGGCATATTGAAACACACAATCCGTACCGTGCTGCTCTTTTAGAGAAAATTTGCTCTTATAGAAGAGAATCTTCCCTTGAAGATCGCCGTCGACGCACCTAGGGCACTCTCACAACACAAGCTGTGCTAGAGAGGGAGAGACCGCTGTCTGTGCCGTAGATCCAACAACGAGAGAGGTGAAAGTTACCGCTTCTCACGCAGAGACGCTGCATTCGGCTCCGAAAAACAGAACGAGTGAGCAGATGCACATGCTGCCCTATTTATACCCGGATGTCCGGGGTGTGGCCAGCTATGCAAATTCTGCACACCCAATTTCATTGGCCTTTTTCAAAACTGTCAGAGGTGTTTGGGCTCCCAAGAGCGACCCCTAGTGTCGTACACTACTCGACACAACTCGGAGTGTACGACAGATAGGGAATTATGTTTTGAGGAAAATATTTCAGCATTTTTCTCCATATAATGGACTGATATGGTGCCCTGAGAAAATGCAGTTTAAATGCGGCTTCAAACGATCACAAATGTGGTTATAAATGATCCCAGCCAAAGAAGAAGGGTCTTATCTAATGAAACAATCAGTTATTTTCATTAAAAAAAAATGTAATTTAAATACTTCTTAACCTCAAATGCTCATCTTGCCTTGCTCTCGTTGAACTCTGTGTATTCTGACTCAAGACAGTTAGGGTATGTCGAAAACTCCAATCGTATTTTCTCCCTCAACTTCAAAAATCATTTCAAAATCATCCTACATCACTGCAGAAGTACAGACACAGTCTTTGCAAAGTGAACATGCAAAGAAGATCAAACACCCTTAACAAAAAAGGTAAAACAACGATATAGGACAAATTCGAAGTTGAGGAAGAACATGAGATGGGAGTTTTTCGACATACACTAACTGTCAAAAAAAAAAAATTGTTCTGGGAGAGTAAGACAAGATGAGTGTTTGACATTAAAAAGTATATAAATTGTTTTTTTTTTTTTAAATGAAAATAACTGATCGTTTCGCTAGATCTTCCTTGGCTGGGATTGTTTACAACCGCATTTGTGATCGTTTGAAGCCACATTTAAACTACATTTTGGAAGTTCAAACTCGGGGCACCATATCAGTCCATTATATGGAGAAAAAGCCTGAAATGTTTTCTTCAAAAAACATAATTTCTTTACGACTGAAGAAAGAAAGACATGAACACCTTGGATGACAAGGTGATGAGAATATTATCTGTACATTTTTGTTCTGGAACTGAAATAATCCTTTAATAACAGTGACTGGACAAACACAGCACACAGCAACCACACAAACTGTTTTAATAACTAATAACAAAGCACACAAATGTTAAATAATGTAAGCTAAGCTAGTTTTTGCAAAAGTGCTGCAAAAAATCACATAAAAATGAGCACAGAATAAAACGTTTCTTAAATATTGTTCAGTTTAATATCATGTGGGTCACAGTCAACAACCTTTTACTCATTTTTTGTTGAAAAAGACAACAAAAAGGTATTTATGGAAAGCTCCAGGAATCTTCTGAGCTAAGAGTTTCTCAAATTCGTACCAAGCTAGATTGTCAGACATCTGTGCAAACAGACGGATGTGGATTTTCTCTTGTTTCTGTTTCAGATTCCAGCGTATGCAGAAAACGAGACGCTGCATTAGCAAAGCGTGTTTGTGTTTTACTAAAGCAGATATTCATATCCTGACCTGAAAAAACACTTGAGCTTTCACAGCCATTACACTGTCACTGAGACTCATGTGAAATGTCCTAAATTGTCCCTATTTTCCTAAATAATATGGTAGTCTATTGATGTCTCTGACACAAATATGGATAGGAAAAGTTGATTTGGAAAATCTGAATGTTTACCACAGTAAAAGCACAAATCTACCCTACCTAGACGTGAACAGTGACTCATAGATGCGAGCAAGACACAGTCCTGACAGATGCTTTTCTCAGACTACATTTTCCACAGTTTAGTCACAGACCACTAGAACAAAAGATATTTTTGTGAATTGCCTCATATGAGGCATTTAAAATAGTTCTTAAATTTCTTCACTATATGCGAAAGTAAAATAAACACTTTCATTATTATATTAAAATAAATACTGAGTTTCAAAAGCCCTGAATGACATAATCCAAGATTCAAAATTAAAACTAGGCTTGTAAAAAAAAAAAAAAATGTTAGGGAAAAAAGGGTAACACTTTACAATATGGGTGCACTAATATGCATTAAATAATGCCTAACTAATACAGAGATAATCATGAGTTAATATTTAACATATTATATCAACTAATTATTAAATTAGTAAATTTCATATGTTAATTACCACAGTGGCCAAAGCTATGTACTTAAACTTGTACTTAAAAGTTGTCTGTTTTAATCAATCATTAGCTAATGAAATGATAAGGTGTTATTATGTTGTGACTTTACTTGTTGAGGCACAGGACTATTAACTAATTGTTCAGTAATACGTAATTGTAGTTATGGATTTTGAATTAGTTAACAAGCAAAGTCTTAACATAATGACACATTATCATTTCAATACACTAATCATTAGCTAATGATTTATTAAAGCAGACAAATTGAAATGCATGGCTTCGACCCATTGTGGTGAACCCATGAATTTACACTATTAGTTAATACTATATTTTGTTAGGGAATTAATATATTATGACACATTTAACTAATAACAATTTATTGATTACTTAATCTATTAATCATACAGAATGTTCGTTTGCTGCTCATGCAGTAATCATTAATAATAGTTTAGTTCTTCATGAGTTATGGGTATATACTTGTACTAATGTACTATGTACAGAGCAGCAATAATGTGCCTTTGACAGGCTAATCATAAAAACATTCAATAAGAACTCTGTGAAAATGCACAGGTTTACTTTGCTAAACCACTGCAGATTGAAAATATCTATAGTCAAACAATAGTCTTTGAATGAACTGTTTTTATTTTAGTTTGAATCCAAGGAATGCTTAGCTTGGATGAAGCAAATCTTTGCCCGAAGTCATGGTGGATGTGGTTAAGATCTCAGGAACTCAAAATAAAGTTCATGACTTCTTTTCCCACAGGCACTGAAATAGATTTACATTAAATCCTAAACATTAGCAATACTTGCAGGAACCCCTGAAAGGTTAATGTTTTTGAAAAAACAATTTATGATTATTGTAAAAGTTCCTTTTACACACAGAAACAAAGTTTCTGAAACAAAAAGGCAGCGGCTATTTGCACTAACACTGAGTGATAGCATATTTTCTTAGCAATATATGCTGTTTACACTAAGTTCAAATAGCAATGGATTCTATTTACACTATGTTAAAACAGTAGGATTTTCGGCTATTATCACTATGTTTTAAAGGAGAAGTCCACTTCCAGAACAACAATTTACAAATAATTTACTCACCCCCTTGTCATCCAAGATGTTCATGTCTTTCTTTCTTCAGTCGTAAAGAAATTATGGTTTTTGAGGAAAACATTTCAGCATTTTTCTCCATATAATGGACTTCAATTGTGCCCCCGATTTTGAGCTTCCAAAATGTAGTTTAAATGCAGCTTCAAAGGGCTCTAAATGATCCCAGCGAAACGATTGATCTTTTTTTTTTTGTTGTTGTTCATTTTGAACGAATCTTTAATGTGACTCGCGAAGATCGAGTCGTCTCGGGGAGTGATTTGTTCAGTCGCACATGCTCAACATCCTATTAGGTTCTGTACTGGAATTAGTTCACCTGTTTTTGGGGTTTTTTCGAGTCGTTCGTTCATCTTATGGGGCTGTCACGTGATGCCAATTTTGCTAAAATTAACAAAATGACTCAGAAAAAGATTTGTTCATTCTGCTGAACGAGACTCAAAGATCCGAGTCTGTAAAATGATCCGAACTTCCCATCTCTACTACGAATCAAGTTCATCGTCTGTGTACTCCGGCTAAAAATGGTAGAGTATAGCGAAAAAATCCATCTTATTTTCTCCTACAACTTCAGAATCGTCCGACACATTGTACCTTTTTGTTTGTAAACAGTGTTTGACTTACTTGCACTTTCTTAGTCTTTGCACGTTCGTTTTGTAAACACTGGGTCTGTAGTTCTGCCTACGTTTGGTGTGACCTTTCGACATGATTCAGTAGTACATAGCGTCGTGAACGCGCATGCCAGAACCTGTGCTACACAAGCTTTTGTGCTTAAAAAGTATACACATTTTTATTTTCCAAAAAAAAAATGACCAATCGTTACGCTAGATAAGACTCTTCTTCCTCGATTGGGATTGTTTAGAGGCCTTTGAAGCCACATTTAAACTGCATTTTGGAAGTTCAAAATCGGGGGCACAATTGAAGTCCATTATATGAAGAAAAATCCTGAAATGCTTTCCTTAAAAACCAAAATTTCTTTTACGACTGAAGACAGAAAGACACATGATGAACATCTTGGATCACAAAGGGGTGAGTAAATTATTTGTGAAATGTTGTTCTGAAAGTGGACTTCTCCTTTAATGCAAATAGTGGCAGGTATCTGCACCTCACTGTTGCAGTACATTATAAAACAGTAAGCTATACAATAACAATGTAGTGAGTGTAAATTTTTATTTTTATTCCAATTACGGTCACACTTTATTTTAAAGTCCAATTCTCGCTATTAATAAACCATTAACTATGACTCGTAATTTGCTGCTTATTAGTAGTTAGTAAGGTAGTTTAGGTATAGAATATAGAATATGTAGAATATGGTCATGCAGAATAAATGCTTTATAAGTACTAATAAATAGCCAATATGTTATTAATAGGCATGCAAATAAGCAACTAGTTAATACTAAGAATTTGTCCCCATACTGAAGTGTTACCAACATTATTAAAGGGATGCTGTCTTATTGGGACAATAAAGCTCACCTACCCTAACCCTACCCGATACTTTATTCGCAACTTTTCAATTATTTCCTTCATTTTTATTTAAAATAAAGAGAGATGTGAATAATGAGTATATGAGATGTGAAAAGGGAGAAGACTGAGTTCTGCAAAAGGTGGAATCGAACTTGGGTCGACCGTGCCAAAATACATGTGCTATGCACCTTACCACACACATTATAGAAACTGTTATTAAAAAAGCATTGTAATTTTGTCTAGCCCAATCACACGTTGGTGGGCGGAGTTAGTATAAATAGCCTCTGCCAACAAGGCGGGCTATTTGCACTTGTGTAAATAGACACTCCGAAAAAGAAAACTAAAAACTCTAAGTTAACTATAAGTTACTGTACATTATGCAAAGAAAAATACTATAATTAAAAGACAATACATTCAGTCTTATTGTTAAAAAATAAGTATAAATTATGATTTACCATAAACATTCTGTTGAAAATGTATATTGTATTTATTAACTTACAGTAAAATACTGTTAAAATAATCACCAAACAGATTGAGTAGGTTCGTATATTAACATTAAAGGGATAGTTAAAAATAAAAATAAAAATTTGGTCATTAATTACTCACCCTCATGTCATTTACGGTTAAACGACTGATGTCACATGGACAATTTTACCAATGTCCTTACTATGATTCTGTGCCTTGAACGTGGTAGGACCATTGCTGTCTATGGAGGGCCAAAAAGCTCTCGGATTTCATCTAAAATATGTTAATTTGCGTTCCGAAGATGAAAAAACGATTTACTGGGTTGGAATGACATGAGAATGACAGATTTTCATTTTTGAGTGAACTATCCCATTTTTGGGAGATATGACCTGTAAAGAATTACAGTTTATCTTTTTGTTTTGTTTTGTTTTTTTGTTTTTGTTTTTTTGTGGTCATCTTGAATGTTTTCACCTGGTTTAAGAACATTTATGGAAGTATGACATTTTAGTAAAAACGATCCTTAAAAGTCTAAAAGCTGCAGAAAATTACAACCACAGGCAAAAATAACTCAGATTCCATTTGTGGTCTCATTAAATTGTTTTTTGGTGTTTTATGAGCCCAGCCAGAAATCTGCTGGAATCAAAATATCCACCCACACAACGCTCAAACCTCCCTGCCATTACGAGTGAAAAATGTTTCATAAATTCAGAAACAAAAAAGCAAATCACAAATGATGAATCAGGATCGTTTTATTAGAAAAAAAAAAAGTTCATAAATCATATCATAATTTCAAAACAAACCATGTCCTGTTTAATTTCTCATAACACTGCAATTCAAGACTCTTCAAAAATGAAGTTGTGCACGAAGAGGTTCATTTTCACATATTGCCTTCAAATTCACTTTGCTTGTGCTGTTTGACATTTTCAGTTTTATTGTAAAAAAAAAAAAAGTAAAAAAGAAAGAAAACATATATGGGAAGACACTGAAGAGAAAGGTGTTTATTTAGTTGTGCCTGGATCTGTTTTTTTTTTCTCTTTTCTACGTAGCAGGCAAAGCCAAAACACAGAACGGTTTATTGAACGAAAAGATCAATCTGTCATTCTCTGAGACATTTCCATTTTTAAATCCATTGAGAGACATAAACAGGAGGAGAGAAACAGACGGGGAAAAGCAAAAGACAGTCAATCATTAAAACAGATAGGATATAGACATAATGACAGGCAAAGACAAAAAGAGAGCACCATAAGAGACGCAAATCTTCAGTAAAATGTCAGCTATGAACCAGAGAAGATGCCTGTTTGTCTGTCTGTCTGCACTTTGTCAAATCAGCATTTTTGTTTTGTTTTCCAGTAAAATCGTCAAAGTTTACCCTATATTTAGTGTACATTTTAAAAGAATAGGGGACACCAGAGCTAGTTCTCACACAGGTAAGAGCTATTCCTTGTGAAAAAGAAGTACACTTTTAAAAAAAGAGTACTTATTTATGACGATAATATACTTCAAAAGATCCTTAATGTAACCTGTTATTTAGAATTGAATGAAAATGTATTATAGTTTACATTTATATTGAATGCTGTAAGTTTGACCCATTTAAGTAGGTCTTAAGTATATCTTTTTGTGTGATTTCATAATTACATTATTATGAATTATGTATTATTATGATTTATGGATAAAGTGCACTGCTGAATGAACTGACAAGCATTTCTGATTAACTAAAATATACTTGTCCTTGTACTTCATGTATTTAAATAGACACATTTATAATGATTAAGTTGCAATTTAGTGCATTTAAAATCTGTTAAAGGAAACGTCCACTTCCAGAACAACAATTTACAAATAATTTACTCACCTCCTTGTCATCCAAGATGTTCATGTCTTTCTGTCTTCAGTCGTAAAGAAATTATGGTTTTTGAGGAAAACATTTCAGGATTTTTCTCCATATAATGGACTTCATTGGTGCCCTGATTTTGAACTTCCAAAATGTAGTTCAAAGGGCAGCTGAGGTCTTATCTAGCAAAACGATTGGTCATTTTTTAAAACAAATAAAAATGTGTATACTTTTTAAGCACGAAAGCTCATGTAGCTCTGGGATGTGCGTCCACAACGCTACATACTACAGAATCACGTCGAAAGGTCACACGGAACCTAGGTCCAGTGTTTACAAAGTGAACGCAAAAGGCTAAGGAAGTGCAAGTAAGTCAAATGCTGTTTACAAACAAAAAGGTACAACAATGTCGGACAATTCTGAAGTTGTAGGAGAAAATGAGATGTAGTTTTTTACCATATCCTACCTTTTTTTCAGCCAGAGTACACAGATGATGATGTGACTTAGATGTGATTCCACATCTACACGAGCTTTTGTGCTTAAAAACTATCCAAATTTTTATTTAAAAAAAAAAATGACCGATTGTTTCGCTAGATAAAACCCTTCTTCCTTGGCTGGGATCGTGTAGAGCTTTGAAGCTGCATTTAAACTACATTTTGAAAGTTCAAAATCGGGGCACAATTGGAGAGAAATCCTGAAATGTTTTCCTCAAAAAACATAATTTCTTTACGACTGAAGACAGAAAGACATGAACATCTTGGATGACAAAGGGGTGAGTAGATTATTTGTAACTTATTGTTCTGGAAGTGGACTTCTCCTTTAACTTTAAATGTCATATAACGAAATGTAAATAATACACTACATTTAAAATTACAATCAAATACTTCACACGTTTTATTATGTTAATCAACACAATAAGTGTACTTCTTTGAAGCATGACAAAAGATTGTTAAAACATACCTTTAATTTGACGCATAGTGCACGTTTTAGTACTTAAGTGGCAGATGTTTAACATACTTAAGTGGCCTTTTATTTAATTAATGTTATGTTGCCTGCTATTACAATTTTCAAAAATATACTTTGAAGATTTGAAGTACACTACAAATGCACTTTGTTTTTCCGGAAAATAAGACAGTTATGCTGATTGACGTTTTTTGCAGTGCATGTTTTCCTTCAGCTGCAGTGTGTTTAGCTCATCTGCACTCACTCTGGATCATGATTTATTTTCCCTGTCTATTAAAGCAGTGTATCTGCAGTGTGTGACTGTTTATTTGCCATTTCTCTCTGACATGTAAAGACCCTTGTCTATATCAGCATGACGTGTCTGTGCTAGCGGATCTATGCGTATGGTGGGAGTGTGCGAGCGTCACACCATGCCGTTCTCCTGCCGCGGTTTGTGTGCGCTGCTGCTGCTGCTGATCTGGGGACTGTGCAGAGAGGGTGCCAGAGTGCACAGAAAGCCAGCCAGCAGCGTCAGACCCAGACCGCCCCACGCGCTGAACATGGACCAGCCGTACCCGTGACTGATGTCCTCCGGCAGCCCGTACAGGTAGCGCGGGTACCGCGAGAGCTCGAAGTTAATGCCAGCCACACATGTGCACAAGGAAATGATGCAGCAGGTGCCTGTGAAGCACAATCACAAACATCACAATTAGACCACAAGAAAAGATTCTGAAAGAAGAACATAGAAGCTCAATATACAGTGCCCTCCACTAATATTGGCACCCTTGGTAAATATGAGCAAAGGTGGCTGTAAGAATAAATCTGCATTGTTTATCCTTTTAATCTTTCATTCAAAAAATCCACAATATTCTAACCTATCATTTAAGTAAAACCATGGAAAGCAGGGGGAAAATCTCTTTATGAAATAAATGTTTTTCTCTAGTTCATGTTGACCACAATCATTGGCACCCAATTATTGCAATGTTTTTTATTCAAGATAACAGCTCTGTGTTTTCTTCTTTAATGCCTGAAGAGTTTGGAGAACACCTGACAAGAGATCAGAGTCCATTCCTTCATACAGAAACTCTTCAGATCCTTTAGTTTCCCAGCTCCATGTTGGTGCTTCTTCTCTTCAGTTCACCTCATGCATTTTCTATAGGGTTCAGGTCAGGCAACTGGGACGGCCATGGCAGAAGCTTCATTTTATGCTCAGTGACACATTTTAGTGTTGATTTTGATGTTTGATTTGGATCACTGTCCTGATGGAAGATCCAGCCACAGCTCATTATAGAAAGTCTAACAGATGCAGTCAGGTTTACATTTTTTATCTGTTGGTATTTGCTAGAATCCATGATGCCATGTATCTGAACAAGATGTCCAGGACCTCTGGCAGGAAAATAAGCCCACAACATTAAAGATCCAGCAGTATATTTAACCGTGGGCATGGGGTACTTTTTGTACCAAACCTATCTTGAGTGTTTGCTGCCAGAAAGCTCTTTTTTTTAGTTTCATCTGACCACAGAAGCCAGTCCCATTTGAAATTCAAGTTGTGTCTGACAACTGAATATGCTGGAGTTTGTTTTTGGATGAGCAAGGAGGATTTTTCTTAAAACCCTCCTGAACAACATGTGGTGACGTAGGGGCTGTTTGATTTTTTTTTTTAGTCTTTTGGCCCCAAGACTCAACTAATCTCTGCAATTCTCCTACTGTGATCCTTGGAGAATCTTTGGACACTTAAACTCTCCTCCTCACCATGCATTAGGACGATATAGACACACGTCCTTTTCCAGGCAGATTTGTAACATCTTTAGTTTAATTTGAATTCTTAATTATTGTCCTAATGATGGAAATTGGGATTTTAAATCCTTTAGCTCTTTTCTTGCAGCCACTTTCTATTTTGCGAAGCTCAACAATCTTGTTGTGCACATCAGAACTATATTATTTGGTTTTATTCCTTGTGATGGATGATTAAGGAAATTTGGCCTTTGTGCTCCTCATATTTATAATCCTGTGAAACAGGAAGTTATTGCTGGACAATATCATACTCCTAGTCATTCTAGTGTGCTAAATAAATGCAAATATGAATGGGAATATACTTCAGAGATATTTTACTCATTATAATTTCTTAGGGTGCCAATAATTGTGCCCAACATGCATATGAGAAAAACATTTATTTCATAACGTAGGTTTCCCCCCACTTTTAATTGTTTTACTTCAGTGAAAGGTTAGCATTTTGTGAATTTTTTGAATGTAAGATCATAAAGATAAACAAAGCAGATTTATTTTCATAGCCGTCTTTGCTCATATTTACCAAGGGTGCCAATATTAGTGGCGGGCACTGTAAGTATATGCCATTGTGTGATGCACACTATGCACAGTATTACATTTCTAGCAGGAGTAGTATACCAAACTATTGCAAACTATTCTAAAGTAATATGAAATTCAAAAATAAGCAATATGCAATTCCAAATATTGTGTTTTCTTCTCTCAGTAGTCAGCTGCCATCTAGTGGTTGTTTGTCCTGAGTGCGTCTCACCTCCCATCAGGAAGAGCAGTCCAGCCACATACTGCATCAGCTCATTGTGTTTCCAGCAGCCCAGCACACCAACAATCCAGCCAAACAGAATGATGGACACAGCCATACCGATAAAACCTGCCGTCATGCGCTGCAAATCTGCAGGAGAAAACGCAAAGCTTCAGGATCCCTTGTGGAAAAAAACATAAGTGTGCTTAATTGTATTAAATGTGCACACAGTGTACTTAAAATCTTAAAAGTATGTTATTTAAAAACTGTACTTGCAAATAATATTAATGAAATAACAGTCTATGTTTTCTAACACACTTAAGTAGAAAAAGTGCACTTTGTACTAATGTCACATTTTTAGTTTTAAAGTACATTTAAAATCTTTTAATAATCTTTTGTGTGCTTTAAAAAAGTACACTTATTTTGATACTAACATACTAAAGTACATGTAAAGCATGTAGCATGTAACCTGATTAATAAATGCAGTGTTTTTCAGTATTACATTTAACCTTAGTATATCACTTAAACTGCAACTTTATTGTTACAAATGCGTGAGTACAAATATATTTAAATACATACCATATTTAAAAAATATTTTAATAGTATATTTCTTGCCTCTTGTAGTACACTTTTACCCATTTTTCAAAGACAATAGAAGTAATGATAAATTATAAAGTAGTTACAAAGAGTGCATACAGATATATATTCTGAGCCACTTTACTATGTACTAACATTAAAATGAGACAACCGATGCATACTATATTACAATATAGACACTTATTATGTACATACATGTTTTTACATTGTACCAAAAAAAAAAAAAAAAGCCTGGGTAACACTTTATTTTAAAGTGTCCTTGTTACACATTACATGTACTATAATAATAATTAATTATGTATAATTGCATGCAAGTAATCATAACTTTGGTTACTTAACCCTAGAGTTACCTAGGGTTAACTTAGTGTTAGGTTAAGTTACACTGACCAAAATTATAAACACACTTTTGTTTTTGCTCCCATTGTTCATGAGCTGAACTCAAAGATCTAAGACTTTTTCTATGTACACAAAAGGCCTATTTCTCTCAAATATTGTTCACAAATATGTCTAGATCTGTGTTAGTGAGCACTTCTTTGCCGAGATAATCCATCCACCTCACAGGTGTGGCATATCAAGATGCTGATTAGACAGAATGATTATTGCACAGGTGTGACTGGCCACAATAAAAGGCCACACTAAAATGTGCAGTTTTATCACACAGCACAATGCCACAGATGTCACAAGTTTTGAGGGAGCGTGCAGTTGGCATGCTGACTGCAGGAATGTCCATCAGAGCTGTTGCCCTTGAATTGAATGTTCATTTCTCTACCATAAGCCGTCTCCAAAGGCGTTTCAGAGAATTTGGCAGCACATCTGCCGCAGACCACGTGTAACCACACCAGCCCAGGACCTCCACATCCAGCATCTTCACCTCCAAGATCGTCTGAGACCAGCCACCTGGACAGCTGCTGCAACAATCGGTTTGCATAACCGAAGAATTTCTGCACAAACTGTCAGAAACCGTCTCAGGGAAGCTCATCTGCATGCTCGTCATCCTCATCAGGGTCTTGACCTGACTGCAGTTCGTCGTCGTAACTGACTTGAGTGTGCAAATGCTTACATTCAATGGTGTTTCGCACTTTGGAGAGGTGTTCTCTTCACAGATTAATCCCGCTTTTCACTGTACAGGGCAGATGGCAGACATCATGTATGGCGTCGTGTGGGTGAGTGGTTTTCTGATGTCAACGTTGTGGATCGAGTGGCCCATGGTGGAGGTGGGGTTATGGTATGGGCATGTGTATGTTATGGACAACGAACACAGGTGCATTTTATTGATGGCATTTTGATCCGTGACGAGAGCCTGAGGCCCATTGTTGTGCCATTCATCCACGACCATCACCTCATGTTGCAGCATGATAATGCACGGCCCCATGTTGCAAGGTTCTGTACACAGTTCCTGGAAGCTGAAAACATCCCAGTTCTTGCATGGCCAGCATACTCACTGGACATGTCACCCATTGAGCATGTTTGGGATGCTCTGGATCGGCGTATACGACAGCGTGTTCCAGTTCCTGCCAATATCCAGCAACTTCACACAGCCATTGAAGAGGAGTGGACAAACATTCCACAGGCCACAATCAACAACCTGATCAACTCTGTGTGAAGGAGATGTGTTGCACTGCATGAGGCAAATGGTGGTCACACCAGATACTGACTGGTTTTTGGACCCCACCATCCCCTTTTTTGGGGGGCAAAAACAAACATGTTGCATTTTTAATTTTGGTCAGTATAGTAGGTGTTTCCTTATTGAATGAATCAGCTTCTTGAACAAATCGGTTGAATAAATGATTCAGTGATTCACCCATTAACACAGTCAAATGCTTTGTTCCTGAATGAATCAGCCGTTTGAAAGAATTCAATTCTGGAAATTCTCAATGACTCACTCATTAATAGTCCTTTGCCACCTACTGGAGGTTTTAATTTCACATTTTGACTATTTTCCATATTTTAAATCATTTCAAATATCAGTATTCAGTGTTTTATGTTTAAAACAAAGCATTATTTATGCATTCGTAACTGCAGCTTAAATGCATCCATGTCCCCTCTGTCATGCGTCTTTTGTGTTTTGAGTTGTGTCTTCATTATGTTTTTCCCCTAAACTAGTTTCCTGATTCTCATTCCATTCACCTGTCCCTTGTTAATTATCCTCATTAGTCCCTCATTTAAGTTAGTACTTATAGCGCTGCCCTTCCATAGTTTCTTTGTCCTGTCTCTGTTGTGATTAAGCGGTTGTTTTGCACTACAACATGAACACAATAGGTACATTGTACGTAACAAAGAATTTTTTTGGTTAGTACATATTAGTTAAAGATACCAAATATTCTAATATAAATACATTCAATACATACATGCTGAAAACACATCTTTTCCATGAGCATATAACTGCCTCCTCATAAAAAAAATAAAAAATAAAAAAAAAAATAAATGATATGCCTTCACTTTTTCTGTCGTAGCTTATACTATTTTGAAGGATGACTGAAACCTTGTATTACAGGTGCTCTTGTGTTTATCTGTAAGTCGCTTTGGATAAAAGTGCCAAATTAATAAATGTAAATTAAATACAACAGACGTAATATCAGCACAACAAGTACGCATATCCTACTCAATACTTTGTCTTTTGGGTAATATATGTCAGATCATAAACTATAAACATGCTGCACTAACATCTAACAATCACTTAATGATTCCAAATACTTGATGTCTTAACCTTAAAGGAGAAGTCCACTTCCATAACAAAGATTCACATATAATGTACTCACCCCCTTGTCATCCAAGATGTTCACGTCTTTCTGTCTTCAGTCATAAAGAAATTATATTTTTTGAGGAAAACATTTCAGCATTTTTCTCCATATAATGGACTGATATGGTGCCCCGATTTTGAACTTCCAAAATACAGTTTAAATGCGGCTTCAAACGATCACAAATGCGGTTGTAAACGATCTCAGCCGAGGAAGAAGGGCCTTATCTAGCGAAACATTCGGTTATTTTAATAAAAATTATACAACTTATATACTTTTTAATGTTAAACGCTCGTCTTGTCTTACTCTGCCTGAACTCTGCCTGTTCAGCTGAAAAAATCAGCTGGGATCGTTTACAACCGCATTTGTGATCGTTTGAAGTCGCATTTAAACTGCATTTTGGAAGTTCAAAATCGAAGCACTATACCAGTCCATTATATGGAGAAAAATGCTCAAATGTTTTCCTCAATAAACATAATTTCTTTACAACTGATCATTTCTTTATTAGTATGTAATAAATCTCAAAAGAAAGACATGAACATCTTGGATGACAAGGGGGTGAGTACATTATATGTGAATCTTTGTTTTGGAAGTGGACTCATCGTTTAAACATTTGTTTATTACAGTGAAGCTGCTTTGAAATAATCTGTATTAGAGGTCGACCGATGTATCGGTTTTGCCGATTAATCGGCACCGATAGTTGATTCCCGGAACTATCGGTTATCGGCAAAAATCCACGCCGATAGTTTTTCCGGGTTGCGTCAGAGCTGAAGCGGCTGAGAACGGTCCGTTGTCCTTATACAGTGCGAGAGCCAACATATCTATGGCAAGAGCGGCCTCTATAGGCGAAAATCGCTGAAAAGCACGTGCTTTTGTTTTGACAGGTGATACTGTTTGTTGCAAGGAGAGCGCAAGCTGCCTGGAGAGAGCGCGGTGCACGGACAACGCTGACACTTCAAATGCACGTTTAAAACACAGACAGCGAAAAGGTATGTATACAGTACACTACAGTACATGTTTTCATCTCAATATGAAGTAATTCATTTGTTGATTAGATTCTGCATTGGAGAAAGAACAGTAGTATGTTTGTCGACAGGGCTGAGAGGACGCTAACATTAGCAGTACATCAAGCAGTTAAAATAATGTGGCAAAAATACACGCAAGTCCGACCCAAATGTTTAATGTCATGATTGTTACCATCAGGAATGCGTTCGATTTCAGTTCTTTTTATCTTCAGGCACAGGGTGCGATTTGCCGGGGGGATCCGACTGGAGCGCTTCGAAACAGTGAATCTTTTTGCGACGCAGTGTTTTACTGATTCGGAGTTTCAAAAAGCTCTGTTGATACTTTGCTCACCTTCTCTATATAATTTATTTGTTGTTTGAAATGAAATCATTACTATTATAGGCCTAACTTACGATGTTTTTATTAAATTTGTAATCACATAATACAGCTCCCTTCGTATTAAAATTTCCATTTCATGACGTGACACTCATTATCTGGACGGGTATATAATGAGCGTTGTTAACAGATTACACAAACAGTTTGGTCAACCTCTGCCTATGAGCTCTGTTTTCTCCATTATAATTTGAGGCTTCTTAACTTTGAGTATTAAAATAGAACTAGAACTAGAACTGGACCATGTTACACTTGAATCTCTTGCAGTTCTTTAACAGGACTAGTTAAGTTTCTCCTGTTTCACAAGTTCAAATTTGTTGTTATTTGGAGTGACTTTTATTATTCTTTTTGTATGTAACTTTTTTTTTTGTATGTTACTTTTTGTTTCAGTTTGAAAGCATGTCTTTAATTTACCTCAATATTTATTAATATATTCATATTTATTTCATATAGCACATTTTCATGATTCAGTACTGTTTTTTTGTTTGTTTTTTGTAATAAAGTTCAGTACTATTTTACATGGAGTGTTGTGTTTTTATTTAGTTTTTTTTTTTTTTTTTAATCCAGTATCCATTTTAAAAACTATCGGTTAATTAATCGGTTATTGGCAAGTACGGACCAACCTAGCTATCGGTATCGGTAAAATTCAATATCGGTCGACCTCTAATCTGTATTGTACGTTTACATTTAGACATTTAGCAGACACTTTTATCCAAAGCGACTTACAAAAGAGGACAGTGGAAGCAATCAAAATCAACAAAAGAGTAATAACATGTAAGTTCTATGACAAGTCTTAGTTAGCCTAAAGCAGTACACATAGCAAAGGATTTTTTTTTTTTTATTATATAATATATAAAAAGAAAACAGACAGGATAGAAAAACAAAAAAGCAAGCTAGAGCTAGAGGCCTTTTTTGGGAGAGATGTTCAGATTGAGTTGGGCAGGTCATTCCACCAGGAGGGTACATTTAATGTGAAAGTCCATAAAAGTGATTTTGTACCTCTTTGGGATGTCACAATAATGTGCCGTTCACTTGCAGAACACAAGCTTCTAGAGGGCACATAAGTCTGAAGTAATGAATTTAGGTAAAGGGGTACAGAGCCAGTGATGGTTTTGTAGGCAAACATTAATGCCTTGAACTTTATGCAAGCAGCTATTGGTAGCCAGTGCAAATTGATGAAGAGAGGTGTGACGTGCGTTCTTTTCGGCTCATTAAAAATTAATGTTGCAGCCGCATTCTGGATTAGTTGTAAAGGTTTGATAGAACTGGCTGGAAGACCTGCCAAAAGAGCATTGCAATAGTCAACACGTTCTCACTCCCAACTCATCACATATTGACTCTTGGTGAGGGCCCTTTGGCATCACTATTGACGCACAGAGTACCCCTTTAGCATAATTTTTCAACGTGTAGGGTCCTTCATTGCTTTAAATAAGAAACCCTTGGCATCATAGTGCTGACGCAAAAGGCACTGGGAATTATATATTGGGTAATAATATTGCAATTATTGCATATATGTTGGGGTGTGATTTTTCAATGTAAACGCTCACAAGTTTTATTTACATGTCATTATTTACACATTTACAAGCATGTAACCTAATCCCTGCCCCTAAACCTACCATTTGTCAATAAAACACAAGATATAACTGGCAGATACAGCTACAGTCATAATTTATTCAAAAAGTATTAATATTCCAAGTCTTTCTCAAAAAAGGCCGCCTGCCAGAAGAAGAGTTACATCAGCCTTGGTTGTGAAATGCCATTGACTCTTGTGTGTCTCGTGACCGATTGCATCATGTTAATGTTCAGGAGTATCTTTTTAAATGAGATGTGAGTGCATTAACAGAGCAGGATCATTTTCAGCGATTAAAATCTTATGTTTTACTCTTTTCTTCGCATAAAGATATCGTATGGCTTCAGAAGACTCTGAATACAACACAACTTGTTTGTAATGTTTTTAAACTGCTTGTTTATGGTCAGTTTCTGCAATAAATACCTGTGACTGTACTTATATTTGCCTGTTACGTGTTTTATATTGTTCAGAAGTGGGTAAGTTTAGGGTAAGGGTGGGTTAGGTGCTCCAATGAAAGTACAAATTTATATAAAATCATTAATATTTTTACAAATGCATGCAAACCATTACATTAAGGCAAACAACTGAAATCTATGGAGGACCCTGCACGTCCAAAAGTGACACTAAAGGGGTACCTTGAGCATCAAAAAGGGACACCAAAGGGTCCTGACCAAGCGTCTATATGTGACAAGTTGGGAGTGAGAACGTGTTGCAATAGTCGAGCCTGGACAGAACAAGAGCTTGAACAAGGAGTTGTGAAGCATGTTCTGAAAGAAAGGATCTGATCTTTCTGATGTTGAAAAAAGCAAATCTGCAGGACCAGGCAGTTTTAGCAATGTGGTCTGAGAAAGTCAGCTGATCATCAATGTTTTTGAAGGAGTTATGGTTGATGTGCCTAACTGGATGGTGAAATTGTGATGAAACGATGGGTTTGATGGAACCACAAGCAGGTTTGTCTTGGCAAGTTTGAGTTGAAGATGATGGTCCTTCATCCAGCAAGAAATGTCTGTTAGACAAGCTGAGATCCAAGCAGCTATAGTCAGATCATCAGGATGGAATAGAGTTGAGTATCATCAGCACAGCAGTGATATGAAAAGCCATGTTTCTGATTGACAGAACCTAGTGATGTCATGTAGACAGAGAAGAGAAGTGGTCCAAGAACTGAGCCCTGAGGTACCCCAGTAGCTAGATGTTGCGACTTGGATACCTCACCTGTCCAAGTTACTTTGAAATACTTTGAAATACTGAGAGGTAAGACTCAAACCACTGGAGTGTGGTTCCTGAGATACCCTGTGCCAATAGGGTTGACAGGAGGATCTGGTGGTTAACTGTGTCAAAAGCAGCAGACAGATCCAGCAAGATAAGTATTGAAGATTTGGAAGCCGCTCTTGCCAGTCTTAGGGCTTCAACAACTGAGAGCAAGGCAGTCTCAGTTGAATGTCCACTGTCCAGGAGGTTGTTTTGTGTGAGAAAAGCAGAGGCTTGGTTGAACACAGCTCGTTCAAGTGTTTTTGCAATGAAAGGAAGGGAAACCGGTCTGTAGTTCTCTAATAGAGATGGGTTAAGGGTGGGTTTCTTAAGTAGAGGGGTTATACAAGCTTGTTTAAATGCAGAGGGAAAAACACCTGTGTGAAGGGATGTGTTAATGATGTGAGTGAGTGCAGGTACAACTGCAGGAGAAATAGCTTGAAGGAGATGAGATGGAACAGGATCAAGCGGACAAGCAGTAGAATGATTAGAAAGGATGAGTTAAAAAAAAGCGCTATATATAAAAGTGAGACTTGACTTAAATGAATGGCTTTAAAACATTTGCTTAAAACTTTAAAACCTTTTAAAATTAATGTAAACTTTCTGGCTGGGCTTTCTAAAACCAACATGAAAGTTACAATGTGTTACAATGCAAAAAAATATCTTGACATTCAATAACTGAAATAATGTGCAGGAATGCATCGCATTTGTTATTATACATTTACAGATATTGCCTGTTGTGATAAAGTTAAATCAGTAATTCAGTGTTAGGTTTTGCAGTCTTATTATAGCATAGTAAGTACATTTTAAAAAATAATAATAAGCGTTGAGTGTTTTTTGGATGCATTTCAAGATTGTAATATCATATGTATTCTGGAAGGCCTGAAAAATGGCCATCAAAGAGAGACTGCTTCCAGGTACTAAACTAGAGAGAAGATGCTCACTGGATTTAAATTGATTTAAACATGGTAAATGTGTTAAGCGAAGCAGAGAGTACACGATTATTGATAGCTGAAAGCAGCACATCAAATTATCAAATAAAAATAGAATATCAAAAAAATATTTAATAAGCAATCATCAAAGGTTCCAGTTGGTGTTCCAGTTCTGAGCAGGATTCATGCTGGCCTGCAAATGTATTAATAAATCATTTAAAAGATGCTTCAATACAAAGTAGCTTATAATGCACTTAATACATGTCCAGAGATTAAATGTGATCAAAAGCACAATGAAACCTACAAACATTCAGTTACCAGCCCAAACACACAGACACACACATACACTCGCAGAAAAATATGAGATGATCTGACTTACGGAGAGCATGCCATTCATCTTGTCTTATAGTCTTGGTGATGTTCACTGGCAGATTCCGCGGGATATTCACTGAGGAATAGTAATACTTCACCGGCGTGCAACGCTGAAGCAATCCTGAGAAAATTCACAGAAACACTTTAGTCATAATAGTGAAGATCAGATGATGTGTGTTTGAAAGTCTGTGTGGAGAAACAACAAACACGAAAACATGTAAACACATGTTCAGGCCCTTAACTTTGGTCCCAGTGTCCTCATTTGAATTATGATCATCAAATGTTCGACTAAAATTAACCAAGTCAATCAATTCTGTCCTTCTGAGATCGACTTTACTTTGTGTCTGGGGTCCCAGAGAACCCAGTGGTGTACATGAAAAAATGATTATAACTGAATCAAACTTTCAGTATTTCATATTTTATGAGTGATTTTTTTAGAGAATAGTAAATGTTGTCCAATACTTTTAATAATGAAGGCTTTTTATTGGCATCTATGGGTCCACTGAGAACCTTTAACATCCATGGAATCTCTCCATTGCACACAAACAGATTATTATAATGTTTTTCTCACTACAAAAACTTCTTTGAAGAGCTGTTCAGTAAAAGGTTCATTGGGGAACCCAAAATGACATCTCTGTGAAAAACCACCTTTATTTTAGAGAGTGAAGACAGTAATATTTCCACTCAAATTTCCATTTCAGCCCAACAGGAACACACTGAAGAAAAATATAATTAAACAAATTCATACAATCCACAAGCTGACAAGAGGGTACTACTACATCAGTCAGACATTTAATTGGATGTAAGTTTTATACTTGCGTAAAGTATGTATTAAAAATACATCAAGCTGATTATTTTTATAAAACATAATTAGAAATTTTCTCTCAGATGCCAAACAGAACAGGAGTATTAATCTTTAAACTCTACTGAATTTTAAGCAAGTCTGTTTATCTTCAGCTAAGACTCAAAATCTGCATCTCATTGCCCTGAAAGACTGTATAATTTATCATATTAAGGACAGAAATGTTTTAGAAGTGTGTAAATGCATCAGTGCATCAAAGAAAATTAGTGTTTTTGATCATTTTTTACAAATCTCAATTTCGTCTTTTGTTATTAGAGTAATCAAAAGAAACACAAATATAAGAGACACATATAATATTGTACCAGAGAGGGTTAAGTGTGTTTTCCCTTAATAAAAGGGCCTCTTAGACATCATACGGATCCCATTGCCCTGACAGACTCCATCTGTTTCTGTATCCGAGCAGAAACGTGAAGAATGTGTGAACATGAGCGTGTGGTTGGTGTTGATGTGAGAGATCAGCACCTTGGATAGCGCCGAACATTCTTCAACACTGCTTCACACATGTTCAACAAACACACAAACACACTACAGCTGTTCAACATCAACTTCAAATCTGGTAACTGCTCACATGTGGCCCATTCAGCATCGTCACCTTTAAAAATCAGATCCTCGTTCTCCAGATCGAACCCTTCTCGATGGCATTTCCTCCACAGTCCGGTTGTGGTTGAGTTGTAGCGGCGGCTGCAGCGTGATTCTATGACGGGCTCAGGCTGCGGGGATTCTCGCAGAGGAGCTGCGGACTCCGGCTGACTCTCACCAGCGGCTTTCGGTCGCATCCGGAGTGGGAGGTTCTGGTTGGAGATATATATGTATCCTGGGTCATTTCTTTTGCTGGCGTATTTTTTGCATCGGTCCCGGTGTTTTCGCGCATCTGTTTCGTACCAGTAGTCCGTGCTGATGGCCATGGTCAAGAGCCCGATGGAACAGAAGGCCAGGAAGAGCCCGGACGCCGTTAATATCCTCATGATGCCCGCGGACAACTGTCACATCTTCCGCCGAACCCATATCATCCTAAACCGGACATCACAAGACGATAAATATTGTGTTGGCGCTCTAGACAGACATGTTTGTGCCTCTGCTGCTGCTCGTTTGGACTCAGGATGAAGGAGGACCAATGCCGACAGTGGAGACTGCTGATGAAAGCGCTCCGGATTCGTCAGAGAGCAGCTGTTATGCCGCTGTCTCCATATCGGTCGAATCTTATAAACGTGTCCGGATGATGTTCCACCCCGTATACATATATATTCATGGATAAAAATGTATCAAGTTTAAAGTAGGACCATTGAGAAAACTTTTTTTAATCGCTTTGTTCTAAAGAGTTTTTATCACTGTAATGGGAAATAATGTGGGACGTGGGAGACAAGTTGTGACATATTATCTTAAACCTGCCAGCGTATAAATGCTTGTCTTCTCTGCTTTGTTGCTTTCCAAAGCCTGGTTTGTTTTATTTATTTGTTTGTGGTGGTGGTAATAGTAGTAGTTAAAGTCAGTCAAAAAATTACAATAATATAAAAATAATCTATTTTAAAAATAAAACACATTTACAAACGCAAAAATAACCTTGTTTTAATGGACCTTGTTTTTAAACTGGGGCACAGTCATGATGAAATAGAAAAGGGCTCACAAAGTTGGACACACAGAATTGTCCAAAATGTCTAATGATGGCATTAAGTAAACTGGAAGTAAAGGATCCAGCCCAACCCCTAAAAAAAACAGCCCCATACCATGATTCCTCCTCCACCAAAGAGTTGGTGTTGGTGCAGTGCTGTAGGGCAGGTAACGCTCTGGTGTCTGGTGGCAAACAGAGAAGCATATGATTCATCACTCCACTGAACAGGTTTCCACTGCTCCAGAGTCCAGTGGTGGTGTGTATCACATCCGCTCAACTGACTTTGAATCCGCAATTTCGTCCAACAAACAAATCAGACAGGAAAGTAGATTAACTTAAACTTGAAAATTTGTGTGTATTGACATCTTTTTGCAGTTGAAATAAAATATATTCTGATCAGAGGTTGTGCTTGACTTTAAAGGAGAAGTCCACTTCCAGAACAAAAATTGCCAGATGATGTACCCACCCCCTTGTCATCCATGATGTTCATGTCTTTTTGTCTTCAGCCGTAAAGAAATTATGTTTTTTGAGTTAAACATTTCAGGATTTTTCTCCATATAATGGACTGATATGGTGCCCTGAGTTTGAACTTCCAAAATGCAGTTTAAATGCGGCTTCAAACGATCCCGAATGCGGTTGTAAACGATCCCAGCCGAGGAAGAAGGGTCTTATCTAGGGAAACTATCAGTTATTTTCATACTAATAATATAAAAAACGCTCGTCTTGTCTCACTCTGTCTTAATTATTTTTTTTCCGGTTAATGACAGTAAGGGTATGTCGAAAAATTCCCATCTCATGTTCTTCCTCAACTTCAAAATCGTTCTATATCACTGTTTTACCTTTTTTGTTAAGGGTGTTTGATCTTCTTTGCATGTTTACTTTGCAAAGACTGTGTCGGTACTTCTGCAGCGATGTAGGATGATTTTGAAGTGATTTTTGAAGTTGAAGGATAAAATACGATTGGAGTTTTTCGACATACCCTAACTGTTTTGAGTCAGAATACACAGAGTTCAGGGAGAGAAAGACAAGACAAGCATTTGAGATTAAAAAGTATTTAAATTGTATTTTTTTAATGAAAATAACTGATCGTTTCGCTAGATAAGACCCTTCTTCCTCGGCTGGGATTATTTACAACCACATTTTTGATCGTTTGAAGCTGCATTTAAACTGCATTTTGGAAGTTCAAAATTGGGTCACCATATCAGTCCATTATATGGAGAAAAATCCTGAAATGTTTAACTAGAAAAACAGAATTGCTCTGCTGCCAGACTGGAGCACACTCGCCACTAACTGAACAGGGATGGGAATTACAGCTACAATTAACAATACATCACCCTCAGTGCAGTCTGTCAAAGTGACGGGCGGCCTTCAGATTTTTCCATCACTGATTAAAAAATTCCGTCAATGACGGACAATTTTGGGTTAACGTGACCTCTGGTTCTGATGTTCACTCATGTTTATTTCATTATTTAAGTAAATAAAAAAAGTCGATTAGTTCACGTGCTGCTTGATCTAATAATTGTCAACCCCAGTTTTGAACATAGACATGAAAGTGCGCTATCCAAATGCAGCTTGTTATAATTCATGAATGAATACATTTTGTAATATGATTCTAAAGTGCCATTTTAATGGTTATTCAATGTCTGGTTTAATAATGGCTTTTACAGAATGAATTTTGAGGCTTTAAGCTTTCAGTCGATATATAATTTATGATGATTTCTAAAACGTGATAGTAAAAAGGCAACGAAAAATGACTTTTTGTGACAAAGGTCAGAACTCCTGTTATGATGTAGATTTTTGAGGTGCACTCTTGTCATAAATTAATCTATTACTGTTACTATATAATTTGTAACAAATAATAGTGGTAAAATATTTAATTAGGAGTCTAAGACCTTTCCAACAATATATAGTTTGTCATGATTAGATTAGGATTTATTTGTAATATAGTGAAATAAGCTTCCCACTGAGGGGATGAGTGACAGTTAAAAGGTTAAAGAGACACAAAACGGTATTTATTGTCTACATTTCTTTAAAAAAGTCACAACATTTTAAAGCTGAGACCTTGTTTCATACCAGAAGTAACCTGCTCTGTCCTGTCTGTTGGTGTGTTGTCAGTTTCCTCTTTGTTCCGCAGTGTATTTTTCACTGCATGAGAACATGATGTGTAGTGTGAGAGTAGCATTGTTTGTTGTATATAGCATTGGTAACTAAGGAGAGCGGGTTTTGCGAAGGGTCAATTCCATGCATGGCCTAATGCTGCAGTTGCTTGGCCACTGAAACCCATTATTTGAAGCTCCCGCTGGACAGTTTTTTGCTGATATTAAGTCCGAAATTCTCATCTGAATTTTTCACACATCAAAAAATAAATATGACCTCACCTTGTGTCAATCATGTATACACACTGCATTCAAAACTTTTGCCCTTAAAATTGGATCAGGTTCAATTTTCTATGTTTTTTGCATCTGAAAAAACACATATGACAATTTCAGACTCTGTGTGCAAGGACTTTTACACACCATGTGCCTCAGCACTCTATGACTCCACTGCTGTTCCTAAATACCTCCACTTTCCAATAATACTACTTACAGTAGGAATATTTAGTGGGAATAAAATTTCACAACCTTATTGACTTATTACAGAGGTGGCATCCTATCATAGTACTATGCTTGAATTAATCGAGCTCCCGACCCATTTACTCACAAATGTTTGTAAATGCAGATTGCATGGCTAGGTGTTTGATTTTAAATACTTGTGGCAATGGGTATGATAGACAATAATGTATTAATATTGCAACAGTGTTTTTGTCCATATAGAGTATGAGCTGCACGTATTGTTCTAAGAGTCACCCATTAGTGCAATTTTATGCATTATGAATCTACCCGAATAAATCCAAAAAAAAATATATATATATGATATGCATGCTGTGAAACTACTACTACTACTACTTGCTCTCTTTCATGTCAGTCCTGGGTTGTATTTTTTTAAAAGCTTCATAAACTTAAGTTGACTGTAGCTCTACTGGTGCCAGTAACATGATAGCACTGCTCATCTAAAATCAATTAAGACTATCACGGAATTTAAGCTGCTATAATTTAACCTAAGCTTTGACTCAGCAGGACAGAAATAATGCTTCAGCACTGGGAGATGTGGATATATACTGTACAAGATACACTTCATTGCCAGATGATGGAGGTAGAGCTTCAGTACTGCTCTCCTTGGCATGTTCAACACTAGCAAACTTGTGGTCTACCACAGTTGACTAGTGATCCCTTAGTTTTTAGCTATGACTATCTAATCAAGAACTACTTATTATATTTTATAAATTGTTTATTCTATTCAAGAACTCTGTTTAGAGTTCCTGTATGTTTCTATATGGTTATTTGGAGAAAGTGTATGTTCAAGGGTTCCTTAAAGGGGTCAGATGTCTACAAGTTGATATGACTCTTCAGCTCTGCAAAAATAATTCTGTTCTGGTCGAGGTTGCTTTAAATGTTAATGAGCTCTGCTCACCCCGCCCCTCTCTTGTCTCTGTGGAGTGACGAGCCTGTTTACTTTAGCCGCATTTGGCCTCGTTTAGCCGCTAAACTTGCTAACTAGCACTTCATTAGGAAAGGTTGCAGTTATTCATAAAAAAAAAACCACCTTATACTCACTTCTGCTGTAGGTGAAGCTGGATCACGAATGATTTGCGCGAACATTTATGTAGATCGGGAGGTGCATTCCCTTCACAAACAAACTTAATCCACTGCATCTTCAGCGGCTCAGATGTCGGGAGTAAATGACGACCACTATGTTCATTATTACATCCAGCAACACAACACCCCAATCGCTCAATCTGAGATATTCTTGTCTAACTTACATCCCTGCTCCAACATCGAAACAATGGAGTTCGGACTGTGACAGCTGATCTGAGGTAAAACGCTCATGTCAATCAACTATCGTGGGAGTGGCATCTGTCGGTGTGGCATCTGAGAATGGCTCGATTTGAAAAAGGGGATATTATTTTTACAGATTAATTAAAAACCACTGTGTAGATTTTTATCATTATAGGGTAGATTTGTACATACACTGCCAACACACATTAATGTTCAAACAACATGAAAAAGTGAACTTTGCATCCAATGACCCCTTTAAAACAATTGATTAAATTCTGTAAATTCTTTAACAATAGAAAAGAGTGCCTTACAGTCCCCAGCAAGTGAGCCAAAGACAACAAAAATGAAAAACTCCCCAGGATAATACAAGATATAGTAAAATATGATAAGCAGCTCTGGGAGAAACCAACATCCAGTAGGGAAATTCCATCTCACCTGACTATCATGTTTCAACAAATTAAATAAACATGCATGATTGATAATGAGAAACATCCTCTTTTGGTGACAGACACTGGTTAAGATTTGACACTGAGTGAGATAAGTACAGATGAGGAGGAGCTATGGAGTTGAAAACAGGGCAAGGTCAGAGCTAGACCATTACATGATATATACAGTATGTAAGAAAAATGCTGTAGAACTGGACAAATAAGCTGTTTATTAGAGAGATGATTGGAATGTACCCAGCATTACAAGAGGAATTACTAGAAGAAAACTTTGTTAACTATGAAAAGTAATTTCTTTTAACAGTGAGAGACAGAATAACAAAAAAAATTCAGAAAAAAAGTGAAAGAAGTATTTGATCCCCTATCAATCAGCAAGATTTCTGGCTTTTATATAGGAGACTGGCTAGGCCACTCCACTTGTATATACACTACCATTCAAAAGTTTGGGGTCAGTAAGACTTGTAATAGTCTTTAAAGACGTCTCTTATGCTCATCAAGGCTGCATTTATTTGATTAAAAATATAGAAAAAAACAGTAATATTGCAAAATATATGTTTACAATATAAAATAATGTTTTTTTTTATTTTAACATACTTTAAAATAGAATTTATTCCTGTGATGAAAAGCTGAATTTTTATCAGCTGTTACTCCAGTCTTAAGTGTCACATGATCCTTCAGAAATCATTCTAATATGCGGATTTATTATTAGAATGATCAATGTTGGATAATATCAACAGTTGTGCTGCCAAATATTTTTTGGAACCTGTGATTTTTTTTTTCAGGATTCTTTCATGAATAACAAGTTTAAAAAGTACAGTGTTTATTCAAAATATAAATATTTTATAACAATGTAAATTATTTATTATTAACTTTTAATAAACTTTTAATTATTAACTTAATACATCCTTGGTGAATAAAAGTATTAATTTCTTAAAAAAAAAAAAAAAAAAACAATAAAAATGTACTGACCCCAAACTTTTGAACGGTAGTGTAGGTAACAATATGAGATTAGAAGCACTCTCTTAAAGAGAGTGCTCCTAATCTCAGCTTGTTACCTGTATAAAAAACACCTGTCCACAAAAGCAATCAATCAATCAGATTCCAAACTCTCCACCATGGCCAAGACCAAAGAGCTGTCCAAGGATGTCAGGGACAAGATTGTAGACCTACACAAGGCTGGAATGGGCTACAAGACCATCACCAAGCAGCATGGTAAAAAGGTGACAACAGTTGGTGTAATTATTCCCAAATGGAAGAAACAGAAATAACTGTCAGTCTCCCTCGGTCTGGGGCTCCATGCAAGATCTCACCTCGTGGAGCTTCAATGATCATGAGAACGGTGAGGAATCAGCCCAGATCTTGTCAATGATCTCATGGCAGCTGGGACCATAGTCGCCAAAAACAATTAGTAGCACACTACGCCGCAAAGGACTAAAATCCTGCAGCGCCTGCAAGGTCCCCCTGCTCAAGAAAGCATATATACAGGCCCATCTGAAGTTTCCCAATAAACACCTAAATAATTCACTGAGAACTGGGTGAAAGTGTTGTGGCCAGATGAGACCAAAATCTCGCTCTTTGGCATCAACTCAACTCGCCATGTTTGGAGGAGGAGGAATGCTGCCTATGATCCCAAAAACATCATCTCCACCGTCAAACATGGAGGTGGAAACGTTATGCATTGGGAGTGTTTATTTGCTAAGGGGACAGGACAACTGCACCACATAAAAGGGACGATGGACCTGTGAAGCCATGTACCGTCAAATCTTGGGTGAGAATCTCTTTCTGTCATTGAAAATGGGTCGTGGATGGGTATTCCAGCATGACAATGACCCAAAACACACGGCCAAGGCAACAAAGGACTGGCTCAAGAAGAAGCACATTAAGGTCCAGGAGTGGCCTAGCCAGTCCAAACCTTAATCCCATAGAAAATCTTTGGAGGGAGCTGAAGGTTCAAGTTGCCAAACATCAGTTTCGAAACCTTAATGGTTCGGAGAGGATCTGCAAAGAGGAGTGGGACAAAATCCCTCCTGAGATGTGTGCAAACCTGGTGGCCAACTACAAGAAACGTCTGACCTCTGTGATTGCCAACAAGGGTTTTGCCACCAAGTACGAAGTCATGTTTTGCAAAGGGGTCAAATACTTATTTCACTCCTTAAAATGCGAATCAATTTATAACTTTTTGAAATGCACTGTCTCTCACTGTTCAAATAAACCTACCATTAAAATTATAGACTGATCAGACTTTGTCAGTGGGCAAACGTACAAAATCAGCAGAGGATCAAATAATATTTCCCCCCACTGTACCTGTGTTAAGTCCGACAGCTCATTTACACAAATAAAATGATGTAGTTGACCAGTACATAGATCTTTTTTCTGAAGAACTAGGAAATAAAAAGTTCTACCTGGAACTTAACAGTGTTCTCCTATGACATCATGCCGAAAAAATGTATTCCACTTTAAACTTTTATTTCTTATTGCACATGGCAACATTTAACAGGTGTTTCCGGTGTTACTGTAAAATTACTAAGAATCTTACTTGATTTCCAGTATGAACAGTGTCCATGTTATGTTTGTGAAAGACCTGAAAACAAGAGAAAGCGAGAAAACCTGCTCAAACATGCGGCTAGTCAGAGTGCAGTGTGGTTATCATGGCTGTAGTGGCTGTAACCTACAGGAAGTTTGTTCACAGAGATAATAACCAAGACAGCCAGCTGTCATCTCATTTTTGTTACGGTCATTCCGTTTGAGTCACTCATCATGCCCTGTGATGTGTGTGTATTAGATGTAATGGTATATTCCTTACCTTTGTTGTGCTTTTATATTTGTGGCGGCCAAGTTAGACTTTTTAAGGTACTTCAATAAGGTACAAAATAAGGCTTGAACAAAATATATTTGTTTCCTGTTTTTTAACAAATGGCCTGTGACAGTAACTTCTAAACACAGAGAGTGTTGATTGTCAACCTAAATAGGTCAAATTAAACATTTTCATATAACAGTTATTTTTTATCTATGTTATGGATTAGGTTTGCATCTCAATTATCAGTAAAATCTGGGATGTGTTTGAATTATACATAATATAATTATGTATATTATACATAAATAAAACAAACAAATAAATAAACATCAAAATTAAATGCAAATCAAATATAAAAACTTCTCCAAAATGGAAGTTTACAAGTAAGATGGTCAAAAAATTATCCTAAATTTGAAACCACACCTAATTAGGGCCCGAGCACTGCAGTGCGAGGACCCTACTGGAATTGCTCCGTTTATTCTTCTTCTTCTTCTCCAAAGTGAATTGCATTTTTGAGGGCCTAAACATGCCCGAAAACTCACGAAACTTTGCACACGTGTCAGACCTGGTGAAAATTTACATCTGATATGGGTTTCAGAAGTGGGTGTGGCAAAATGGCTCGATAGCACCACCAATAAAATGTCCAGTCTGCCCCAAACTTAACATGCAACATGCTACAAACATAGTAAAGCATGCTAACAACACTTAGCTAATTTGCTAAAGCATGCTAATAATACAATGAAACAGAAAATTACTGTAACTCAGGCATGCAATGTCCAGTCTGGCCCAAACTTAACATGCTTGATAAGAGTCCTGGCCTGAAGATATCTACATGCCCATATTCAGTTATAGTCATAGCGCCACCTGCTGGCAACAGGAAGTGACATATTTAATATTGTTATGGATGCCTAGCAACATATTAAAAAGTATCAACAAGTGTTAAATAGGGCAACATGTTAGAAACATGCTAAAACATGTTAGCAACACTTAGCTAAGTGTTAAAGAATGCTATTAATGCAATGAAACAGGAAGTTACTGTAACTCAGGCACGCAATGTCCAATCTGCCCCAAACTTAACATGTTTGATAAGAGTCCTGGTCTGAACACATTTACGTGCCAATATTCAGTTATAGTCATAGCGCCACCTACTGTCAATGGGAAGTGACGTGTTTAACACTGTGATACACTATTAGCAACACACTAAAATAAGCCATCGAGTGCTAAACTTGCTAAAACCATGCTCAAACATGCTAGCAACACTTACTAAGTGCTAAAGCATGGCGTTAAAGCCATGAAACAGGAAGTTGTTGTAATTCATGCAAACAATGTCCAATCTGCCCCAAACTTCACATGTTTGATAAGAGTCCTGGCAACTGGAAGTGACATGTTTAAAGGAAAAAGGAAAAGGAAAGGAAAAGACGTGACATGTGACCAAGTATGGTGACCCATACTCGGAATTTGTGCTCTGCATTTAACCCATCCAAGTGCACACACACAGTAGTGAGTAGTGAACATGCGCACGCGCACATACACACACACACACACACACATGTTGTGTTTACATGTTTTATGGGGACATTCCATAGGCGTAATGGTTTTTATACTGTACAAACCATATTTTCTATCGCCCTACACCTACCCTATACCTAAACCTAGCCCTCACAGGAGACTGTGCACACTTTTACTTGCTCAAAAAAACTCATTGTGCATGATTTATAAGCCTGTTTCCTCATGGGGACCTCACAAATGTCCCCACAAGGTCAAAATTTACTGGTATTCCTATCCTTGTGGGGACATTTGGTCCCCATAACGTGATGAATACCAGGTGCACAACACACACACACACACACACACACACCACACACACACACCGTGAACACACACCCGGAGCAGTGGGCAGCCATACTGCTATCGCTGCGGCGCCCGGGGAGCAGTTGGGGGATCGGTGCCTTGCTCAAGGGACTCACCTCAGTCGTGGTATTGAGGGTGGAGAGAGCGCTGGTTATTCAGGTGAACCTGGTTAACACTGTGATGGACTATTAAAAGCACAGCAAAATATGGCATTTTATGCTAAACATGCTAGAAACATGCTAGCAGCACTTACTAAGTGCTAATGCATGCTATTAATGCATCAAACATGCAATGTCCGATCTGCCCCAAACCACTTTTCCCTAAGAGTCCTGACCTCAACACATCCAAATGCCAATATTCAGTTATTATCATAACGCTACCTGCTGGCAACAGGAAATGACTTGTTTTACACTAACTTACACATGCAATGTTTGATGTGTCCCACACTTCACATTTTTGGTAAGAGTACTGGCCTGAAGACACCTAAAGGCCAATATTCAGATATAATCATAGCGCCACCTGTTGGCAGCAAGATATGCCATGTCTTACACTAACTCAAACATACCACATTCAATCTGCACCAAACTTCATATGTTTGATAAAAGCGCTGGCCTGAACACATCTACATGCCAATATTCAGTTATAGGCATAGCACAACCAGCTAGCAGCAGGAAGTTTGGCACATATAAATGACTGCCCACCATTTGCCGTTTTCATAAAGCCACCGGTCGGCGGTGAGCCCGGGTGCGAGGGCCCTTTCATCGCTGCTTGCAGCTTTAATTTTAATTAGATTTTTTTATTTTTTGGTGTCATGAGTTTATGTAATGTTCAATTTGATATAATGGAGGACAATCACGTGGTAACCAGGTTATCCTTAAAATGCAGGACACAGCTAAATGTTACATTTTTATGCAATTAAAATCACTTGTAATTAAGGAATATAGTTTAAAAAATAGTTTCAATTTAAAATAGTTTTACTACTGATTCAATATCACTTTAACAGATTATGTCAAAACTATGTCTACAGTCAAAAAAAAAAATAATAATAATAATAATAATAACAATAAAATAAAATCAAGCGCAGGCCAAAATCACCATTTTATGTTTGTACAGATATAATTATTTGAAGTGTGAATAAGCAACTTTTTATAACTATATTTCTTTTCACATTTTTTTCCATATAAATATAAACAAATAATAAAATGGAAAGAAAAAAATATATAAAAATATAGCCTGTAATGCTCTAAAAAAGTTCATACTTGATTTGCCTGTTTTACTTCTAGAATTTTTAAAAGCTTTTTCTTTATTACAGTTTGCTCAGTTGCTCAGGTACATTTCTCAAATCATCTTTTACAACATTCACAAACCCGCACAACACAAAGGATTACCTGCATAAGACTGTAATTTTCTTAAAATCCTCAGTTCATCTCACAAAAGTAAGTATTTATGTCAACAAGCATACTAGTCCCATCAAGTCTTGTGTCATTGTTCACAAACAAAGTATGAAGCATTACACTGTTACAGTACAGTGCACTAGCTTGAAAAACCTGTTCTGTTTACGAAAACATTTTCTCAAATTTCAGCTGTATCTTTTGACCCTCCTTGGCCACTGTAAGGTCATGATTGAAAAGACAGTCCACAATAGTGGCGTTCAATTTATCAGGAATTTCCTTATGTCTTTGGTCTCTTCTACCTCCTCCTTTATTTTACTTCCCTACCCTTCCACCAAGCATCTTTACACCTCTTTCTTGTTTCCTTATTGTTCTAGCATTGTTAGAAACACTTAGTTGTGCTCTGTCTATATATGCTTTCCTATTTCATGAAATGCATCTCTGAACTATTTTAGAGAACTGGTTGATCATTGATTGATGTGTAACGCTTTACATTCCCCTCTATTAGTAAAATTCAAGATTTACTTGCATCAATTCAGGACACATTTACAAGAAAAAGTTAAATAGAAATAGAAAATGTCCTTGACCAATTATAAGACAACTAGTTCAACCATTTTGCCTTTACAGCTTTTTTAACTGCTTACACACTAAATCCTTACTTGTCAAACAATTTCTGAAACCTGACACTTGAATGCCAGAACCACACACCAAATCTGCAAAACCATACACTAATTCTCAGCCTTTGACTCAGTTTTCAGTTTTATAAAACACAGTTCTTTTTGTAACACACAGAAATCTAACAGGGGTTAATATTATGGCAAAGCTGTTTGCAAATGTGTGCTTTTGAGATGTGTTTGTGATATTTTGAATGCAGTGTTTCATTTTGCAAGAGATGTGAGGCAATTTGCATTTTGTGTGTGCAATTCTTGAAATTGTGTGTAAAGTTTTGAAAAAAGAGGGAAATGTAAAAATAAAAGAGACTATTCAACAGAGATTTTTTTAATCATATATTTTGAGCGACATAATCAGTTTCATAAATGGACCAGAGCATTGGAAATCTGTTCAGAAAAATGAGAAACTGCTTTTATGGTGTGCACATTTGGAGAATTTTAATTGTGATCTGAGAAATGTACCAAAGAGACTGTATAATGAAATTGTTTTGTGAGTGATTACTGTTAACAACATAGCAAAACATGCTTAAATTCAACTTTTATCAATTTGAATGGTGGTGTTGTGGTTGTAGTCCTCTGATCAAGAGTAAGACAGTTAAAGACCTCCTCAGGACTGTTGTGCAACAGAGACAGTGACTGTGTGTGTGTGTGTGTGTGTGTGAGAGAGAGAGAGAGAGAGAGAGAGTGCGTGTGTGTGCAGATGTAACGGACTTCCTGTGGTGCCTGAAAATACCCTGCAATGCACTATTGGGAAAACATGAGAACACAGACTCTCAAAACCCTCGGGTTCCCGCTCAGGAGTCACAATGCACTGGTCAGCTAGTTAAAAACAGTCCTGTCAAAATGTTTTTTTTTTAAGTACAAAATCAAAATCAACCATTCAAGAGGACAAATATTAACACATCTGATTTATTCTTCCAAGCTCATTTATTGTACGGTTTGAATCTCCATTAAGGGATTTTTTAAATCCAAAAATAAAAGACTTGCGGAGTACTCAACTCCAGAAAAGAGATGACATTACACAAGTGTCCATAAAAGTCTCTCACATTCACATTTTGGGGAAGTGAATGTGAAAGCTCCAAACTTCCCCATTTACTTTGTGTGTGTGCATGTGTGTGTGTGTGTGTGTTTGCATGTTTATGGAGTGTTTTTAATAAAGCCTAGCGTATTAAAAGTATACTGTTCAAAGTAGATGGCTATAAATTGTACACATAATTACAAATAAAAGGCAAGTAACGCACTGAAAAAAAGAGAATTTTTGAAGTAGAACAACTGAAAATAGGATTTTCTTGTAAAAAGTACTCCAATAGTCTTTGTTTTATTTACAACCCAGAAAAAAATAGTGTAGATAGATGATAGATAGATAGATAGATAGATAGATAGACAGATAGATAGGAGTTTCATTTATTTAGTTTTATTTATGATGAAAATAATATAATCAAATAAAATATAATTAATAATAATAATAATAAAACATTATTATTACACAAACTCTCAAATTTTTCCACTTTTAAAACTATGCCGGAAACACCTAAAGCGTCAACTGAGTTTTGCATATGAAAATCCAAGGCAAACACAGAATAATGCATTTGTCTATGCTGCAATAGTAGTTGCTTCCTCAAAACCTGCGATAACAGTGCGATGCTTTGATTAAAAAGGGAACAAAGCTCTCTCAGAACTTCACTTTGGGTGAACGCTGAAGTTTATGATTCTCAGACAATAGCACATGTAAAAAATTCCCTCTGATTGACTGACTCAAGGCCACAACATGGCCTATTTACTCAACTACTCAGAAACACAAAAAATTACAGCAACTTTCTTTAGTTTTACGAATGTATTGCACTACACAATAAAACAACGGCATAGAAAGTGGTCTACAGAATCCCTGAAAAAGATCTCACAACATCTTGAAGTATAGAGGAAAAAATCTATTTAAGAACAGAAACTTTTATATCTAAATAATCTTTAAAAATTGGTCAAGTTTATTATCTGTAAACTTAACTAATTAATAATTAAAACTTATAATCATAAGAGATGCTGGAGATAAACCTAAAGCCAACCCATCAACTGGATCACGATTGGCCGAAGTCCCTTGACAGTGTCATAAATAAAAAATCACGAGTCTTCGCCACATTTGACCAATCAGAGTCCAGACCCTTCAGTGAAGTCAGCTTAATCACTTATGGGCAATACAGGAAATTTAGTCTTTCTCACATCAGGACAGTTGAGCTGAAGGCAGAAGAGTTTTAAAACAAGATCTGACGCATTTGTGTTCGAAAAGTGATACCACAGTACAGCGCTCTTGTGAAGTAATTTCCACGTTATGCAATATTCTGTAAGCAGGTGGGAAACTGTGAGATAGACACCACAGGAGAAGATATATGAGTGAAGGGCTTCATGTTGCATTACAGAATGGATGTTATTTCACCTGTAAGTATATGAGAGACCTGTAAGTATATGAAAATAAAAAAAAAAAAAACTATTTTAAAAGTATTGTTACTTTTTATTTGCCTTTTTTGTAATTTAGTACGTTTTGTACGTACAGTTTAGTAAAGCTTTATATATAAATAGGTAAAAAGCAAATGGGGTTAAAAAATATTATTTTTATTTTATTGTTATTATTATTATTATTATTTCTTTCTTTTTCTTTTAGCTGTCAGAAGAATTAATTCCATATGATTCAGACACTCGGCCGATATATGACTTCTACCCGTATCTCAGTACTGACCCTCAGACTCATCCAGGTAAGTGTGTATGTGTGTAATTTGTTTAACATATATAATCACATATATGTGACCCTGGACCACAAAACCAGTCTTATGTTGCACGGGTATATTTGTAGCAATAGCCAAAAATACATCATATGGGTCAAATTGATTGATTTTTCTTTTATGCCAAAAATCATTAATATGTTAAGTAAAGATCATGTTCCATGAAGATATTTTATAAATTTCCTACCGTAAATATATCAAAATTTTTGATTAGTAATATGCATTGCTAAGAACTTCATTTGGACAATTTTGTGTATAAAGATGTATTGAGATGTATAAATCTCAATTTCAAGCAATTTACACTCACGACTGGTTTTGTGGTCCGGGATCACATATCACAAAATTTATTCTTGTTGTTAATACATTATGTGATGATTCTCTGAGGTTTTAAATAATTTTAAATAAATAAATACATGTAACAGCATGACAAGAATCAAGAGAGACGGATTGAACATCTTAAGATCTCAATTTCCCCAACAACCAGTTTTTAATTTAACTTTAGATTAAATTTTTTCTCCCATGCTGTTTGTCATGCAAGAAAGTGGATGGGACTATGCAGGCGTTCATGCCCATCACAGTGAATTTGAGCCGCCTCAAGGAAACCATTTCACCGAGCTCCATCCCAGCACATACCGCTATGGAGATGTGGAGTCTTTCCATCCATCCGTAGATTCAGGGATGGGAACACTTTTACCCGTAGTTCCTCCACAGGTTAGTCTATAAACCTGCAAACTCTATCTAACTATCTATCTATCTATCTATCTGTCTATCTATCTATCTATCTATCTATCTATCTGTCTGTCTATATTAAAGCTGTGGCCATTTTACTTTAGTTTTTAGCTTGCAGGAAAAAATTCAGCTATTAATATTCATTTAGTGACTGTACTGTAATCAGAGAAAAGGTCTGAAAGAAAGAAGTGATGAAGAAAAAGAAAGAGAGATGGGCAGGATGTGAGTGGAGGAGACAGACTGATTGCTCAACACTGTCTTTTCCTGACTAAAGACTGTTGCTGCTGTTACGCACATTTACACAAGACATGTGAGCCAAGAACAATCACAGCCTCTGAATTTGATGCAAACTAGTACTTTTATATTTGCTACAGTTTTAGTATAAGCTATTTCAGACATAAAGCTGCTCTTCAGCACATACACTGCCAGGAGAAGTCTCTTTTGCTCACAAAAGCTGCATTTATTTGATCAAAACTGCAGTAAAAATAGTGACACTGTGAAGTATTATTACAATTTAAAAGATCTATTTTATATTTGAATATATTTTAAATTTTAGTTTATTCTTTTCAGCATCTTCAGTGTCACATGATCCTTCAGAAATCATTCTGATAGGCTGATATGCTGCTCGGGAAATATATACATTTTATTATTATTATGAATGTTAAAAACTATTGTAGTGTCTAATATTTGAAATAGACATATCATTATATTACTATTATTATTATTTTATTATTTTACTTACCATGAATGTTTGGATGGCAATGTATCAAGGTTTCCAAAACAATAAAAACATTAAACACTGATAATAATCAAAAATGTTTCTTGAGCAGCAAATCAGCATATTAGAATGATTTCTGAAGGATCATGTAACACTTAAGACCGTAATGGTGCTGAAAATTTAACTTTGATCGCAGCATTTCAAAATTTAAATGCACACACACACACGTTGTGTTTTCATGTTTTATGTTGACATTCCATAAGCGTAATGGGTTTTATACTATTCCAGCCATATTTTATATCGCCCTACACCTAAACCTAACCCTCATAAGAGACTGTTCACACTTTTACTTTCTGAAAAACAAACAAACAAAACATGATTCATAAACCTGTTTCCTCAGGCGGACCTTAAAAATGTCCCCACAAGGTCAAAATTTACTGGTATTACTATCCTTGTGGGGACATTTGGTCCCCATAACATGATAAATACCAGGTACACACACACACACACACACACAACACAACACACAAAACAAAACCATCTTAAAACTAGGCTTAACCCAGAGGTCACGTTAACAGGAAGTTCTCCGTCATTGACAGAATTTTTTTTATTAGTGCCGGAAAAATCTGAAGGCCGTCCGTCATTTTGACAGAATACACTGAGGGTGATCTATTGTAGAATTGTAGCTGTTATTCCCACTCCTGTCCAGTTGGTGGCGAGTGCGCTCCAGTCTGGCAGCAGAGCACTGGATCCAGAACAAAAACGGTATTGTGCCGAATTACGACCCCTGCCAGATTACTACCCCCCTAGTATTGGTAGGTTTAGGATTAGGGGTGGGGCTAGGATTAGGCAATCAGGTAGCAATTTCAATGAGAGGCGGTAATAATTTGGTAGGCGGTCGAAAATGGGCACAACAATGGTATTAATTGCTTGACAGAATTTAAAGGAACCGTATGTAAGAAATTTATTTCAGTTAATCATAAAATGGCCCTGACATGTCACTAGACATTAAGAAATCATGTTCATTTCAAATACTTATATCACTGACAACAGTGGTCCGGCCAGGATATTGTCATTTAAAAGTGAAAGTTGCAGCCCTCAACTGATGTTGATGTTGTCATGTTGTGTTTTGGTCTGAGGCGCCACCCTCCAGCTATCTACCAATCACGAAGTCAGTAGAGTTTCGTCATCCGGGTTGCCAGCTCTGCTCTAGTTACAGCTGCAGCTACGAACGTGTCGGATAAAACATGTATAAAGTTATGAAACCTAAAAGACCTCGTTATGAATCCGAAGTACGTCGTGACAAAGTCCGAAATAAAACAAGGATTTGTATAGGAGAGGCCTTTGACAGATGGAGACGGCTGAAAACGGAGAAGAATTTTAAGACAGATGCCAACATTGCTAATTTTTCACGGTCGCCCGTGCTAAATGCGTTCATAAAAAGCTTTATATCGCACCACTAGCACGGTATGAAAACAATCTATGTTCCGACTGAAATGTGGTAATACAGTACATCTTTACGAAATATTTGGCTAATCGCCTTTAGTAAATTTTTGCGACACATAATTACTTCGCAAAACATCTCTCGTGAAGCATAAACATAAGTAACAGAAGAAAAAAAAACTTGTGTAGGACTCGTCACTTGCCATTGGAAGCTCCTTGTAGCAGCCTGTGTTCCTGCGGAATCCTGCAGCTTAGCTGGCAACCTGGAGTCAGGGGGGAGGGGGAGGGGATACGCCGTTCTACAGTATTTTGAAAGTGATTGCAGTACCAGTTTTGGCCACAATCCTACATACGGTTCCTTTAAAATCTGAGACATTGTTTCATATCAAAAGTAACACAAAGCCTATTGCTATTTTTTGGAAGGAAGACACACTATGTACTGCTCATTCATCAACTGAAAACAGCATAGACCAAAAGATCGATTGGGATTTAAGAATCGATTTTGGTTCATTAAAATGAGAATCTATTAAAATCGAGAAATCGTTTTTTTGTTTTGTTTTGTTTTGTTTACCCAGCCCTAGCGTATTTTGTTGTTTTTAAACACTGCGCTGTCGTCCTGTAGGTTCATGATTCTAAATTAAAATGTGAACAAAAATAAAAGCAATTAAATGTTTTATTCTAATTCAAATATGAAAATTATAATGGCAGGTAATGATAGATTATGACGGCATTTTTAAAGTCTAGCGCAACCTCTGGGCTTAACCATACAGTTTATCTTCTGTTATTCCTAAACAACATAAGCACAAACCCCGCCTACATACATTCTAAAAATTTGAATCATGTCAATGCTAACCTCTAACCCTAACCTAAAGACTAACATTGTGTCTACACAAGGTGTGACCATTGTTTCGCTGTATGTGATCCATCTATGATTTCTCAGAATCCTTGAAGTCTGACATTTTCTCACTGTTTCACTGAACTGACCATTGAGATTGGCTGTGGGATTTTCTGCTCTTTTCTGCTATAGCTCTCAAATCTCCCTTGTACTCATGTTTGATTCAAGATCTTGTGTCAGATTTGATGTCAAAAATCATTGGTTTTCATTTGACCAAGTAGGTCGATATCTGTGAGCGATGCCAACATCTAAATGGTAGTTGCTCATGTATCACCAGTACTATGCGGAAGTAATAAATAAATTAGCATTTTTGCTCACTTAGTTCCAGAAATATATATTTTGCAACCACATTATTGGCCACAGTAAAATGGCATCCTGACTTTGACTGGTTGTTGGCACCACTAGAAAGCACACAGACTCATGTTAAAACAAACTTAATCATAACCAGCCAAATCTTGAGCCCTTGAAACCTTGGTCCAATGCATCTTGGTACAGCATGTTTAAGTACAGGCAAGTGTGAATGAGATTTGAGAGCTACGAGCAACTGCCATTGAGGTGAATCCTAACATATAGCACAGCACCAGCTAGACTGATCTCTTTAAATGCATTAAAACCAAATGTAACTTAATATAAACTTTCAATTTACCTACACCCCTACAAACATAATGAAATAATAAACAAGCCATATAAAAAGTTTACTTGTGCACTAAATGTGTGTGATTTTGCTGATAGAAATGAAACTTTGTGGTTCTCTGGGATGATTTGGAAGCAAAACGTGATACGCACTTGATTTGTAAATCTGGGGCCACACCACTGTGTGTCCCTTTCTGTTGACACCGAGTTTTTGAACTTCCTCTTTCAATGTAAAGTAATTCTGTGGTTTCCAAGTATTTTATACTTATACAAGATCATGTCAAACCAGCATTTTTTTTTTTTTTTTTACACTTGAAAATAAGTGTGGGGGAATATCCGACTGATACTTCAATCATAAAATATTGTCTGATAATTTGCATTTGTGAGATATTTTGCTTTATGTTTTACATTATCCATTATCCAATGAAATTACAATTTAGACAACATAGTCTCCTGAGAATTTGTAACTACTGCACGCTTTAGAAAATTAATGCCAATTTTTTTTTTTTTAAATCTAAGACTTTTTTTTCCCCAGCCTGCTTATGTCCCACTGACAGTTAGGTTTAGGGGTGCAGTTTCACTGTTTTTATAACCGAATACATTTTTGACTGTTTTGGAAAATTGTTGACAAATTCATGACATTTTGTATGATCTCATTGGTTTGTTTTCTATGACCTGCTCATGCTCAGTGAGGGGTAGTTTTAAGGTACAAGTTCACACTTTTTTTTACTTAAAACAATTTTTTTGTGTGTGTTTCTGGAAACTGGAGGTGAATTTATGTAAATTTGTACAATCTAATTTTCTCATTTTCACATTTTCGCGTGTTTCTTACATCCCACTAATGAATTTGTTTAGGTTTGGGTTGCAGGTTTACAGTTTTTTAAATTAAAATGTATTGGAAAGTTAGAGGCAAATTTGTGTGAATTTGTACGACCCCATTTGTACGTTTTTGGATGACCTGCTCCCACTGAGGTTTAGGTTTAGGGGTGCAGTTTCACTACTTTTATTACAAATTATATATTAGATATGTTTGACTGTTTTTGGAAAATTGTTGAAAAATGTATATAAATTCATATGAGCTCATCTGTGATCTGCTAATCCCCATGAGGGGAAGTTTTAGGGTGCAACTTCATGCTTTTTTACTAAAAATGTCACATTTTGGCAAACTGGTTGCAAATTCGTATGACATCATACAATCTCATCTACTCACATCCCACTAATGGTTTTGTTTATGTTTGGGTTGCAGGGTTACTGTTTTTTTAATGAAAAATTGTGTGTGTTCATACATATTGTGTGAATTTGTACAACCTCATTCATACGTTTTTGGATGACCTACTTACATCCCACTGAAGGTTAGGTTTAGGGGTGGAGTTTCACTATTTTTTATGTATTTTCGACTGTTTTGGAAAATTGTTGACAAATTTGTACAATCTCATTGATACATTTTCTATGACCTGCTCATGCCGTAGTTTTAGAGTGCAGGTTCACGCTTTTTTATTTTAAAAAGTCATGTTTTGGCAAACTGCCCTTAACAAAAAGTAGTATACCTCAAGTTTATTTCATTAGGTATACTTTAGTAAAGTTCAAGTACATTTTTTAAGTATACTTTACTTAAAGTAAGTGAGTAAGTATACAAATATCAGTGTACTAGTAGTATACTTGTAAGTGTACTATTTCAATACTCCTTGGGACTAAATTGGCCCACTTTCTAGTATGTAAAAGTATAACAGTAGTAAACTTTGAGTACACAACTAGTTTACATCTATGTTTTTAGTTTGTACTGCAACTATACTAAAAGTGAACTTATAGGCATACTGATAGTTTACTAATTAATAAGACTCATATGTTTTCTTTGAACTATACATCATATTTTAAGTATACTACTATGTCCCTATTTAGGTATTATTTATATATATATATATATATATATATATATATACACAAAACATCAAAAAAAAACAGGGTATCTGCTTGTAAACAAAAACATTTTATTCTAGCTTCATGCATTCTTTTTTATAAATACTTGAATGTGGGTAAGTTTCATAAAAAAAAAAAATAAATAAAATAATAATAATAATAATTGAACAATATTTTCAACAAAACGCTGAAAAAAGACTTAACTGGATTCAGAATGATGATCAAAACTTAGATGGAGTCAATCAACACCCCAAAGCTTGACAGTCATTTCTACCTCTTCATGGGTCAAAATTTTATTCCATAAAGTTATACAGTTTTGATTTTTTTATGTCTGATGATCGCGTTAGATTACATATGGAAGCATCTGTTGTTTCAGTTTCTTCTTCACTTGTGATTTGGAAATTCTATGGAAAGATATATAATAGCGCCCACTGTATAACAATGAAAACATGGATTCTCTGAGCTTAGTATAGTATAGCTTAAATATATTTAGACTTTTTCTAATTATAATAATTATAATCATTTCTGAGAAGTACTAGAAAGTAGACTGAAAGTAAACTTTACTATTTTTACTTTAAAAGATGTATACTAAAAGTACACTTGAATAAACTTCTTTTTTGTGGGGGTGGCTGGGAATTCTTATGAATTTATACAATCTCGTTTGTCATTTTCATATGAGCTGCTCCTGCACCAGTGAGGGTTTAGGGGTACAGGTTCATGTTTTTTTTTTTGTTTTTTTTACCAAAAATCACGTTCTTGTATATTTTTGAAAACTGATGACAAATTTACATGAATTTACAAATCTCATTTGTACGTTTTCATATGACTTGCTCACGTCCCACTGATGGGTTTTTATGGGTGCAGGTTTACTGTTTTTTAGTTATAATAATAATAACTCTTTGTTTTTTATACATATTGCCAAGTTGTGAATTCACGTGAATATGTACGACCTTATTCATTTTTGAGTGCCTGCTCACGTCCCTCTAAGGGTTAAGTTTAAGGATGTAGTTTCACTATTTGTATTTTTTTATTTTAATTATGTATTTTCGTATAATTTCGTATGAATTTGTACACTTTCATTGACAGGTTTTCTATGACCTGCTCATGCACACCAAGTGGTAGTTTTAAGGTGCAGGTTCACGCTATTTAATTAAAAATGTCATGTTTTGGCAAACTGGTTGCAAATTCTTATGAATTCACACAATTTCATTTTTCATTTTCATATGTCCTGCTAACACACAAATGAGGATTGGGTTTAGGGTGCAGGCTCATAAATTGCATGTTTTCATATGTTTTGTATGTTCGTATGAAACTGTTGGTGAATTTATATGAATCTATACAAACTCATTTGCACATTTTCGTATGACCTACTCACGTGCCACAAATGGTTTTGTTTAGGTTTGGGTTGCAAATTCATGTGAATTTGTACAACCTCATTCGTACGTTTTTGGATGACCTGCTCACTAAAGGTTAGGTTTAGGTGTGCAGTTTCACTATCTTTATGACAAATTATGTACGTATGACCTGCTCACATCACAGGTTTAGGTTTAGGGGAGGTTTAGGTTGTGGATGCAGGTTGGATGGCACGATGGCTCAGCGTTGTTGCCTCAAACAAGAAGGTCCCTTGGAGTCCTGGCTGAGTCAGGAGTTTGTATGTTCTCTCCCTTCTGGTGGTTTCCTCAGGGTGCTCTGTTTTCCCCTGCAGTCCAAAAAAAAAGGTGGATTAGATAAGGTTAACTACTACAGGTGTGTCCTAATTCTGAGAGTCGGTGCACTTCATAAAATAAAACTTGGACCAAGTTGGCTAATAGCACTGTTTGATTTGATTGTATGAGTTCATGGGTAATATAAGGAGCCATGAGTATGGAGTGAAGTTTGTGCCAATATTAATCAAACAAATCCAGTGTTTTGCAAATAAACACAATCTGCTTTGCAAAGAAAAACTCAACTTTCAAACAAACACAAAGTGATTTGCAAATACAAAACTCTATCTGAAATGCAGAGGTATGGACAAATTTATGTATTGTGTGTTACAACTGTGAGACTCAGTTGCCGTTTTATGGGGAAACTTGGCTTGATTTTCTCACAAATGCAATTAAGCAACTTCCTTGCTGTCTTCATATGAAATTTACGTTGGTCTCCTGAGACCCGAAACACCCGTTTAACTTTTCAGGGAACGCAGCAGACCAGCATGAGTGGGGAACAGGTGAGTTTCTGTCTTACTATATCTAAAATGAACCATTTAGATGTTTTCACAAAGTTTTCAAAATTCTACAATGTCAGTGAAATTTACTATAAGTGCTGTAAAGTTGTTCACATGATTGACTAGTTCAAAAATCAGTAGTGACATGGCTAAACATTTAACTAAGCAGTCTTTCCCTATAAAAACGGATCCATTCTCTGTACTTCTTATCCTCTGTTGGATCGTGTGATATATACATATCAACATACAATTGTTCAACATTCAAAACAATGCAGGGGTATAATAACAATATATCATGTCGCAATATATTGTAATACTAAAGTGCAAATGTATTGTGGATAACGACAACTGTGTACCATGTATCTGCTAAATATGTTGAGACATAGCCTACAGTGGTTGAGTTCAGGTGAGCTTTATTGTAATTCAGCTATGTAAATGTACTGAAATATAATCTAAACATTAATATTCCTTATGAAAATTAACCATGGTTTTACTAAATAAATACTATGGTATTTGTAGTAAAGCTGCCATTATAGAAATGGTAACCTGCAAAAAAAAAAAAACATGGTTACCACACTTTTACTATAGTAAAACCAACTTTAATTTTCAGAAGGAATATCATAGTTTATTATTATATTTATGTTTAAATACATTTTAACTCATGAAGTTAAGAATCAAAGGCTACTGTCAGAAATTGTATTAGTGGCTCTTCAAAATGCAAATATTCGTCATCTGAGTCACTCCAAAAAGAGTCCTTGCTGTCCAGAGTATGTCTTTACTTGTGTAGGCATTTTAGTATTACAATATATTGTGACATGATATATTGTTATTATACCCCTGCGTTGTTTTGAATGTTGAACAATTGGATTAACATATGTATATATTCTATATCCCGCGATCCAACAGAGGATACGGAGAATGGATCGGCTTTTATAGAGAAAGACATCCTATTACATATTTACATATTTAGCCATGTCTAATCAATCATGTTGACAACTTTACAGCACTTATTGTGAATTTCACTGACATTGTAGTATAGGGTCGCTTTGTGAAAACATCTAAATGGTTGATTGTAGATATTGTAAGACAGAAACTCACCTGTTCCCCACTCATGTTGGTCTGCTGTATTCCCTGAAAAGGTAAAACAGGTGTTTCGGGTCTCAGGAGACTAGCGTAATTGACCGACAGCGCCATCTGCTGTTTTTCGGGAGGGAAGTTGCTCAACTGCATTTCTGAGAAAATCTGCCTGCACACATTTGTGAGAAAATCAAGCCAAGTTTCCCCATAAAAAGGCAACTGAGTCTCACAGTTGTAACACATAATACATATGCTTGTCCATACCACTGCATTTTCTCTCAAATAGAGTTTTGTATTTGCGAATCACTTTGTGTTTGTTTAAAAGTTGTGTTTTTTTCTTTGCAAAGCAGATTGTGTTTATTTGCAAAACGCTGGATTAGTTTGATGAATATTGGCACAAAATTCACTCCATACATGAGGCAAGACTAATGATTGTTGGTCAATCTCTACAGTATACTTACGTTCCTCACCCACTGTACCAACGATCCCCCGTCCCCCACTGCAGTACTGATGATGAGGACCCTGGGGGACGCAGTCCACCCTTTGAGGTCTCAGAGGGTGAGGAGGACAATGACAGACATCCAGGCATCTCCAGCACTCTATCAGGTGAGCAACAAACACAAAACACTGTTTTCATGGTCTTGGTCTTGTCTTGGACTCAAATTTTCTGTGGTATGAATTAATATAAGCTCATTACCAAAAAATATACATTCGAAGTGTCTATCTTTAAACCTTCCAGAACATCTGGCCTATAAACGTCCATAATAAGGAAACAAACAGCAGTTCACTAATGCCTTAGTTACACTTTATTTATAGTTACATTCCAATTGGAGTATTACTGTTGAGTTAGTAAAATAAAGTGTTATCCAGATTTAAAGTCAAAATATTCTTTTAAAGTTTTTTTTTTTTAAATAATTCATATTTGGAATCAAAACTGGTGAGCTGATGGGACTGTGTACCACCCAGACTTTAAACTGAACATCAACTTTTACAGGAAACAAGCGGAAAGTGCGTCTCTATCAGTTCCTCCTGGACCTTCTGCAGGACGGAGACATGCGGGACTGCATCTGGTGGGTGGACCGAGAGCGTGGCGTCTTTCAGTTCTCCTCCAAACACAAGGAGACACTCGCCGGCCGGTGGGGCCAGCAAAAGGGCAACCGCAAGAGAATGACCTACCAGAAGATGGCCAGGGCGCTGCGCAACTACGGCAAGACCGGCGAGGTCAAAAAGGTCAAGAAGAAGCTCACGTATCAGTTCAGTGGCGAAGTAATGAGGAGGATGACTGCAGATAGGAGGCAGTATCATCACTGAAGCTCTGGACGCAAAACATTTCCTTTACAGTCCAGTCTCTCTTACCTACAATATTTACAGATTCTCTCCTGCCATTGTTCTGCTGCAAAACATGTAATCTCAGGGATATGTAATACTTATAGGTAAAAAAGGGATATGTCATATTTTGAGTAGCTGACAAATGGGCACGGACAAAAGACATTTTTTAGGTTTCTTTGTAGTACAAGCTTTCATGGTTTGATACTGTAAGTGGTCACTATTTCTTTTTTCCACTTTAAATCAGCTGAATGATTTTTGAACTATTTTTACATTTTAAGTGTCCAGTGGTGTGGCAAAAAGAACAAACATGTCACATCGTCTCTGAAAGTTAATATGGCCATGAAAAGTGCATGCACAATAACAATAATATCATTTTAATCACACGTTTTAAAATGATGTGTTAGAACAATGTTACACTTCAGGACATTTCAATTTTTTCAGCTTTTTTGACACATTTTGACATCCATATGCTTCATCCATGCAAATCAGTAAATCTTTAACTTATTTTATGCTTATTAATGCAAAATATTCTGTCATTATGTTATGTGGAGATGCCACACCACTGAAAAAATGAACCTGGAAGTCCTCCTTGAAAGTAGCTTATTTTCTCCCTGTTGGGCTCCTAATTAGCAACAAAGATTCCAAACAGATTCAATGGATTTGTTGCAACATATAATTCGTAAGGTGCATTTCTAAAAAAATATATATTTAAATAGTATTTCTATCTTTTGCATTTTGACGCTTCTGGATTTCACAGTTTGTGATATAAACAGCTAAAAACTAAAACACAATTTAAATAGATTTTGTCTTTTATCACATTTTCTTGTCTTTTTCTTTTTTTTTTTGAATTCAGCAAGGATGCATGAAACTGATCAAAAGTGACAGTAAAGACAGGTATAATATTTATAATATTACAAAGATTCTTTAAGTTGTAATAATATTTTACATTGCTGTTTTGCTGTATTTTTGATCAAATACAAGCTGCCTTTGTAAGCATAACACAAAAACAAACAAATAAATAAACAGAAAAATTTTACTGATCCCAAACTTCTGAGCTGTAGTCCAATGGCAGCCATTCAAAAAGTTATATACAAGTTGAAATTATTAGTACTGTTATTATATTACATTATAGCCATCCTTTGGTAGATGTTAGAAAAACAGTTACAGTGAACTGAAATTACTTTAAGGGCATACAGCTTGTAAACGGGTTTACTGCAACTATTATAAATCACATTTTTGTTTTTGTTTATGCAAGTACAACTTGTCAGATCAATAATATTTCTACTATGAATTATGCTTTAAATTACTTTATAATGGCAGACTATGATATGAATTAACAATCCAAAAATCTATATTTCTAGTAATTAGGTTGGCTTGAGAAAGCTATCTAGCCAAGCCTAGCAACTAGAATCATGCTAGTAACATGTTAATAATGCCAGTGACATGTTAAAAACTTGCCAATCATGCTAGCAACATACTATTAACATGTTAACAGCTTGCATGATTCTAGCATGATTAACATGTTCTAGCATTATTAACAAGTTGTTAACATGTTTTCGCATGCTAATCATGCTAGGAACATGCTAGCAAAATGTTAGTTGCTAGCATGTTTCTTGCAGGATTAGCAAGTTGCTAGCATGTTTTAAGCATGATTAGAACCATGTTAGAAACATGCTAGCAACTTGATAATCATGCTAGAAACACACTAGGAAATTGCTAATCAAGTTAGAAACATGCTAGCAACGTGCTAATCATGCTAGAAACACATTAGCAACTTGCTAATCATGCAAGAAACATGCAAGCAACATGTTAACTTGGTAATCATGTTAGAAATATGCTAGCAACTTGTTAATTATGTTAAAACATGCTAACAACTTGCTAATCATGCTAGCAACATGGTAACAACTTGCTAATCATGCTATAAACATGCTAGCAACCTGCTAATCATGCTATCAACATGCTAACAACTTGTTAATTATGCTAAAACATGTTAAAAATCACATTAGCAACTTGCTAATCATGCAAGAACATGCAAACAACATGTTAACAACTTGGTAATCATGTTAGAAATATGCTAGCAACTTGTTAATTATGTTAAAAACATGCTAACAACTTGCTAATCATGCTAGCAACAGGGTAACAACTTGTTAATCATGCTATAAACATGATAGCAACCTGTTAATCATGCTATCAACCTGTTAATTATGCTAAAACATGCTAACAACTTGCTAATTATGCTAAAAACATGCTAGCAACTTGCTAATCATGCTAGAAACACATTAGCAACTTGCTAATCATGCAAGAAACATGCAAGCAACATGTTAACAACTTGGTAATCATGTTAGAAATATGCTAGCAACTTGTTAATTATGTTAAAAACATGCTAACAACTTGCTAATCATGCTAGCAACATGGTAACAACTTGTTAATCATGCTATAAACATGATAGCAACCTGTTAATCATGCTATCAACCTGTTAATTATGCTAAAACATGTTAACAACTTGGTAATCCTGTTAGAAACATGCTAACAACTTGTTAATCATGCTAGAAACATGCTAGCAACTTCTTAATTATGCTAGAAACATGTTAGCAACTTGTTAATTATGTTAAAAACATGCTAGCAACAGGCTAACTTGCTTATCATGCTAGAAACATGCTAACAACCTGCTAATCATGCTATCAACATGGTAACAACTTGTTAAGTATGCCAAGACATGTTAACAACTTGCTAATCATACTAGAAACAGACTAGCAACATGCTAATAATTTGCTAATTATGCTAAAAACATGCTAGTAACCGGTTAATCATGCTAGAAACATGCTAGCAACATGCTAACTTGTTAATTATGCTAAAAAAAATGTTAACAACTTGCTAATCATGCTAGCAACAGACTAGCAACATGCTAATAATGTTAGGATCATACTAACAACATTTTAATTATCTATCTATCTGAAAGACTGCATTCAAAATTAAACCTTTTAAAACTACTTTATACTTCAAACTATTTCAAACTGAAAACCATCAAACTTAAAACTTTTTAAAACTTTTCAAACTTTCTGGTCCAGCTTTCTCAAGCCAACTTTAAAACTTAGTTTAAAGTTACAAGTTCTAGTTACAAGAATTAATATCTCATCCAATGATGATGCTCTATGCTGCCACCCAGGGGACCACGAACAACACGCTCCACAATCACAAACAATAAACAGATTCACAGAACTGGATTTCATTGCTCTTTAGGGCATTTCCAAAGTTACTCACTCAAAAAAATTGTTTCAATTTTTATCTCGAAGGATTTGGTTTCTGTTTTTAACGGGGAAATGGTGGGCAGAAAAAAAAAAATACAGAGCAAAAGAAAAACCAGAGAAATCTATAAATGATACTGCTGTTTTTAGATGAGTGTATGGGATATGAGTACACAACACACAGGACAAAGCTAATAAAACAACAGAAACTAAAAACCAGACAGGCTGCTTAGAAAACGTGTGCAATTTTGTCAAATTTATTATTGTCACATTGTTTTTGTTCAGTTCTTAAGTTAACAGTCTCAAAACAGTAAAACCTAAAAACTAGATGTACGTAACAGTGCTGTAGAATCGAACGTCATGGTTAAAACAGAGGCATAAGAAAATGTCACACGTGTGCCGTATCAGTGTGTCCTGCTGAAACAGGACGTACGTCATAGGTGTATTATGCACCAGAAATACTAAAATTCAACATTTTGAAATTTCACATCATCCGTTTACTTCCCTTATAATGTTCACACACCGACAACAAGCAACAAATCACCCACTAACGACTTTAGAAGTAGAGAACAATTATCTTTAGACAGACTGAAAATAAGCTAGACTATGTTAGTGTATCTGTTTATTAAATAACACTTTTCATATCTCTCTGCTTTAGGTTATCAAACGCACCATATTTAATGTAATAAACATTCCAAAATGTTGTTCATTGTGCTGCCATTTAAAAATCTACAAACACTGCTCTCTGTTTAGGTCCGGCTGGAGGAACTCCACAGTGATTTTTAGGCAATGACACGACGTGCACGCGACAGCTTCACGTTCAGTTGTTGGCGGCGTCGGCGTGTCTGGGCCAGTTGTCTTCCTCAGAGGCTGAGTCAAACTCTTCCTCTGTTTCTTTGGGAGGAGCTCTGGATCACAAACACACACAAATCTAAGTTTATTTTGCATATTGTTAGTTGGGGCTCCAGACTCAAAAACTGACCAGGGAGCCACTGGTGAAACATTTAATAGTCAAAGAATTTTTTACGTTGCCAAATTACAGAATCACTCATTATAGGTTGTTCATAAACATGTCCATGGTTCAGTTTTGTGGAATAATGTTGAAGATCTATTCAGTTGCTGAAAATTTAAAAAGATCTGATTCATTCAAAAGAACCTGCTTCAAAACATATTATGTACAAGCGATTGCTAACAACTACATTAGCTCATAGCCATAGCTTTATGACTGATGAAAAAACCTGGCTGTACCTGATGTAGCGTGGTCCACACTTGCCCTGAACCACCTCCTTAGTCAGTTCCACAGCAATGATGTCAGATTGAGGCACCTCAAACATGGGCTCCAGCAAGAGCTTCTCCTGAAAGACCAGAGATCACACACATCAGATATGTACTAACGGGATTTAGTGTCCAGTCCTGCTCCTGGAAGGCCACTGTCCTACAAATGCATAAGCAGGAAATGCTTATGGGGTCCGATATTCCCAGATCAGTTTCAGTCCTCATTCATATGTGGATATAAATCGGATACATGCATTTCCATCTGGCATGTAAGCAGACAAATTGGATACCCCCATCTCTAAAAAAGCAACAGTGGCAAATAACGTCAACTTAGGTGGACACTTTTCCAGGTCAGTATCAGCACAGTGTTGCCAAGTACTCAGTTTTCCTGTGAAACTGAGTTTTGCCATGGGGTTTTTTTGGTTCCGTAGGTTAAAGCAATCTCTGCCCTTTGCTATTTAAGGAAGATCCCTGCAGAAGGGGAAACCCGTGGAATAAACATGATTGTTTTGATTAGCAATTGGTCTGGTTTTGTTTCGCAGACCTGGCAACCCTGTTTCTGGGTCAGTATGTCTAGCCTGGGTTGTTTCACCAAGTGTATAGTGTAAATGCAGGTCTCAGATCCAGGGCACTGTTAAAGGATTAGTTCACTTCCAGAATAAAAGCTTCCTGATAATTTACTCACCCTTACGTCATCCAAGTTGTTCATGTCAGTCTTTCTTCTTTTCGAAAAGAAATTAAGATTTTTTGAGGAAAACATTCCAGGATTTTTCTCCATATAGTGGACTTCAATTGTAGGGCCCTATGAAATCAGTTTTATTTTTCCCAAATTCCGTTTTATTTTTTTTCAAATTCCGTTTTTTTTTTTCTGTTTTAATTTTTCTCAACTCCTTTTTAATGGCAAGTTAAATTTTATTAACCAAAGAGCATGTCTAATTAATTAAAATCATGAAACTTACACAATTTCACATCAATTTAATAAAGACTTAACAAAAATGACATGTTTAGGGCCCTATAAAATCAATTTTATCACCATATGTTTTATTGTTATCAAATTCTGTGTTTTAGCATGTCTAATTATTTGAATGCATACTTAATTTATTCAAATGTATTCTTAAAATAGCCTTATGAAAGTTTTTTTGCCCTCAGAAATTCTGTGTTGTGTATTTAAAATGTTCTGGTTATCAAATGAAGGCATAAAACATTAATTTAATTTATCTTTTAATTATTAAAAATTAAGCAAACTTTTTTGGGCAAACAAAGGGGAATTTACTATTAAAATTAAAATATGGAAGAAATGTTGTGTGATTATACCCTAAAAATAATGTTTGTTTCATTTTAGTAGTAGTAGTAATAGTAGTAATATATTTCTGGCACAATGTTTTGAACTTAAACCGGACTTTAATTTGATGGGTTGCCGTGTCTACCTTTACATTTCTGTGTGTATATGATATGACGCCACTTTTCCTAAAACGGAGCGGTCAAATGCTGAAATCACAGCGAGCTCGTCTGCTCCATTCAGTAAAACAGAGACACGCAGAACATGCAGAATTTACATTTACATGGTATTTTTGCGGTGTAATATTTACAGATACTAATCCATATTGCAGTTTGATTTAAGTGTAATGACCTACTTTTGATTAATTCATTCAAACTTTGACAAATTCCGTGACATTCCGTGCTATTCAGTAAATTCCATTTTTATGACTGGATTCCACGATTCCCTCGGGCCCTACAATTGGAGCCAATGGTTTTAAGTTCTAAATTGCAGTTTTAGTGCAGCTTCAAAGGGCTCTACACAATCCCAGATGAGGATTAAGGGTTTTATCTAGCAAAATGATATATATATATATACATACATTTTTTTTTAAACACAAATGCTTGTCTTGCATTAGCTCTGCGATGAACATCTACAACTTCACAAATTGCGTAATCACTTTGGAAAGGTAACATGCGGTTCTTCGTCTGTGTAATCAAAAGGGTAGGGTAAAAAACTTAATCTAATTTTCTCCTCCAACTTAAGTCATCTTTGTTTTATCTTTTGTAAAGGGCGTTTGACTTTCTTTGCACGTTCGCTTTGTAAACACTTCTGCCTTTTGAATGTGACTACATAATGCATGAGGTCGAGCTAGTCTAAGACGAGCATTTTTGGATAAAAAGACACATTGTTTTACTAGATAGGACCCTTATTCCTCGTTATTGTGTAGAGCCCTTTGAACCTGCAATGAAACTGCAATTTGTATCTTCAACCCGTTAGCCACCATTGAAGTCCACTATATGGTGAAATATCTTGGAATGTTTTCCTCAAAAACCTTAATTTCCTTGCGACTAAAGAAAGCAAGACACGAACATCTTGGATGACAAGAGAGTGAGTAAATTACCAGGAAATTTTTATTCTGGAAGTGAACAAATCCTTTAAAAGGAGGACGTAATCTAGTCGTCAGAGAAAATGGATATAGTCAACAAATCGGAAATGCAAGAATGCAGAAATGCAAGGATGTACAGGCAGATACTGAATGAGGTTTTGATTCTTGTTATTTACCATGATGGAGCGAAGACCTCTGGCTCCTGTCTTCCGTTCCAGTGCAAAACGGGCGATTGCTCTTAATGCCTCTGGGGTTACATTCAGCTCACACTGGAACGAAAAACACAAAAGCAGAAGATGAATACCTAGACTTACTACTGGTCTATGAACAACCACTAAGCACAAAATATGGGTCACCATGATGTTGGTTGATGCAGGGGTGTTCAATCCTGCTCCTGCAGGACTACAGTCCTGCAGACTTTAGCTCCAACCCTAATTAAACCAACCTGATTTTCAATAAAGACCTTCAGACTCACTATAAACTTTCAGATAAGTGTGTTGAAGCAATTTGAAGCAAAACACTGCAGGACACGCCGTCCAGGAGAAGGATTGGACATCACTTGTTCAATTACACATACTTTATCCATACTGAAGAGAGCCTGATATTGAGGTACCACTGCGTTACGAGGCTCTGTAAGGATCTGCACCAGCATCTCCTCATCTAGACTGTGCAGCGGCACCACTACAGGCAAACGACCCACAAACTCTGGGATCATGCCGAACTCGATGAGATCCCGTGCTTCAACGTGCCGCAGGAGCCGGTCCTTTTCCTCAATCTCAGCCATTGCGTCCATTTCATTCCCTGAGCTGTTGGCCAGATCTGCAGCCGCTGCAGCTCGACGCCCTTTGCCCAGGTTAGAAGGCGTCCCAAAACCAAGATACTGCAGGTGATATGAAGAAAGCACAACATATTGATAGTCAGATTAATGTTGAAGAACTTGTATTTAATTATATTAAACTGAGGAAAAACAACCTTTTCATTTTTCCTACGGCTGATGATTCTGTCCAGCCCATTGAAAGCACCTGATGCCACAAACAGGATGTTGGTTGTATCCACTTGCACCGTCTCTCCTCTCAACTTCCTGCTGTTCTTCTCTGGAACATTAACGATTGTTCCCTCAAGCAATTTCAGCAAACCCTGAACAGACACACAGGAACATCAACATTTAAGAAAATGACACACAATGCAAAAAAAGTCTCTGCTGAAGCTTCTTTTCTGCAGTGAATTATCACATTATTAAGTTGGCTTGAGAAAGACAACGTACTGATCTGCTGTATAAGCTGCTGCTTCTTCTGAGAAAAACTTAGAATCTCCTCCTAGAGCTTTAAAGCTACAACCAGCAACCCTGGGTCAAACCTTCAGACTGGTCTGAAGTTAATTGCTATATCTTTTCTAAATGATCCGGCTCACGGTTTAAGAAAACCAGACTATCAAAACAACCTAAAATCCCATAGACTTTCATTGAGGGGGTGAAAACTTTTATACAAAGAGACCTATGGTGCATTTATGCTGTTTATTGCTATAGCAAAGCTTAACAACTCCCTACTTAAAAAAAACAGCTAAAACCAGCCTAAGCTGAATGGTTGGTTTGGCTGGTCTCCCAGGCTGGTTTTAAAGTGGCTTAAAGTGGTTTTGGCCACTTTTTAGCTGATCAGGCTGGTCTTAGCTGGCCAAGCTGGGAGACCAGCTAAAAGACAAGCCAAGATTAAACCAGCTTTTTTTTTTACTTAAACCAGCTAAGATTAGACAACCAGCATTGGCTGGTTTTAGCTGTTTTTTACTGAATCAGCTGGTTTTAGCTGGTTTAAACATGTTAATCATGCTAGCAACATGCTAATAATGCTAGAAACACACTAACAACATGATAGTAACTTGCCAGTCATGCTAACAACTGCTGGTAACTTGCTAATAATGCTAGTTACTTTCTACTAATTTGCTAACCATTTTAGAAACATGTTAACAACATGTTAATAACTTGCTAATCAAGCTAGCAACATGTTCTTAAATTGCTAATCATACTAGTAACATACTAGTAACTTGCTAATCATGATAACAACATGCTAGAAACAAGATAGCAAAATGTTTTTCGTGCTAACATGTTAGTAACATGCTAATATGCTAGCAACAAACCAAAGACTACAGAATACCCAAGACTTGTCACTCGTATAGTTTTAAATGGGGAAAGATGTAATGCTCTTTATGGCCGCGAAGCCCCGCCTTCTTAATGAAAGGGCCAATCATTGATTAGTAAAGTCAGCGTGTCACTGCAGCTGCCGTTAGAAGTCCCGGCTTTTTTTTTTTGAATCGCTTTTTGAATGTTAGACACATGCTAGTAACATTTTAATCATGCTATAAACATGCTAACAACATGCTAATCATGCTGACAACATTCTTTTAACATGCTAATCATGTTGAAAACATGCTAGCAACATGGTAGTAACATATTTATCATGCTAGAAACACACTATCAACATGCTAGTCAGGCTATAAACGTAAGGAACTTGCTAATCATGTTAATAACATGCTAGTAACTTATCATGTTATTAACTTGCTAATCATGGTAGTAACATGTTAACAACATGCTAATCATGCAAACAACATTGTAATCAGTCTATCAAAATGTAAGCAACAAGCTAATCATGCTAACAACATGTTAAATCATGTAAGCATGACAGCAATGATAGCAACATCAACTTTCATACTTTTATAACTGCTTCAAACTTTCAGGCTAAGCTTTCTCAAGCCAACTTAAAGTTTGTTCTCAAACTTTACTCATCTGGTTCTGTTTATCCTACTACTCGTTGCTGGTTTGTGTTCTACTTCACACGTTGAACCTTCAAGCGTTCTTAAAAGTGAGGGGTACCCAAGTTTCAACAGCTAGCCACTGGGGTACCTCAAGGTTCGGTTCCTGGCCCACTTCTCTTTTTGATATGAACAATACAGCTGGCACCATTGAGAAAAAGTTTTCCTACCTTTTAAGTTGAACCTATCTATAACAATTCAGCACAATATCATTATTCAGCTGGTTATGACAGTAACAACACCAGCTGGGTCAGCTATGAACCCAGTGGATTACCAGCTGACTTTCACAGACTGCTTACCAGACTACATGGTCATGCGGATTAGTACTTTTTAGCATCAAGATCAGACCCTCCCTGTCCTTCCTTTCTGCTGTATTCAGTAGATGCTTGTCATCTCAAATGCAGACTTCTGCAATGCTCTGCTGGTCGGCCATCTGCCTTGAGAAATTAAACTATAACAAATGATTTAAAATGCTACGGTGCATCTGGTCTTCAGTGAACCCACACACTTCTCAGTCTCACCGCTCTGTTTGCTATTAGTTGCCCACATTGTCTGGATCTAGTCTAGATTCTGGTGCATGTGCAGCAGCTATTATTACTGAACCTTTTATTTTTTATGTTATTTTTCATATTAAAACCAGTGATTGGTCCTTGGTTTGACTCTACATATTGACATTGGGAAATCATCTTTTTTTTATTTTTCTTGGTTTTACCACAGTGGGCATCTTTGTAAAAAATGTAAACGCATGTTTATGGAAACCTCAGCTCAGGAGTTCCTTGGAACAAAAGTAATCTCACAAGCACATTTCAAGGTTAAACAAAGTCAAGCAACTTCCATTGGACCACTTAGATTAACCCTTTAAACTACAGTTTTGCGGAAGAGAAATTATGACCAACTGACCAACAAAATTTCCTGTCGTTGTTTGTTGTGCTCGCAGCTCCTTAGATTTACATGGACACAATCTGACTTATTCAACTAATTGTCTAATTTAAAAAAAAACTGCTTCACAATTGCACTGTGCATTAGTTATATTTCATGACTTGTTAAAAACGTATATATTAATATGCATACAACAATTCTGGGATGTTCAGGCAGTACCTCTGATACGAGATTTACAGCAGTGCGAGGTAGTTCAGTAGGCCAGTAACTCTGTGTATTGGCGGTGACAGAATCATAGAGCTTTGGGAGAGATGAATGTGGCTGAAATATAATCACAGACCTGCTGAACTCCTTCACCTCCAACATCTCTCAGCTGATGAATTCCAGGCACACTGCCAATCTTATCCACCTCATCCAGAAACACTATGCCTGCAAGAGAATGGCAAATGAATGACAAATGAATGACAAATCACAGACCTTCGAACAGAAAGGGTTCATTTTTAAAAATAGTAAGTTCACTTAGAAAGAGGAATCAAAATGTTTCAGTGAAATATTCAAAGGTCAGTCACAGAGGCGTTTTATATCAGTCAACTTCTGTTCCTTGTAATGAAAGATTATGACATTGTTTATTAAATGTGGGGCGGCAGGCCATCTTCACTTCCATGAAACCATTGGTTACTACAGTAAAATCTGTTATTTTTTTCTAAGATTAAATGTTACAAAATTGCAAAGTCTGAGAGTCTGACCTTGCTGGGCTTTCTCAACTGAATAGTTGGCGTCCTGCAGAAGTTTGGCAATAACAGATTCAATGTCCTCGCCTACATAGCCCGCCTGTGTCAGGGTGGTACAGTCGCAGATTGCGAAGGGTACATCCAAGCATTTAGCCAGAGTCTGGGCCAGCAGAGTTTTACCTGTGAATGTTAACAAAAATACAATGTTTCAATATACACTACCAGTCAAAAGGTTTTGAACAGTAAGATTTTTTTTTTTTTTTTTTAAAGAAGTCTCTTCTGCTCACCAAGCCTGCATTTATTTGATCCAAAGTGCAAACAGTAAAAGTATTTTTATGATTTAAAACAATTGCTTTCTATTTGAATACATAGTCAAATTTATTTATTCCTGTGATCAAAGCTAAATTTTCCGCATCATTACTCCAGTCTTCAGAAATCTTTTGAGAGAGGGAAAGATATGTTCCTTGCTTTCATTTAGAAAGGATGCTTTAAATTGATCAAAAGTGATGACAAAGGCATTTATAATGTTACAAAAGATTTCTACCTCAGATAAATGCTGTTTTTCTGAACTTTGTATTCAAAGAAACCTGAAAAAAAATTCTACTCAGCTATTTTCAACAAAATAAATGTTTTTGAGCAGCAAATCAAATTATTACAATAATTTCTGAAGGATCATGTGACTGAAATCACAGGAATAAATTACATTTGACTATATATTCAAATAGAAAGCAGTTGTTTTAAATCATAAAAATAAAAAATTTACTGTTTGCACTTTGAATCAAATAAAAAATATGTTCAAATAGAAAACAGTTATTTTAAATAGTAAAAAAAAAATTGAAATTGTACTGTTTTTGCTGTACTTTGGATCAAATAAATGCGGCTTGGTGAGCAGAAGAGACTTAAAAATTAAGATTAGAAACTTAGATTAAAAATCTTAATTTTCAAAAACTTATGATGGATATAGTGCAAGTCAAAATTATCAAATTTTAACATTTCATTCAGTTGACTAGATTTTAGGCACACAGACTATTTTGTATTGATATATATATATATTTTATGACACCTTTTTGCTGTTCTGTCATTAATACAAGTGCTAACATATCCTAAAAGGATAAATCGCACAAATAAATGTCCAAGTCATGGTTAATAAATCAATCAATCGATCAATCAATCAATCGATAAAAATAATATATAATAATTTGTGTATAGAAAATTAGGCCTATTTTGGGGCCATTAAGATTTTTTGCATTATTTTAATGAAAATTAAGCATATTTCACCTCTAATTCTTATAGATTGGATAAGTATTTATCAGTAGCCATACACATCAAACAATACATCAAATTGGCCACCAGTAGGTGCTATACAGGGTTATGTGAAGATCCTGTACTAACCTGATCCAGTAGGTCCCAGCAACACAATGTTGCTCTTTTCCAGCTTAATATCAGTGTGGGCGGAGTCAAGCACGTCCCTGCCCCTTTTGTCTTGAGGAGCTTGCTGATTGGTCTGCTGCTGAACAGACGCGCCCAGAGTGTTGCCATGGGGATTGATTCCAGCGATCTGAAGCAGCTCTAAGAAAACAACCACACCACACTTCACATCTCCATCCAGCACATCATGTGTTATTTATTTAACCATGAAAAAGCAACATGACTCCACAGGAATTTAGCTGCTTTTGCCCGGAACCCTGTGGGCTAAATCTCTCTAAAAATATAAAATAACCAAACACAGATTTTTCTTCCTCTACTTTTAGTCAAGTGTGGAATGTGTTATTTGTTTTCAAAGGAGTAGTTTGGAGTGTTTTCAATTATTTGTTATTTGAGTTTTCTCATGAATTCACAGTTAAACTCCTCTTATACATGAGCTTGTATCTTGATTAAGTATCAAATCTCAGGATCTAAGTTGGGGTAGCGGTCACTATTACACAACCCATAATTATGTCATCAGAACGGCCTAGTTTCCAAGCCCTGTCCAGTATGAGCCAGACCGGCAGGTCTCCTGCTGGCCCACGTCCACACTATAAATAAGAACCAAGCGGACAGAAGCCCCAGTGTGAAATCTGAATGACCAGAGACCCTGAGAGCTCTAACTAGGTCATTGTGACACTTTATCCCACTTTATGGAGGTCAGTGATGAACCCAACAGATCCTGAGTGCACCACACACAAGCACAGATGGTTGATATGTGTACATGCAAACATGGAGTCATGTTATGTCTGGAAATTTGACAATTTGTACCACAAAACCGTCGTGAAGTTTCCTCTGTTAGGATATTCTACTGTATGTGAAAGTGAAGTACACAAAACAAACACTTACTTGTAAACCTGTATTCATCTTCACGCCTTCTGATCTCTAACTCTACAGAGAAAAGGACAGTAAACTTAGCATAATGAGCAAATCTAACATCACAAAATGAGTTGTGTAACAGTTACAGCAGGGGAAAGTTACGCTGGCTCTAAAATGACAAACTATACAGACCCTCAAATGACTCAACAGATCAGTGAGCTGAAGAACGGGAACGGTACGGATTGAATTACAGCTTTTATCTCTCATACACTACCATACAAATATTTAGGGTCAGTAGGAATAATTTTAAGAAATTAAGAATCGCAAGGATTCCTTAAATTGATTGGAAGTATTAGTAAGGTCTTTTTATTTTGTTACGAAGATAAATTTCTAATAAATGTTGTTCTTTGAACGTTCTTTTTTGCAGCCTTATGTCTAACTTGGGACGTAGAGAAAAATAAGTTTGAACTTTCTCCTCATCAAAAACATGCTGAAATGTCTTTCACAAAAGGTTTTCAACATTGGAATATAAATGTAATAAAATGTTTCTTGAGCAGCAAATCAGTATATTAGAATGATTTCTGAAGGATCACGTGACACTGAATACTGGAGTAATGATGCTGAAAATTCAGCTTTGATCACAGAAATAAATTACATTTTATTAAAATAATAAAATAGAAAACCGCTTATTTCCGTAATATTTCTAATCAAATAAATGCAGGCTTGGTGAGCATAAGAGATTTTCAAAAACAATTAAAGAATACTGTGAATACTGACTCCAAACAATACTTCATATGTCAATATTTATGCAACAAAATGGGTTAAAGGATGGTGTTTTATTTTAGAAGAACAATAATAATGTAATATTATTAAAGTATTATTATTATTATTAATAATAATAATAATAATAATAATAATAATAATAATATTATTATTAACAACAATAATTTCTACCCAACATTCATTGACAGTAATCAAGCAGATTCAAGATGTTTAATGTAAACATTAAAATACAGTTGTAATTTGTTGTAACACTTTTTTCCCCCAGTTTTTCCACTTTTCCAAAAAAAAAAAAAAGATTATATCTAGAACTTTTCTTTGTAGTAGTAGTCAGCTTGAAATGACTCATAGAAATATCAATTAAAAAAAATAAATAAATAATAATAATAATATATATATATATATATATACACACACACACACACACACACACACATACACACACACACACACACACACATATATATATATATATAACATGTCCTTGTCCAGGTCACAAGACAAGGAAGGTTAGTAAAACTAAAGATACAGTGTTTTGGAAAGATTGTAATCAGTGTTGGGGAAAGTTATTTTTAAAAGTAATGCAGTACAATTTTGCGTTACACCCTAAAAAAAAAGTAACTAATTACGTCACTTTTTCTGGAAAGTAATGCGTTATGTTACTTTTGCATTACTTTCTAAATCTGAGCAGCACATGCTTGTTTGTTTTAATATAAAAAGTTCTATTTTCGGCAAATACAAAAGCCCTTTCACACCAAAAGCCTCAGGGTGAAGGAAAAGTAAATTTCCATCTGTATAACAGAATGCAGAAGATGAAAGTTCAACACACTTCAGCAATAAAAAAAAAGAACAAATGTTAGTTTATCTTGAGTAATTTTTGCTTATTACAGGAGAAGTCCACGTCCAAAACAATGATTCACATATGCACTCACCCCCTTGTCATCCAAGATGTTCATATGTTTGTTTCTTCAGTCGTAAAAAAATTATGCTTTTTGAGGAAAACATTTCTGCATTTTTCTCCATATAATGGACTGATATGGTGCCCCGATTTTGGTGCCTAAAATGTTTTCCTCAAAAAACATACATTTTTTACGACTGAAGAAACAAACACATGAACATCTTGGATGACAAGGGGGTGAGTACAAGGTGGAAAACATTTTTCACAAAACCTGAAGTTTTTTTTTTATTATTATTAGTGCTTTTTTTGTTGAGATACTGTCTACTGAATAAGACTAAGTGGTAACATTTTTAGGTATGCCACTGACTTTCAAGTTGACTAAACATGTGATTAGTCAAATAATCTTTAATATATAGCCTATAATAGGGCTGTGACAGTCACAATGACAACCGCGCCACTGCGGTGGTAGGTTGCCACCAGCAGTACTGCACGTGACGTCACACAATCTCTAACAAGCATAAAATACAGTGTTTCTGCAACAATTATTCTGCCGTGGCTGTGTTCAGTGTCCCTGCCAGCAGCAGCAGTGAGCGCAAGTGCCTTCACAGCTGCTGGAGGAGATCCACGTTCATACGCACACAATAGGCTAAAGCTTGCAAAGCTCTGGGAAAAGTAATTACCATGAATGTGTCGGAGGGAAATAAGGACATACTTGAATGAATTATTAATAAACTAGCATTTTCTGAGCCAGTGTCGCAAAGATGACGATCCTGACTCACCATCTGCTCATTGGACGCGCCTTTAGAGAGAAATGCATCTCTATGGATTTTATAATGAGATTATTGTTTTCGATTTGAATTTTTTAGTTTTAAAGTAGTAAAGCAATTTTTTTTCAAGCTTTCTATAGATATATTTATCCTGACTGTAAGGCAAGTATTCGCCGAGTTTCGTTTCATTTTTGTGCAGCACTCCTGTTCAACACCGAGACATCAGAAAGACATCTTGTTTGTTTTCTTTATTTTCACAAAAGCACAACATTTTGTTGATATTGTGAGTGCACGCAAATAAAATTAGACCCTTTACAGTTCCGGATGACAAGGTTTGGGTGAGGTTGTTATGAATTTATGCAACAACTGTTTGTTTAATATTTACTGTTCTTATTTTGGCTACTTTCTTATTTAACTGTATAATTTCTTTGATATTTACTTTAGTGTTTTGCAGGCTGAAATAAACGCGCACGTTTGTTTATAATTTTTGAGCCTCATTTTTTATGTTTCAAAAATATACATATATATCTCAACACCGCGCCACCGACGGTAGTTGGTCCATTACCACTGCGGTGGAAAAAATCTGCCACCATCACAGCCCTAGCCTATAATCTTTAATATACACCCTATTCCGTGCTCAAGAGCACATATAAAGCTTGCCGCAGAGTACCAGCAAAAGTAAGAGTATTTAGATATTTATTTTATCAGTAAATGGCAGATTACAATATAATACAAACCTCTGGGAGAGAGGGAACTCTGTTTCTCTGTTTCCGCTTGCTGTCGGCCTGCTGCCGGGAGGTTGTTGTAGATCCGTTTGTAATGATTATAGACGGCAACTGCCAACACTTTCTTGGCGTACGACTGACCAACAACATATTTGTCGAGGTAGGCATAAATCTACAGAGGGTGAGACAACAGAAGCCCATGTGAGCAGATGTTTACTGCATTTCTAGGACCTGCTGTCACAGCATTAGCTAGTTTACTTTCAAAAAGTTGATCTGATTACACAAAGATTAACTTACGTTAACGTAATAATGTCTGTATGGTGTGATGGAAACGTACCTTTTTAGGAGGTGGAGGGGGTTTCTGAGCTAATGCAAATTTCAGATGCTCAGAGCTATCCGCTTCCTTATTCAAACCCTTTTTGGAGTCGGCCTCGGACAGGACCACAAAGAAATGATGGCACTTTTCACATTTCACAAACCGTGTGGAGGCTGTATGGAGCAAATGCAAGATAGCTGTTCAGTCAACGAAATTAAGTTTTTAGCATAGACATAGAATAATAGAATATCTAGATGACACAATCAGCAGAAACCTTGGAAGGTGAACATTTCTATATAACATAGTTTGAGTAATTAATATAGATCATATAATCATCTGTATATACCATTGGTTCTCAGTTGGTTTTGTTTCAGGAGCCAGATTTTACTTTGCGCATAAAGTGGCACTAGTAAAAATGCAATAGATTAAAAATGCATTTATTTTATACTAAGTATAGTTCAAGTCTATTAACATATTTACATATTCGCTTGAGACTTACTGACAAAAAAAAATAATATATAAAAGTTGTAATTAAACTTTATTTAGAGTACTACTTGTGCAGAATGAACATTTCTTAATATTAAGCCTAAAATATGTTTTAATGTCACTACTAATGAAGATCTTTAAATAATAATAAATAATATCGGTCTTTAAATGCAAAATATGTAGGTATTTATTATTATTATTATTAGGATTAACCCCTTGAGATGTACCATCTCGTTTCGAGGGGGTCCCAGAACACAATGCAATACAATCGCAACATAAAACAAAAAACAAAACACACATTAACGATACATCTTTAAACAACACTAAACACAAACGATAATAAAATGAAAAAAAAAAAAAGAAAGCACCACAAAATTATTAACTAGCCATTAAAAGCTAGTAACGAATATACAGCAAAACCTAATACAAAATACACTATACACTGATCAGTGGATCCAATACACAAAAAAAATAAAAAATAAAAATAAAATAAAAACAACAGTACCATTTTCAATAATAACATGTACAAACCAAAGCAAACTGTGAAAACAAAGTTTGCTTAAACATCTTAAATGATGTAACAGTTCGAATATACGCAGGTAAATTGTTCCAGTCAATAGGGGCTTCAAACATAAAAGCTTTTTTACCAATTCTTTTTTTGACACGAGGAACAAAGAAATACGTCTGAACAGAATGTCTAACTTGATAATTTGAAGAAAAAGGTACAAAATATTGTTGTAAATAACTAGGATAGTTAAAAACATTTGAAAAGAAATAGAAGCCAATGAATATGTCGTCTTGTATGCAAAGATGGCCACTGGAGTGCATCATACATTATACAATGATGGGTATAAAAAGAACATCCCAAAACAAATCTGCAAAGTCTATTATATACTGTGTTAAGTGGCGCAAGATCTAATTTTGATGCAGACTGATAAACAACATCACAATAATCAAAAATTGGAAGTATAAGTTGAGAAGCAAGTTTCATACGAACACTATATGAAAAACAATATCTAGATCGATGTAATGTACTAATTCCAAAATTAATTTTACATAAAATATGATTAATATGTGATTTAAATGAAAGTTCAGAATCAAGCCATACTCCAAGGTATTTGATAGTATCAACTTTATGCAAAGAAGTACCGTCTTTACATGATATAACACAAGAATTACTTTTAGATTTAAGTTACTGTTTAGAACCAAAAATGATAATATAAGACTTAGTTTTATTAAGTGCTAATTTATTGTCCAAAAGCCAATCTTGTAAAATATTAAAATCATACTGAAGAGATAACTGAATTTGTAAAATATCAGAATTAGATACATACACTGTGTGCATAATTATTAGGCATGTTGATAATCTGGTCATATTTTTTTTTACCAAGCACATTTTACCAATTCCAAACCCCAACAATCTTAATAACTACTATTAATTTTGTATTTAATCATTTGTAAGTGATACATAACTGTCCGTGAAGGCTGGAAGTGAAAAACTCCTCATATTCAGGTGTGCATAATTATTAGTCATGTTTTCTTTTACAGATAAAATGAGCCAAAAAAGATATTTAACCCAGACTGAAAAGTCCAAATTATTAAATGCCCATGAGAAGAATCCAATACTAATGCATTACAAGAATTTGCAAAGTTAAGGCTTGATCATTGGACAGCGAAATGCTTGTTGAGTCTGCATGGTCAGAAAAAACAGGTGGAGAAGAAAAGATGCATGTTAACTGTAAAAGAATTAGGAATTAAGGTGAAGAATTAGGTGTGACACCATCAGGAACCGTTTAGTCTCCAGCGCCACCATTTTCCAGAACTGCAACCTACCTGGAGTCTTCAGAAGTACAATGTGTCAGGTTCTCAGAGACTTTGCTTGGTAAAAAATCCTAAAAAATGCCCCTGACTTAATAAGAATAACAAGCTGACGTGTTGTGAAATACATGAAGACAGTTTTTTTTTTTTTATAGGCTTTATAGACAGATAAGTTGAGAGTGACTCTTGAAGGACAAGCATCACATTCTCTTGTACCTCTGATTCAAGAATTTATCTTCCAAAATCTGGCAGTACATTTTGGGAGTTCATGTTTAGTCTCCTATCCTGAAAAGTCTGACTTGCAGAGATGGACTAAAATGAACTCCCAAAACTTACTGCCAGATTTTGGAAGATAAATTCTTGAATCAGAGGTACAAGAGGATGTGATGCTTGTCCTTCAAGAGTCACTCTCAACTTATCTGTCTATAAAGCCTATAAAAAAAAAAAAACTGTCTTCATGTATTTCACAACACGTCAGCTTGTTATTCTTATTAAGTCAGGGGCATTTTTTAGGATTTTTTACCAAGCAAAGTCTCTGAGAACCTGACACATTGTACTTCTGAAGACTCCAGGTAGGTTGCAGTTCTGGAAAATGGTGGCGCTGGAGACTGGAAACGGTTCCTGATGGTGTCACACCTAATTCTTCACCTTAATTCCTAATTCTTTTGCAGTTAACATCCATCTTTTCTTCTCCACCTGTTTTTTCTGACCATGCAGACTCAACAAGCATTTCGCTGTCCAATGGTCAAGACTTAACTTTGCAAATTCTTGTAATGCATTAGTATTGCATTCTTCGCATGGGCATTTAATAATTTGGACTTTTCAGTCTGGGTTAAATCTCTTTTTTGGCTCATTTTATCTGTAAAAGAAAACATGCCTAATAATTATGCACACCTGAATAGAAGGAGTTTTTTACTTCCAGCCTTCACGGACAGTTATATATCACTTACAAATGATTAAATACAAAATTAACAGTAGTTATTAAGATTGTTGTGGTTTGGAATTGGTCAAATGTGCTTGGTAAAAAAATATGACCAGATTATCAACGTGCCTAATAATTATGCACACAGTGTATATGACGGTGTCATCGGCATAAAGTTGAACTTTACAATTATTGGAAAGTGTACCTGAAGAATACTTGCAATAGTTCCCCTTTAGGACACAATCAAATATACTTAAGTATATCTTTAGTTGGACTTCAGCACTACTTACGGACAATTAAAGTGCATTAAGTGCATAATTAGTTGTTCCAGTTTTGCAGACTTTAAATATACCAGTTTAGTATACAAAAAGTACAATTGCAGGGTATTTTTATAAAGTGCATAATATGTAAATGTAATTGTAGTACACTTATCATGAAATAAATGTATTTTAAATACATTTTAGTATATTTATTTTTCACTAGGGGGTGACAAAAAAGAGAGATTGTCCTAGATCTACTATTTATTAAAATATAGATTATATGTATGAATTGCATTTTTAATTACTTGAGTACAAAAAAATCTAGGATGAACATAATTTTTAATAGCGTTTTTTTTTTTAATTAACATTGATAATCAGTGGTTATACTGTCCTGAAATCATGATGAAGCGAATAACTAACTAAATAAAAACAGAAGAAATAGTTAACTTTTTGTCATTTTATTTATTTTTTATTAATAACATTTGAAAAACAATTGTAGGCCAAATCAAAGTCATGATACCAAAATTGTGGTGCAAGCAATATGTTTAAGTTTTTATTAATTAATTTTATTAATTAACAAACAAACAAACAAATTTATTTATAAATAAATAAATAAATAAAAGAAACTGAATGCTGACATGGAATCTAGTTATTCATTTCTTCGGTTATTAATAGAGGCCGACCGATATTGGATTTTACCGATATCGATAACTAGGTTGGACCACACTGGCCGATACAGATTAATCAATGGATACTGAACGGAAAATAAACAGTGCTCTACTATTTAAAAGAAAAAAAAAAGAAAAAAAAGTAGCCTACTGAACCATACTTTGTAAATGAATAAATTAACCGTCGGTGCCAATTAATCAGCAAAACCGATACATCGGTCGACCTCTGGTTATTAATAAAACCTCCCATAATAAACATTAAATACTGGTCGAAAGAAAGAGTGATACTTACATACAAAAGTCTCCACGTGTGTACAAGGATCTCCACATTTCGGACATCTCAGTTGACTGCCACCTTTCCCTGAACCTCCTGCGCCTGACGCCCGCTTTCCACCCGCCTCACTTACACCCTTCTGCAAAACAGTCATCAAGTATAATCAATAACTAGGAGTATTTTATACATCAAAGAAACATTCATGTACATGTAACAAAAAGAATGAAGAGTACCTTTCCACCATCACCGTCTCTGGTCGTACTGTCTTTAGAGGCGAAACACACTGCTGTTTGTGAAAACAATCTCACGTGCACAAACGGAGGTAGATGAACTTCATCGCACACTGCTCTGGTGTGGCTGAAGAGCTGAACACGTGAACGAGGAAAACCTGTGAGGAAAAAGTATGACAAACAATTAAACTAGTTAAATTACATTTGACGGACTCACATTTTGGCCAAAAGTGAAGTTTAAAGTTAAAAAAAAAAGTCTTAATGATGGATTTGTTTCTTACAAACGTGCACCTTTTTGCTACTAAAGACATTAAATAATAGATCTGATCCGCTGTTTGACGGCACCCATTCACTACAGAGGATTCATTGGTGAGCAAGTGATGTAATGTTACATTTTTTCGAATATAATTAAGTTACAAAATCCTCTACATCTTGAATGACCTGAGGGTGAGCACATTTTAAGTAAATGTTCATTTTTGGCCAAGCTAGCTATTCCTTTAAGTATATATTATTCCTGTAATAAGTTCTTGTTTAAAAGTATGTTAAAATGCACTTATTTTCTCAATATGATAAACACCATTGCATGTGAATGATAACACAACATTAGCATTAGATGCCATTGCTATACCATGGTACTGGTCATCAAACATAACTGTCATGAAAACAAAATAAAAAAAACTAAATCAGTAAAATCAGACCTTATTAATAAACACCACTAATACTGTGACGTAAACATTGGGCTCAGTTAATTTATGAAAAAATTATAAACACTGTCTGTTAGTTTAGATTCTGTTGGCTGTGTGTCAAAAGCTACAACTGCCAACTAGACAGCAACCATTATAGGCATGTTGCAACTTTCAAGCATGCCATTGATATTTAACATACTGGTTTATATTTGATTATTTTTTTTTGAAAAACAAATAACACTCTTGAGTAATTTTAAGCATGAAATAACTTTCCCAGAACTTTGCACTGAGGATTTTTAAGACAAAAACTTTCCTGGTTGATGGTAACAAACCTTAAAAATGTATGTTCTACGAATGTCCCAGGACATTCTGGGAACTAAAAACTGTTAGCTAGGCTTCATCTGCTGTTAAGAATCGATGTTGAGTGTACTACAACAGTTCTTGAGTTATCTATTTGTATTTTTTTGAGTGTCAATGGTTCACTCACCTTTATGAACAGACTTTAGAATCACCCTCACTGCGGGTCCACATGAACAGGACATATTTAAAACCAGATCTGATGAGAAAAATAATAATAGTCCACATTTAACACACACACATAGAGTATATTACTACACTAAAAATGCAAATAAAGTTGATAAGTCCTGTCAGACATAATTAGTAACTTTCATATATTATCTAAACTGAAAATAAAATGCAAAACTGCATGTATGAACTTAATAATAACTTATAACTAATATAGTTAACTAACTAGTTAGTTAGTAATAACTAATAACTTAGTAATGCCGTAACAACACAGCGCAGTAACGTTAGTGCTCAACTACACATGCGCTGCTGTGAATGATGGCTGACATACTTACTAGAACTCTGTGTTCGAGTTTCCTCTACAGCAGATTTGTCTTCCAGGAAGCGGATTTATGAGCAGGATCTGAGCGGAATAAAAGCTAGAAGCGGTTTCATGCCAGCGTCAATGTCCGCTGTCCTCAGAAATGATGTTAGATGAAGTTCAGTGTTGATCAGTGTGATATAACCTCTGCTGTCATGAAGTGGGTCAGCGTGACGTAGATGGCCAGATAGAGCTCTGTTTGTGTCACATGACAGTGAAGGGGCGGGGCCATCGAGCGGCAAACTTTATTGGCTCTTTCTTGTCAGACAAAAGTACTTCTTCTTTCTCCAGGGGGCGCATGAAGGCTCAGAGAGCCGAGTCCTCAGATGTCACGAATTTTTCTTATTAAAAACATTTTAACTCTTAAGGTTTACATAATTTATTTAATAAAGAAAATTTAAGTCCACTCAAGAAATATCTTTTTTAGGCTAATCACAAACAGTTGTAATTGGTTCTTTGCGATCAGCGAGGAGAAAAGTAAAAGGTGCGACGTGAGAGCGCCATTACCGTAAACAATAATGCACACCTAGAGTAAATACAATATGCATTAAATTGAAACTAGTAGGGTGAATTCAGGTAAAGTGAGACACTTTTTGTAAAACGTGTGATTTAGATACCTGGATGTTTTTTTCTTTATTACTTTTGTACAAGGCCCAGCTATAATATTTCAGTTTATATGTAGTTCATATGAAGTGTTATTTGCAAGGTGTATACCAATAAACATTTTGCGATCGTGCACTCTAGAATGTTTTATTTTATTTTTTATTTTTTTAATGCAGGTGAAGAGGGCAAACTGGTCAAGAAAAGTGGGCCACCCTTATTTATCAACACATATTCTGCATCTTAATTAAAAACACATGATTTATTGACACATATTATCAGGCAAACATATTTTTAATATTTTATAATTTATATGTGAAATTTCAAACAACTGAAAGAACATGTGTTGACATTAAATTTGATGAAATCTGAATAGATCAAAACCAGAATATTGATCAAATAAACTCTACAATATGTGACCACAAAACCATGGGTACATTTTTTGAAATTGAGATTTATACATCATCTGAAAGATGAATAAATAAGCTTCCCATTGATGTTTTTAGCATAGGACAGTATCTGGGCGAGATACAACCATTTAAAAATCTGGAATCTGATGGCATATTACTAATCAAAAATTTTTGATTATACTTACAGTATGACATTTACAAAATATCTTCATGGAACTTGATCTTTACTTCATATCCTAATGATTTTTGGTATAAAAGAAAAATCAATTTTGACCCATTACAATGTATTTTTTGGCTATTGCTACAAATATACTTGTGCTGCTTAAGACTGGTTTTGTGGTCATATGTTAAAATTATGTTAAAAATTTAGGTCACATATGTTAAATATATATATATTTCTTACAATAATGGGAAATAAACTATGAAACAAAATAACAGTTATTATACAAAATGACAAAACTTTATTAAAAACATACTTGGCATGCAACATACAAACATAAATCATCAATAATAATTCCATTCCTATCACTCAGAGAAAAAATAACAATAAAATGTCATCTTTGTAACAAAAATATCACAGCATCTTCATCTATGGCTTGTTCTCCAGTTATATTTTGTTGTGCTTGACTTTGAGGTTATTAAACTTACTAAACTAAAAAAAAAGTCTTTAATCACTGGCTTGTTGTGGTCATTAAAGATAAAGTGACTGTAAATCATAAAGGTGAGAGAATGTGTGTAGTGTAACTTTAGTAGCTTATTGCTCAGAATTTAGCAATTGATTACTCATCAAATAATTTATTTTCCAAACAATTAACACAGAGATTTAATAAATAGACTTAATTAGCAAATCTGGAATTTGAAATATATGCATTTGTCAATCTCATTACCAGCATTAATGTGGGATTTCCTTCAAAATGTGCAAGATTTCATAATCTTCTATTGTATGACAGCGGTGCTAGTTACCACTAGCAGTTCATCCACTGTGTTCCCATTACGCTAACAGCAGTAGTAACTTTGAAATCATAGCGAGAACTAAATATGATACATTGCATTTGCAAATGTGTTTGTATTGATCGTTTTTGATAACTGATGGCTTTCTTCTCTGTTCTTATGGCTTTATATCATGAATAAATACTATAATAAAGCTAACTCAAGTGACTGCAATTTTCATTTTGGTTGTCTACCTTACATCAGTTTCTGTGATCTGTAACAAAAATAAATGTTTCCCTTGACTATATAAAATAATCTTTCAAACTTAACTGCATTTTCACATGGGTCCCTTTTCAGAACAGTAAAGGTTCAGTCGCATTAACTGTTGCTCTTTCACAGGCGAAATCCAGTCATTTCAGTTGAAATCTGAAATTTGAGCATGTTGACCAACACAAATCTGCTTCGTTTGAAAGTGAGTTCTGTGTGAGCGGTTCTTAGTTCTGCACTTTTGACCACAGTAAAGTAAAGTCGTAAACAGTGATGTTACATGTGTCTCAGCCGATACATGACAGGAAAAGATGCACAGACAGAGAGGATGATCAGTTGTGGAGCGTTTCTCTCATTTTGCTGGTGATCTTGTCTCGTAGCTCACAGTGTCTGATCAGATCTCTGACTTCCAGAGGAAGTGAACTATTCCACACCGTCAGCACTGAATCCTCAGCTGGGGCTGTAACAAACACAGGAAACATCAACAGATTATAAACATACACTACCAGTCAGTTTTTGTATAGTAATAATTAATTCTCTTCTGCTCAACAAGCCTGCATTTATTTGATCGAAAGTACAGAAAAAGCAGTAATATTGTGAAATACTTTTACTGTTTAAAATAACTGCTTTCTATTTGAACATATACTAAAATGTGATTTATCCGTGTGATCAAAGCTGAATTTTCAGCATCATTACTCCAGTCTTTAGTGTCACATGATCCTTCAGAAATCATAAATCTAATAATCTGATTTGCTGTTCAAGAAACATTTATTATTATTATTATCCATATTTAAAACATTTCAGTAAGTTTTACAGGATTCTTTGATGAATAGAAAGATCCAAAGATCAGCATTTATCTGAAATAAAAAGCTTTTGTAACTCTACCATCCAAAAGCTTGGAGTCAGTATTTATTTATTTTTTTGTGGAAAGAAATTATAGAAACTAGTACTTTAATTTAGCAAGGATGCTGTAAATTGATCAAAAGTGATGATAAAGACATTTCTATTTCAGATAAATGCTGTTCTTCTAAACTTTCTATTAAAAAAGAAAAATTCTATTCAGCTGTTTTCAACATAATAATAATAATAATAATACATGTTTTTTGAGCAGCAAATTTCTGAAGGATCATGTGACTGGAGTAATGATGCTAAAATTCAGCTGGAATAAATTACATTTTCAAATTCAAATTCAAATTATCAAAAATATATCCAAATACTTAAATATAAAAAATATTTCAGAATTGTACTATTTCTGCTGTAGTGTGCGTTAAATATAGGCTTGGTGAGCAGAAGAAACTTTAAAAAGTTTTTAAATAATAATTTAAAATCTTACAGTTTAAAAACTTTTGACTGGTAGTGTAAATCATGTAATCATTTGAACAGCTCATATAATGCAGAATCAAATGTTCCTTATTCTTTTGAGATAAAATGATCTTCTTACAAAGAGTTGTATGATTCTAAGGATTAAAGGAAAAAGGTATCTTCACCACACAATTTGATATTAAAATTACAAGTGGACTTAGAGAAAAAAAAAATATTGAACTAAATTAGTTCCTTAGATAACTAAAATAATGAAAATTCAATAATAAATAATAGATGTTAGAACTTCTTAAAAATTAAACATAGATGTGTTTATAATGTTCTTACCTTGTGTTTTGATTTGGTCTTGTGGCATGCGCTGCCGTCTACCCAGCACTAGAATAACATTCTTTCGGTTGAGTGAGTCAGCTAAAGAAAATAAACAAAAATGAGGAATAAACATTTCTGTATGAAATGACTTAAAACAATTGTAACTCAATTTAAGACAAACAAAACACACAAAAACACTTTAAATGGTATATATCCCTTGTGAAAATAAGAAAAGTAAAAAATTACTTATTACGGAAATAATATACATTTTTTTTATTTAATTAAATGTATGTAATTTCCTCAGACACCTAATTGCATGTTAATGTATGTTAGTGTGTATTTATATTAAATGCAATTAGCTGAACTTTAGAGTGCTTTTTGACCCACTTATATAGGACTTATATGTAGTTTAATAATTACTTGTCTTTTAAAATATAGTAAAGTGTACTGCTGAATGTAGTGACAAGCATTTATGGCAAACTAAAACATACATTAATGTCAATGAAACAACTTAGTACATTTAAAATAATTTAAAAGTAACAGTGAATATCACACTGCAGTTTAAATTACAATCAAGTACTTTACTTTATATGTGCTTTAGTATGTCGGTCAGCACATCAAATAAGTGTATTTCTTCCAAGTACGACAGAAAATTATTCAAAAGTAACATTTTTAATTTGACAAGCGTGCAAAAACAGGCATGAAAGTGTACAGGAAGTGTACCTAGCAGCACTGAGCCCATGCAGCGTATGGAGTGGCAGTGAGGGCTGATGGTCTGCAGTAGCTGACAGCTGGAGACTTCCACCAACAGGATGTGTCCTGCTTTGGTCCCAATCCAAAGAGTAGCACTGTGCTGGACCAACAGAGCTTTAACAGTCGCCGAAGATGGCACCAATTGTCTAGACTGGTCCTCACTCTGGGCTTTGGGCTTTTTGGTGGGACTTAATCTGTTGTGGACATACATATTGAAACGGGTTAGGAAGTTAGGGTCAACCTACCGTTAACATCTAGGGCGAGCTGTTCACAAGTGGCCCACCGATACTTAGTATTGTCTCAAATGTGAAGATGCTTTGATTTCACAAAACATACAAAGTTGTGGAACTGCTGGAACTGATATCATCTTGCCACGATTGTGACGTTTCAGACAGAATGTTAATTGTCATTTTTTGGGCCCTACTTGTATTTAGTGCCAACTTGTGATCAGATAATCTGAAATGGATGTTCATAACAGGTGTGAGTTAAGTTCACATGTGCTACTTTACCCGAGTAACTGTGCGCAGTCAATGAGGTTCACCATCCTCTCAGTCTTCTTATCCCAGACCTCCACAGTGTGGCCGTCCCTTTTACTTACATACATATGTTTGTCCACCGCTAAACGTGATATGCACGGATCACTGCTGGGTCGACCTTGCTGCCTAAACAAACAAACAAACAGATAAACATGAGTTTCAAGGTTAGTTCACCCAAAAATTAAAATTCCGTCCTTTATTACTCACCCTCATGTCATTCCAAACCCTAAGACCTTCATCTTCAGAACACAAATTAAGATATTTTTAATGAAATGTGAGAGCTTTCTGACCCTGCACAGACAGCAACGCAACTGACACGTTCAACGCTCAGTATGCCGCTTCCTCCATCAACAGCAAAACACGCTTACTCTCATGAACACATGGCGGCGACTGACACAGAAGAGAAGAAATTGTTGAAGTTATTTTGGTCTTCTTTACGCACAAAAAGTATTATCGTAGCTTCATTACGGTTGAACCACTTATCTTAACAATGTTCTTACAACCTTTCTGGGCCTCGAATGTGGTAGCTGTTTTGCTGTCTATGCAGGGTCAGAAAGCTGTCAGATTTCATCGAAAACATCTTAATATGCGTTCCAAAGATCAACAAAGGTCTTACTGGTTTGGAACAACATTAGAGTGAGTAATTAATGACAAAATTTTCATTTTTGGGTAACCTGTCCCTTTAAAGACGAAGTTCATTTCCAGAACAAAAATTTACAGATAATGTGATCACCCCCTTGTCATCCAAGATGTTCATGTCTTTCTTTCTTCAGTCGTAAAGTAATTATGTTTTTTGAGGAAAACATTTCAGCATTTTTCTCCATATAATGGACTGATATGGTGCCCCGAGTTTGAACTTCCAAAATGCAGTTTAAATGCGGCTTCAAATGATCCCAAATGCGGTTGTAAACAATCCCAGCTGAGGAAGAAGGGTCTTATCTAGAGAAACGATTGGTTATTTTCATAAAAATACCACAATTTAAATACCTTTTAATCTCAAACGCTTGTCTTGTCTTTCTCTCCCTGAACTCTGTGTATTCTGACTCAAGACAGTTAGGGTATGTCGAAAAACTCCAATCTTATTTTCTCCCTTAACTTCAAACATAATTTCAAAACATCGCCGAATCATCCTACATCACTGCAGAAGAACCGACACAGTCTTTGCAAAGTGAACATGCAAAGAAGATCAAACACCTTTACAAAAAAGGTAAAACAGTGATATAGGACGATTGTGAAGTTTAGGGAGAACATGAGATGGGAGTTATTCGACATACCCTTACTGTCATGAACCAGAAAAAAAGAGAGTTCAGGCAGAGTAAGACAAGACAATCGTTTGAGATTAAAAAGTATATAAATTGTATTATTCTTATGAAAATAACCGATCGTTACGCTAGATAAGACCCTTCTTCCTCGGCTCAACTGCATTTGGTATTGTTTGAAGCCGCATTTAAACTGCATTTTGGAAGTTCAAACTCGGGGCACCATATCAGTCCATTATATGGACAAAAATCCGGAAATGTTTTTCTCGAAAAATATATTTTCTTTACGACTGAACAAAGAAAGACATGAACATCTGCGCCATATGTCGACACACTGCCCACAAGGCTATCGGTGCCGACAAAGTCAAAATATTTTGAGAATGAAGTCAAAATTATGATAAGTAATTCGTAGCAATTACGAGATTAAAGTTATAAATATTTTGAGAGCATATTCTAGCCTTTTGCGCATGCAAATGGCCTGGATTGGGAGCACCGGGAGATATTCAAGTCTCAGCTTTCAAAATCTGTAAGTTTTTGTAGCAAAATACAAACAATATGTATATTACAATAATGTGTTTTTCACTCTCTTTTATGTAGCATGACAGATCGCTGTATTCACCTCAGTGGCATGTAATTCAGTCATCTTTCCGATTACAGTGAGACATGTGTTTCATTAAATTATGCTATACGGTTTTTTTTTCATTCCTTCTGATGTTCCTTCAAGTTTCTAAAAAAAAAATCATTTATTATTTGTATTTTATGATAAAACTGACAGAATTTGAAAGCTGAGCTGTGTTATATTAAAGGCAACAAAGCACAAAATTATTTCGATAACTGGGTGGCTGGCGCACTATGGAATGGAAGACATTAAATATTATTTCAAATAATTTACTGTATTATACTGTGGATAAAACAGCTTGTAAATAGTCACTTCTATACCTAAGAAAAGACAACAACTTACACTGCCCTCCAAAAGTTTGGAAACACCCCTGGCAAAGTGTGGTTTTGGACAGCATATCAGCATAAATCCTTATCATTTTCTGGTGCAAATACATTAAAGTAACTTGACATTATCACTGAAGACCAGCAATAATAATTTTCATTTTGATTGCATAATAATGACAATATACACGTCAAAGTCACACATGCCCCTTTGCCAGCTGTGATGCCTGTTACTGGTTTAAACTTGGCCCAGGTTTTTAAAAGATTTTTGGGTCAGCACACCTTAATAGCTTCAACAATTGATTGCCAATTAAATTTAGAATACAGTGAATTTAGGCCTAGATTATGCCGAGCTGTAATTGCTGCTAATGGTGGATATTTTCATGAATCGAAAATTTAAGTTTTTTCTATGTATAAACTGTTTATGTAATAAAATATGTTTTTGTAGTTTGTGTTGTCTCTTATCAGTGCAAAATTATCACAAATTAAAAGGATTCATGCCAATATTGTCCAAAACCGCACTTTTATAGGGCGTTTCCAAACTTTTGGAGGGCAGTGTACCTGAGCTAATATTGTGGATTCATCAGGCTGGATGACTCACAGTATGAACACAGATCTCTTCCTGCCTCTAAGCCTTCATGCTAGAATGCACAAATGGAGTTATTTTAGTGCTAAGTAATGAATAAACATGACTGACCATGAGTATGTAGACACCCCCTTCTAACGGTCAAATATAGCTTTTTCAGATAGACACATTACTAGCATGTACAGTACATAAAATCAGTGTTTTCAGAAGAATGGTGAATGCTGCTTTTCTGTTGTAACGTCATGTGCCCAAAGTGAGTTTGGCGTGGAAAAACTTAATGAGTCTGTACAAAGGTCACACCTGAACATGTTTGGGATGAATTTGAAAGCCAAATGGGTGCCATGGCCCTAAGGGCTCTGAGAATGGGAATAAATCCTGTTAACACCCATTGTTTTGTTTAAATGAAGCAAGCACATATTGGTGTGGTGTTTGGATGTTCACATACCTTTGGCAAAGTAGTGTACAGTATACACCAGGGCCAGAAATTTTTGCAAAAAAATTTTGCATTAAGGAAGACCATTTTAACTGGACGCATTTTCTTTTTTAACTTTGTAAGGGCAAATTTTATAATCACCCTATTAAATGTATCTGTTATGTTAAATATGTAAGGGATAATCAACGGTTTAGATCCAGTAACAATCTAGCCCTAGACTGTTACCAATATAATTTGTACTAACAAAAGCCATCTTCATATTGCAAAGGTAAAACAGAAGCTGTTATGACATGGCATTTACATTTATTTACACAGATTACCTTTGCACAATGTAAATAGCCTACATGAAGCAAATAAATCGTAAAATAAAAAAGGTGTAAACTCATTACAAGGTAGAGCTTTTAAATTAAAGCTATTAAAAGTTGATTATATTAATGTTAATTAATTAAATATAAAAAATGTTTTTGTGTGTAGGGAAACAGCACATCAGATTTTGGCCACACACACACATACAATCAATGAAGCTGTATCTTTGTGTTTTTTTATTTATGATGAGTGAAATCGCAAGATTTTCAGCGGATTTCTTCATTACCAGCGACTAATCTAAACACCTCTGACTGGCCATTACTGAGCTCATTATTAAAGGGTTAGTTCCCCCAAAAATAAAATTAGCCCATGATTTACTCACCCACAAGGCATCCTAGGTGTATATGACTTTCTTCTTTCAGACAAATACAATCGGAGTAACACTGAGAATTGTCCTGGCTCTTCCAAGCTTTATAATGTCAGTGGGCTGGTGTTTTTGTTCAACAGTCCAAAAGAAGTATAATAAAGTGCATCCATCCATAATAAAAAAGTGCCTCATACAGGCCCAGGGTGTAAATAAAGGCCTCCTGTAGCCAATTGATGTATTTTTTTTTTTTAAATATCAATATTTAAAATGTTATAAATACTTTTCTCACAAGCATATTCATACAGGCGCATGCGCTACGCATACAACCTACGTCATATGATGGAAGCTAGAGAAAAGTGTTTAGAACATTTTAAATATGAATTTTGTTCATACAAAAATGTATCGATTTGCTGCAAGATGCCTTTATTCACCCCCCGGAGCCATGTGAGGCACTTTTTTATTATGGATGGATGCACTTTATTGGACTTCTTTTGGATTATTGAACAGAAACACCAGCCCACTGCCATTATAAAGCTTAGGATGAGTAAATCATGGGCTAATTTTCATTTTTGGGTGAACTTACCCTTTAAGTTCAACAGAAATGTGTGTTGGTTATAATGCTCAACTTAACAGATCAGAAAAGCCATGTCCTTTAAAATTGTATAACTGAGAATAGTATGGGGCCAAACACAGAACCCTGAGGGGTTTTTAAATGAGCAAGGGCATTTTTGCTCCCTCATCTTGAATTTGTCCAGACAAGGTTGTTAATTTTACAACCCTATACTGTATATATTATATTTACCTTTAGCACTTTAGCAGAAAAAGTAACTGCAACATGTTTTCCACAAGAAAAACTGAATCTAATTCTTTAGATTGATATAGTTATGCTTGTCTTTAGCAGGGTTAGCATTACTCACGTGTACAGATGTTTGGGTTTGGTGTCTATGCTCCTACTGATGTCATATTCCACTGAGAGTGAGAAAACCCTGCTGCCACAGGCCGCCCACAGCTCTCTGCGCTCCTGATTCTGACTGAACGGACCAAGACACATCAGAGGAGTGTTCACATCACCAACCTGCAGCGTTTTCACTGGACCACCATCCTTCACCTACAGTCATAAAACATCAAATATGTCAGGCACCTGAGACAATACAGTGCTATTTTATACAAACCCGGAAGACAGTATATATAGTAGGGATGTGACAAGATCTCGTGGCACGATCGAATCTCACGAGACAGCTGAATAAAAGACTATTTTCCCTACATATTTCATCATTGAGGATTTCTTAAGAAAAGTTTAAATATGTTGTCTCGTCTCATGAACCCAGTCTCGTGTCTTGTCTCGTCTCGTGGGATAAGTGTCTCATCACACCCCTACTATATAGTATATGAATATAATGTTCATTTATATGAAATAGTAAAAATAAAATAGAAATCTTTTTCTTTCTTTACTGTTATTTTCGATCAGTATTAAAACATTATATTCATCTCTCTCTCTTGCTATCCACCTTATTTTTCTCATAAGAACAGGCACAGCCATTTGTAAATTTAACGTGTCTGGCTTCCAGTATCATCCACGTCCAGCTGTTTTTAGCTGTACAAAACAGCTTTTTTTGCTGCTTGATGTTGTAAACCGGTGTGTATTACAATATTATTTTAATGTACTGTCTTAATTATGAACACAGTGATTTGTAGTACAAATAGTTTTATAATTTACTGCACTTTGTTATTCTTCTCTTTATTTTCCTACAGCAGCTTATAAACCGGAAGTCTAACACATTACCAGAAAAAAGCTTATTTCCGCATTGAAAAATAAGTTGAATATGCATCCTTTCTAAAAAAGCAAACAAACAAACAAACAAAAAAAAAAACATTATTTATATATTTTTTGTAAATAAATTAAATTGTACTGTTCCCAGATTTTACAATGTCAGCACATGCAATCATAGTGCTACACAATTATAGTTCAGAGTTCACTGTCAATTGAAAAAAGCATTCGGAGACGATTCTCCAAACCCTGGTCTATTTCAAAGTACAACCGTATTTACTGTACATACTGAAACAATTATTAAAACATGAAATAATGATTAAAAAAGCTATACCTTCAGGACTGAATCTTCATAAATGATTAGTGATCCATCTGCTGTCCCGACCAAAAGGTAATTCTTTAAATGTCTGAAAAAATTGAAACATTATTCTCTCATCTAAACGTAAATCATCCAATTTCACTTTTTATTCAGAAATTTAAATGTAATCACCTGTGAGTGTGAAAGTATAGTGATGTCACAGAGTCCTTCACACTCTTCAGACAGTGCAGAACCTCTGCGCTTATAGTATCCATGATGTAGAGTGAACCTGACTGTGTGCCAGCAACTAACCAGTCACTGCATGACCCTGGAGCTCTGACGATCACCATGCAGAGGATAGGACTACTGTCAATCTCCTAAAAGAGGGCAGGAACATTGTTAACCGGGCCATTAAACAGCACTCAATTAGTTCATTCCTCAAGGATTGTGGGTGAACTGGTTTACGAGTAACTAAGAACTGTTACATGCAGAACACTGAAACCATACTTGCTTAGATGAAACAGCATTTTAAAAAAACAACAACAATGTATATACAGTAAAATTCATACCTGGCTCAAGCTTCCCCCTGTCTCCAGATCCAGTGATGTCACACAGCCCAATTTCTGGCTGGAACTGCCACCTCCAATCCACACACGAGTATTTTTACCTCCGTTTGCACCTCCGCTGACACCGGAGACAGTGAAACACTCCCCCGGCAAACTCATCAATGTCAGCTCTCGCATCAGACAAAGCATCTTAACAGAATTCAGACGATCAAACACCTAAACCATACACGAAGACATTAAATGAGTCAAATGTTTACACAGAAGTCCAGAAGTGATTCTTTCTAAGATGTACTAAGTTAACAAACAGTTACAATTGGATGTAATGAGTCTAACCTGAGCAGATGTGGGTCTGTCCTGTGGGTTTTCTCTCAAACAGACCCTCATCAAAGACTCAAACCCTGGCCATGGAGAACAGCCGTAATCTTTAACTGGATCTATATCAGTGATTGTGGAAAAAGTTAGAAAAATATTACGATATTAATTACATCAAATTAAATGTATAAGTATATAATTTTTTATCTTTAAATGAAATAAGATTTTTGTATTTAATATAATAATATGCTATATCAGTGTGATCAGTAACTGATCTTATGCTTATCAAGGTTATTTGATAAAAAATACAGGAAAAAACTGTAATATTGCAATATGTTATTGCAATATAAAATAATGTTTTTTTTTTGTTTTTTTTTTTTAATATACTTTAAAATATAATTTATTCCTGTGACGTAAAGCTGAATTTTCATCAGCTATCACTCCACTCTTAAGTGTCACATGATCATGATGATGTCAGTCATTCTAATATGCTGATTTATTATTAGAATTATCAATGTTTGAAACAGTTGTGCTGCCAAATATTTTCTTGGAACCTGTGATTCTTTTTTTCAGGATTCTTTGATGAATAACAAGTTAAAAGAACAGCATGTATTCAAAATATAACTCTTTTCTAACAATGTAAGTCTATGCTATCACTTTTTATTAATTTAACACATCCTTGGTAAATACAAGTATAAACTTCTTTCAAAAAGAAAAGAAAGAATACAAATTTACTGACCCCAAACTTTTGAACAGTATGTTAAACAGAAAACCTTTCTTTTTAAAATAAATGCTGTTTTAACCTTTTATTGATCATAAAACCCTGAAAAAAAAGTATCACAGGTTCCAAAAAAATTAAGTAGCACACTTGTTTTCAACACTGATAATAAATCAGCATATTAGAATGATTTCTAAAGGAAAAAAAAAAAGAAATATATATATATATATATATATATATATATATATTTTTTTTTTTTTATTTTACTAATTGTACGGTAGTGTATGTAATAAAAGGGAATTCAGCATGTTACCTGGTAGTCTTCCCTGCACAGCTGCCTCATCAAACTCACTGGGAAACTTCATTCCATCAGATATCCGCTCACCATAGGTCAAAAGGTCATACAGCAGCAAACCAAACGAATATACATCTGCCTGGACGTTATAGATGACATTACCTCGGGCGACTTCCGGGGCTCTAAAACCTGTGTGCGGAAGACTCGATATTAGAATATATGAAGTAAACATCCTTTGTTTGTCTACTAATTCTTTCGTAGGGGATTATGAAATATAAAGTTAGAGGTACCTGGTGTTCCTTCTGGGCTGCGGACGCCCATACTGCAGCAGTACTGCGCTATGCCATAGTCTGTGATTTTAGCGATGACCTCAGCGTCCGTCTTCAGGTTAAACAACAGAATGTTGTGCGGCTTCAGATCTCGGTAGATAATCATAGATGAGTGCAAATATCTGTTTGAATACAAAACAATGTTTCTTTAAATGCGATTTCTTTAAAGTTTTTGTGTGTTTGTAGCTAGTGAACCCACCTGAGACCATCCGCCACATGCAGTGCAATCCTGTGCTGTAGTTTGCGGCTGAGACTGCTATTTTCACGCTCAAAGAGTGAGTCCAGAGAGCCACATGGGGCGAGCTCCATCACAAGAATGTGCGGGTTACAACCAGCAGCCAAAAGCCCCACCAGACTAGGGTGACACACTCTACCAAGTACTGCCAGTTCCTGGAGACAAATAATTTTAAAGCAAATACACCAACCACGTAGTAATGTTGGGACTTGGACACAAGTAGTACAGCTTGTTCATATCCCAACCAAGTTCTTCTAAAGCATAACTCACCTGTCGTACCAGCCGATGAACATAAAGTGTAGATGCATGTTTATTGAAAATCTTTACAGCAACTTCCTCATTCTTGTAAACAGCTTTGTATACAGAGCCGAAGCCTCCATCTCCTTCAGTAAAAAAACAAAAAAACAAAAAGTGTTAGTTCACGCCTGCATTATTTTGTTGACATTCACAGTAACACAGTAAGACCTATTAGTCAAATTCTGCTGAAAAAGTTCAAAAGACAATAATCATGATTAATCAGCATGATTATATTTTTTGAGCAAAATAATCATGATTACTTAACTGTTATTGTGCAGCCCTAAGTGTATTGAGATATAAACATTTATTAGTGTACTAACCCAACATATACTCCATAGAGAGCTCCATTTCCAGCTGCTCTGGATCCAGTATGGTGCTGGACGGCTGGTCACTCAATACCAGGTCTGGAGAGATCTGAGAGATGGGCAGAGTACAGCTGGGGTCCTCTGGGTTGACCAGCAAACCATCTTACAGACAAACAATCAGTCAGTACAGTACAGGGTTTGCACCATTTTTATACACCAGGTTATCAATAAAGGATTTGTGTTCCTGAATGTGAGCAGAATGGATAGAGACCTGCATTGATTTTGGAGAGTAGATCTTCCAGCAGGATCTTCTGGCAGTTTTGTCCATCACTGAAGCTGTACAGAGCCCATTTCTTAAGCAGTGTCTCTCCAGCGCCATGGACATCAGTGGCGAGGAGGCCTGGAAACCATTCTTCAAGCAGAGAGTCAATGTGATCCACCACCTGACCAAACAAGACACAACCTACAAACAGGACAGGCGATGTTATCAACACTATCATTCATACTATCACAAACATCATTGCTATCCTTGACTTAAAATAATCACTAACATCAGCATCACAGACACTATCACAATCATCTCCACCACCACAATCATCATTAATATCATTGAATCAAACGCATCACTAATCACTACGGGCGTAATGATGCATGTATTCGTACCGAATTCACAGTACGGGCATCTTGGTTCGGTTACAACGAATACAGGCAATTCACCCTCAATCCAGAAGGGTGGCACAATTCCTTTAACTTTCCTCATACCAGCAAAATCAACTTAAGCAAAAAACAAATAGAATGTCGCTTTCTGCCACTAGAATTTCCTTTCTGTCACAAAACTGAACTGAAACTCAGCAAATATAGGCTACGTTACATGTCGCACAGTTTTTTCCCTTGTCTATCTGTTAACTAAATTAAATATATTTCAGGTATTTATTCCTTGTAATCATATATGTACTGCAGAATTCATAGCCTATATATGACATTAATTTGATATAATATTTAGTATTTTCACATGTAGGTGTAAAAAATGTAATTTGTACTACTGTCTGTTTAACATAAATGACAAGAAACCTAGCATAACAGATTTGGGTTTTTTTTTTCTGTCGTACCGAAATCATATCGAACCGAGGTATGTACCGAACCGTGACATCTGTGTACCGTTACACCCCTACTAATCATCATCACTATCATCATAATCACCAGATCACATCATCGACATCACCAACACTATCATCATTAATGAATCACTATTGCCATCACTACCAGCATCATATCACAACATTATCATCACAGACAATACTTTACAATCATCATTACTATCACTGAATCAAATCCATCACTATCACCATTATTATCATCATAATCGTCACATCACATTATCAACATCACAAACACTATCACAATCATCATTACTGTCATTGAATAAAATGCATCACTACTCACCATCACATCATTACCACAACAATCATCATTAATATCACTGAGTAAAATGAGTCACTATTGTCATCACATCACAACATCACATCACCAACACTATCAAAATCACAACAACATCATCATCATCACTGACCCTATCACAATCATCACCACCACCACCACCACAAATCATTATTATCACTAGTCAAATGCATCACTATCACCATCACTATCGTTATCATAATAACATCACAACATCAACATCACCAACACTATCACAATCACCACCATCTCAATCATCCTTACTATCAATTAATCAAATGCATCACTAATCACCATCACTATCATCATAATAATCACATCATCAACATCACCAACACAATCATCATCATCACATTACAACATCAACATCACCAACATTATCACAATTAGCACCATCACAATCATTACTATCAATGAATCAAATGCATCACTAATCACCATCACTATCATAATCATCACATTATTATCAACATGATCATCATCACCACCATCACAAACATCAATATCAATGAATCAAATTCATCACTAATCACTATCACTACCACCATCACATCACAACATTATCATCATCACAGACAGTATCACAATAATCACCACCACCACCACAATCATCATACTATAATTGAATCAAATGCATCATCACCATCACTATCATAATATCATCACATTGTCAACGTCACAATCACCACCATCACAATCATCATTACTATTATTGAGTAAAATACTTTACTACTCACCATCACATCATCAACACAATCATCATTAATATGATTGAGTCAAATGAATCACTATCACCATCACATCACAATATAATCACCAACACTATCACAATCACATAATCATCATCACTGACCCTATCACAATAATCACCACCACCACAATCATTACTATCATTGAATAAAATGCATCACTACCACCATCACATCCCAACATCACCAAAACTATCACAATCACCACCGTCAACCGTCATTAGCAATTGCATCACTAATCACCATCACAACATCATCACCAACACTATCACAATCATCATTACTAACATTGAATCAAATCCATCACTATCATCATCACATCACTAAAACTATCATAATCACCACTATATTATCACATCACCTCCTTCATAATCATCAATACCATCAAATCATCAGCCCATCCTAGTCACCACCTACATCACCATTACATTACTATTATAAAATCACAATTGTCATTACTATTACTTTACTGTTTAGAATGGCCCAAAGAAAACACAGCAATACAACCAATTCTCTCTTACCTTTGCGAGAGCAGGGGACGGTGATCTTGATGAAGCTAGCAGGGTTGTCTTCTAGAGACAAGGCCTCCACCAGACAGTAAGCTTCGGCAGACCAGCTTAGATAGATGCCTTTCCTCCAGTAGATCTTGTTCGGTCTCAGTGCTTTTTCTGCAGAGTACATACACCTTCAATACCGTCTCAATAGTTACAAAATTTCTACAAAAGCAATACTTTTATAATTCATTATATTAGTATGTTTGTACCTTGGGAATCAAACCTATGTTTGTGCCATGGCAAGTGCAGTGTTCAGCTAGTGTTTGTGTTGTGTTACCTTTGCCGTAGAGTAGGTAAGCAGACACTTCCAACAGACGGCTGATCTGTCTGGGCCAGTAGCCCATGGGGAAATACGGCATCTCATAAAGCCGAACAATCACCTCTGAATTCTCACAGTGGGGGAGCTCAATCACCGGCCTGTGATCTGACAGGCTGGGGACATTTCAAACATTTAAAATCACCACCATACAACACTTTCTATCACTTTTATTTACGAAAAGGTCCAATCACTACCTGCTGGGTATAAGTAACTGGTCATCTCCGAAGGGCAAAGCTATTTGAAACTTTTCCAATAGTTTGAAGTACTGAGTCAGATGATCCATTGGAAAACAGCGACTTTTGTTCAGAAACTTTTCTACAGTGGTTCGCTGCATCACTCCTCTAGTGCCGTCCCACTGACCAGTGCTCCTCAGAGTCAGCGTCTGTCAATCAACACAAGAGATGAGACGTTACTGTTGTGAATGAATTACAGGGTGGAGCAAGGCATGTGTGAGTGTTTAACCTGTGAGATGATGTTACAAAGCCATTTTGGGTCAATGAAGTACAAATCCTTTAGCTGAAGCACCGGATCATCAAAGTGCAGCAGGACACCTGGAGACAAACACACATGGAAGGTCTGTTTACAAGGTTAAAACAATAACACCAATACATAAAAAGGCAAACATACACCACAAATGATTAGAAACATTCCTTAGGAACATGCAAGTGCTCAAAGCTAAAGAAACAACAACATATAGGACATAAACAGCAAGAAGGCATCAGAAAGAGATTCAGGAGTGAAACAACTCTCACCAGCCTCACTGAGGAAGTGGATAGCATGGGGTAACTCTCTCTCCTCTAGCTGCAACTGTGTTTCCTGTATGATCTCCAGTAGTCTGCTGTGTCTGAGCACTGGGAAATCAGTGGGTACATGTGACCTCTCCTGTAAAACTCTCCTCTCCAGCTCCACATAACAGTCTGGAATCAACTGTCCCATTACTGGCTGACTCTGAATCTGCCAATGGCACAGACACAATTCATTAAATAAATTAGATGAAAACTTGTTTGAAAGATGTAATCTTTCAAATTCCCCCCTCACTGTAGCTCTTCAATTAAATTTCAAATTAAACTTATACCAAGTTTGTCATCAGTTGATATCCACACACAAAAAATGTTGACTACGTTACTGACTACTTTTATGGGGCTTTTTAGAAGTAATTATATTTACTGGTTAATATCACTGACAATATTTGCTAATCAGCGTCAAGAAGAAACAACATTTTTTAAGTCACCTTGAACCCAATGAGCTCTTTATAGATAGCTTTGCGCAACCTGCTGATGGACTCAGACTCCTCACAGGCACACAGTATGTGATTCTCTTTAATCACTGGAAACCCTGGTTGAGACATCAGCTCCTCTCGCAGCTTCAGAACACACTCCTGTAGGTGGCGCTCTTCACACACATCTGCATGAGTTCCAACCACAATCACAGGGGACTGTCCTGCTACAGCCTGAGTAAAACACATTTTTAAATATTTTATTTAAATATATAAATCATATAATTTTATAATCTAAACCAAATATTTCAGAAGAACAGTTTGGTCTGGTTTTGTATTCATACTAAAATATTTTGATGCTATTTGCCAGAAGGAGTTAAATTAACTCACTTTAATGTTAAAGAGCCAGGGTTTTATGGTGTCTATCTCACTGGATCCTTTACTCAGGTCATACAGTACTAGATAGAGAGCCCTGGAGCTCATAAAATGAGGGTGAAACCCACTGCATTCTTCACCACCTGCAAAACAGTACAAAAAAAAAAAAACCCTGCAATTTCCTAATGACATTTTTCCATTTTTGGTACATTGCTAGTATTGTGAGGATGCTTACCTGAGAACTCCCAAACATTCAGCAGCATGTTTCTCTTGTCTTTGTTTCTGATGGCCCAGTCTCTGACGCTGACGCCGATGGTGTGCTGATCAGATTGCCAGTGAGAGCGTTTGAGTTTCATCAGCTGATGAATCAAAGAGCTTTTCCCACTACATGGGCTGCCGACCACTATGAGTTTCATGCGGTAATACGGGACAGCTTTCTTCAGACGCTGCTGCAAGAACCTGGGAGATCCACAGAGTTCACATTCTGAACCAATATTAAAGATTCAAAATGGCTTGACAAATACACTATAATTCTAATCCCAAGGCTCGCATGCAACAAGTAAATTCAGGAGAGGAGAAATTTGATCTATGGTTATCATTTCACAGTACTGACCGAAATAAAAAATACAATAAAATAACTTAAAATATAAAATCTGAACAAGAGATATGGCCACTAATCACTGACACATTTACAAGCTAAAATACAAACAAGAGTAAGAGATAATGTCTAAATGAGACATGCAGACAGATTTAGACCTGATGATATCTTTGGTTTTGTTCCCAATATGTTTGAGGTTCATCTGGAGCTGCAGACCATCTAGAGGTAGATCCCATAAATGAACCAGCTTTCCCATCTCATCAGGGAAAGAGCGCAAACCTTCATTCTGACTCACATCTAGAGACGTAAGATCCTCCAACATACCGATCTGAGGAGGAATCTAAAGCACAAAAGAATAAAATGTTAACACACCAACGTTTTCTAACAAATATACCCGTTCGGGCACAAAGACAGACCCAGCTGATTCTAACGTGATATGAATCATACCTCAGTGAGTTTGTTGGAGCTTAAATGAAGTTTCTCCAGTCTGGCCCACTTGTACGCCGGGCCGCTCAGGTCGAGCACAGAGATTTGATTATGACTGAACATCAGCTCTCTTAGGTTTACACTGACCCAGAACGATGGACCCGGCAGATCACTAATACTGTTATTTCTCATATCCACCGAACGCAAACTATCCAGAAAAAGAGACAGGTGTTAAAAGAGAAGGTTAAAAAAAACTCTCTGTGCATTTAAAGCAGAGGTGTCAAACTCCAGTCCTGGAGGGCCGCAACTCTGCAGAGTTTAGATGCAACCCTAATTAAACACACCTGATCCAACTAATCAAGTCCTTCAGGCTTAATTGAAAACTGCATAGTATGTGTGTTGGAGCAGGAACTCTGCAGGGCTGCGGCCCTCCAGGAACTGAGTTTGACACCCCTAATTTAAAGGAACATTCCAGGTTCAAAACAAATTGGCCTTTATTATCAGCATCTTTGATCAGTGCAGGGGTGGTGCTAGGGGTGGGCTAAGGGGACTGAAGCTCTGAATATTGTCAGTAAAACCCCAAATGTTTTTATTATTATGCCCTGTACGCAGTAGTAGTTTTCATGCGCATTAAAATAATATCCAGAACCACAGTTTTGCTCTCTTCACATATTTTACATTGTCATTCACTCCAAGAACTGGCCAGATATAGATAACAATTTACAGCAGCTGCTTCAGGTTTCTGTAACTTACTGTTTACCCGATCACTATAACACCGATCTTGCCATTTGTCAAATTAAGTTATTTTTACTGAACCCTGTCACTGTGAAGCAACAAATATATTTAATCATAGAATTATATGCAGTCTTCCTAAGACACACACACGCATTTAGAGTGAGTGTATGAATGGTTTGGTTAGCGTGGTCTGTAGCAGACTCTTCTCTGTGCCAGGGCAACAGTTCAATGAACAATAAATAAATATTAAGTAATATAAATTGTAGAGACAATATTGTCTTTTTTGCTCTATTTCGCTAAAGAAAACGGTTCTAAACAAAGTCATGTTGTACGTCTCTGCAGCAACACAGCAGTGTTTCCTTACAAAATTAATTTGCGTTTTGAACAAATCCGGTGAGTCAATGATTCCCTGTTCCATTCATGAACAGTTTCTTACTTTGCCCCTGATTGAATCATTCGTTTTGAAAGAATCGACCGAATAAATGACTCAGCGATTTGCTTATTAAGACTTGGCTTGGTGCCATTAAGAGGTGGCTTGGTGCCACCTACTGTTAGGCCTAATTTTAGGTTTATATTTAAAAGTATCATTTTTTTCTCTATCATTTCATATTTCTATATTCCAGCTTTTATATTTAAAACATTAATGCCATAACATTGTTTATTCAGTTTGTAGGTGTAGTGCAAATGAATGTACAAGTGCTAGAATTTAAAAAAAAAAAAAGCCTTCAGAATGTCCAATGTAACTTAATATACATTAACCATATATATAATCCCCGGATATCTACTCACCCTAGAACCGCCCTTGGATCATTTGGTATTAGTTATGCAATTATAAAGACTTTAGGATGTCTCATGTATACAGTATAATGTTGAAGATGGTTACATTGTGGATACAGCGTTTATTCTAATGCTAATCTATGTTTTTACAAATTTATGTTAGTTATTTTCAAAAGCAAATAACAGATGCTGTTGTTAAATTTTATTAAACTATGTTCATTTGAGACAACAAATAAAAACTTACTTTGGCAAGTTGATGATTATTTCAGGAACACTTGTGAAATTGTTCTGTGATAATTTAACAGTGGTTATTTTGGGGGGAAGGTGTGACAATGAACCTGCATGAAAACAAGACTGTCAATAACAACAGAAATGCTAAACATAGAACCTGATAAAACATAGAACAATTTTTTTCAGAATTATCCATCTTAGTTTTCATGAAACACTATTCTTAAAAACTATTTAACCTTTGTAATGTGTCCGACTGAAACTGTATATTGAACAGAGAGAAAATAAGTAGTGGAGAATTTGACATTATCCCACATGAGCTGAATGGATGGTGAAAAGTAGGCACCCAGTACCATTTTGTGGAGGCTTCTATTAATGCTGTAGCTCTATGAGTGTTATATTAATGTTAACTGGCATTAAATCACTGTGTAAACTATCATTAAGATTTTAGAAAGGCTGTATTATTTATAACAGTATCTTAAAACTTTGTTTTGTTAACTAAAACTAATATATATATATATATATATATTTGGTAATTGAAATAGCTAAAATAATAATAATAAAACAAACAAACAAAAAATAGTTAAAGCTACAGTATGTAGAAATATAAACAAAATGCACCTTAAAGGGGTCACTGGATGCCTATTTTCCACAAGTTGATATGATTCTTTAGGGTCTTAATGAAAAGTCTATAATATACTTTGATTAAAAATTCTCAATGGTAGTGTAAAACAACACCCTTTTTACCTTGTCAATATGAGCTCTGCAAAAATCATCCCATTCTAAGGGGTTGTTCCTTTAAATGCAAATAAGCCCTGCTTGCCCCGCCCCTCTCTTCTCTCTGTGGAGTGACGAGCCTGTTTACTTTAGCCGCATATAGGTGCCTTTACCCGCTAAACTTCCTAACTACCACATTATAAGGAAAGGCGATTGCAAAGATTTATAAAAAAAACACATATACAGCTGGTCTGAGGTAAGACACTCATGTCAATCAACTATCATGGGAGCAATACGACAGGCATCTGAGAACGGCTCGATTTGAAAAAGTGGATATTATTTTTACAGATTAATTAAAAACCACTGCATGGATTTCCATCATTATAGGACAAATTTGTACATACACTGCCAACACACATTAATGTTCAAACAACATGTAAAAGTGAACTTTGCGTCCGATGACCCCTTTAACAAATAATTAAAACTAAAATGAAATAATAATAAAATACTGGCCCAAAACAATTTGCCTGACTAACATTAACCGACAGCCTATGTAGACTAGTTTCTGTCAGCTAATAAGGAAAGTTGTTTTACAGTCGTTTCAAGTCATTATATTCTGATGAAAGATTACAAACACAAATATTTTTGAGAAAGTAAAGGGGACGAAACTTACTGATTTGGTTAACTGAAGCGTTGAAAGTTTCCAGCTTGAGACATTCAGTGAGAAAGTTGTCTGAAATTATATTAACTTGATTCTTACTGATGTCTAAAACTTTCAATTCAGCCAGGCAAAGTGGGAGAGACAGTGCTGATATCTGATTGCTGTAAAAAAAAAAAAAAAAACAGAAAACTATGGTCAATAGTTCACATTCCATTTGTGAATGCAACCTTTTTCAACTTGTGTATATTCAATAACAAAACTAAGATAAAATGAAGAAATTACAGTACAGCATTGCTCTAGAAAAATTACTATCCCATAATCTACCCCTCCAACGAGAGCTCCTCCAGTCTGTCCATGGCCTGCCCCAACTGGAAGGGGAAGACGGTGATCTGGTTGAAGGAGAGGTTGAGCTGGCGTAAGGCTGGACTGCGCACAGTTGGGTCCAGCAGCAGAAGAGGACCAATGCAGTTGCGAGAAACATTAAGCGTGCTCAGTGCAGGCAAACCCAGGAGTTCCACAGGAAGTGACTGCAGTTGGTTACCTTGAAGATCTAGACGAGTAAGACTTCTTAAATTCTAAGAAAAAAAAATACACAAAAAAATGTATTGAGCATGGTTAAGAAATAATCACTAGATTAAACGATGATCAATTACAAAATGGACAAAACAACAAACAAAATGCATATTAAAGATGTATTTGATACATCTATACATTACTAGCTATAACTAGATATTTACTAGATACTATATATTCCGATTATACAGTTAATTAGGGCAGTGTTTATTTGGCACAAAAAAGAAAACACCATAACCCTGCAATAGAAGCTATTTACAGTGTAAATACTGTAACAATTAGATACTATTTACACAAGTGAAAATAGTAGTATTTTTTAGCAATATGCTATTTACACTAAGTGCAAATAGGTATAGATTCTATGTACACCATGTTAAAATATAAGGATTGTCTGTTATTTATATTACTTATTACAAATAGTGGCAATTATCCGCACCTCAATATTGTAGTACATTATAAAACAGTATGCAATAATAACATATTGAGTGTAAATTACAATTTACACTCCCTACACCTACCCTAACCCTACCCGAAACTTTATTTTCAACTTTTTGATTGTTTCCTTCATTTTAGTTGAAAATGAATGCCTTTCCGACGTGAGTTTTGAAAAGGAAGAAAAAAACAGTTTGGCGAAAGGCAGAATCGAACCTGATCGCGTCGAAAATACTAGGGCACACACTTTACCATCTGTGCCACTGTAGCTGACATTTGCCAATTGTCTTTTGTATAGGCTAACTACTGCAATCACACTTTGGTGGGCGGAGTTAGTGTAAATAGCCTCTGCCAACAAGGCAGGCTATTTGTACTTAGTGTAAAGAGACATTTCATAACTAAAATGTTCACAGAAACATTGTGAATGCATTGTAGAAACATTAGAGAGTGGGTTTTGACTGCTGCTTCATGTTGACTTTAACAACACCACTTTAATTACACTGTCAAAATGTTTCCACACACCTGACAGAGAACACTGGGAAACTCTGATAGACTGTTGCTGCTCAAATCAAGTCGAAGAAGGTTTTCAATCTGCTGTTTGAGAGCGCTCACACCCATCAAACAGGACAGATTGCCCAGCTCGTTGCCCGAGAGGTCGAGCAGACGGATAGGCTCTTTGTCTACAGCCAGAGGAAGAGCACCTGGAGTGGAGCTTTCAATGAACCCCTGCCCTGTACATTTAAAACACAAAAGAGATTTAACAAGTGAACTTTTGAGGACTACAGTAGTTGCCGTGTCAGACAGCGTGTACCTCTAGTGTTGTGAGAATTAAACCGCTTATGCAGAGGAGCACTTGGATTCGCGTCACCACGGCATCCCTGTAGAAACACATTAAACTGGTTCAAATCATTGTTAAAATCCAAGCACACAGGCATAAAGCGTGTCTGTTTGATCCATTACCTCTGAATGGGCACGTCTACGCCTGCTATGTCTCCAAGCAGGTTTTCTGCCGACTTCTGGTGAATCGCTGAAAAGCAATAATCCTTGTGAAGGCCCGTCACTCCCTACCAATGGAATAGCACATGCATTTTCAACATAAAAAGAGACCTTCAAATGAAAAAGACCCACATCCAATGAAATGAATTGTTTAATTATGTGAGAATCATCTCACCGTCACTCTCCATGTCATCAAGCATGAAGGCCAAGCTTTCATCTATGGAAACGTGTGAGTCGTCGCTTTCCTCATCCGTGAAATATTCTGATGTGCTGGCATCACTCCGTAATCTACCACCCCCCACAAACCCTTTGTTCCTCTGGATTGACAAGATCTGTCTGGCCAAACGCTGACCTTTACCTTAAAAGATACAAGGACAAGATTTACCAACAACAGCCAGGCCAATTTGAGTTATGTAGAATTAAATTCTCTATATACTAAGTATAAAGTGCAAAAATCTAAACCTACTTAAAAAAAAAAAAAAGTTAACATTAGTATGCTAAAAATGTTGTTAATTATGCCATATGTTTTACTAGAAACTATTAAACGATTTCAACTTGGCAAATTTTACATTGAGGGAAAAAAGGAATCTTTTTATTTTATTCAAAACATTTAAAAATGCGATTATCATTTTTTTTTTTTTTAATATATCTTTAGGGGCCAAGCACCGAAGGTACGATGGCACCTATTATATCCGTTGGCGTTCCTATTCCTTCTTTTTCCGCTCAGGAAGTCTATGGCAGCCCGTAGAACCATTTGTGGCAAAGTTATGAAATATGTCACACTGATTGAGGACAGTCTCATCATTAACCATAGCAAATTTGGTGTCTCAAACTCTCTAGCACCACCACAAGTTTCACTCATGTTTATGTTAAGAACTTTTGAACCAAAAGGTCTAGAAGAAAAATTATTATTTGTATGAATCCTTGGCCTTGGACACCAAAACGTAAAATTAGTAATATTTTTATTGATTTTTCCAATACATATCACATTTGGCAATCTCCCAACCCTTACCCACAAATCCCCAAAGTTAGGTACTTTTAAAAGTATGAAAAACCTACTTTTTAAAACTTGCCTAGACTGTTTGTTTGATTTTCCAAAATTTGCTCAAATCATCTTCAGACCATGCTTGCAAAATTTATGGAATTCAAGTTGATAAGTCAAAGCTTTTTTGAATAACCCATGTACAAATTTGACAAAAAGCACAACAAAAAATGAATGTGAGGCTATATCTGTGCAACGGTTTGTCGTCTCAATGTATTCTGTATTTGTGTATTCTCAATGTATTTTTTGGCTCATACCAAGAACATAGATACCAATTTTGCCACAGTAAGCTGAACTTCTTGTCTGCCATTTTAATTTATGTTGAAAACCAACTTTTTTGAACTTCTCCTAGAACGTTGGTCCGATTTTGACCAAATTCGACTCAGATCATCTTCAGACCATGCTGGCAAAAAGTTAAGCTTTTTGTGTCTATATACAAAACGGTTATTGTTTATCGCATCAACAGATTTGTTGGAATGGTGCCAAACTGTCTGAAACTGTATCTTTGCAAAGCTTTGACATATTGACACCAAACTTTGCATGTACCATTGTGATCAATTTTGTTGATCAAATTGTGTACCAATTTTCCTGTTTGCCATTTTGAATTATGTTGAGAACCTACTTTTTCGAACTCCTGGACTGTTTGTCCAATTTTTACCAAAATCAAGTCAAATCATCTTTAGATTGTGCTGACAAAAAATTATGGATTTTGTGTCAATAGACAAAACCATTTTTGTATAGTGCCGCAACAAATTTAAGACGCAATGCCAAACTGCATCTGAGGCTGTATCTCCGCAAAGCTTTGAAATATTTACATCAAACTTTGTGTGTGCCATTATCACCTAACTAACCTGACTAAAATCATCCTAAAATGGCTTTAATTACTCATTGTTGCAGTTGGTCTGTTGTGCTTGGCCCCTTAACTGCTGCTTGTAGTTATATTTTTTTATTCTTAAAACTTCTTTAGATCAGGGTCTCTCTATTTCTGAAATTGTTACAGAGGAAACAAAGCCAGACTGAAGTAAAAGTGGTCATGGCTCCAGAACATGTATGTCAAATTATGACAGTTGCCAGATCATTTGAACAGACTCACTCTTCTTCTTGTTGACTGGAGTCTTGCGCTCAGAGAGCAGAGCACTGAGCCACATCGCCTTCATTTGTCCAAGGCGGAAGCTCCCAAGGCACAGGGCGTTGTTGGTGTGGTCCAGCCCTAGACGGGTGAGCAGGAGGGTGACCGCAGGGTCATCGCCCCTCCTCATACACACACTCAGAGCTCCACGTAACTGCTGCTCATGAACACCTGCAGAAACCAGCAGTTCCAACAAAGCCAAAGGAGCCCCTCGATCACAAACCTGCACAAACACAACAACACGTCCTTCACTGCTAGGAATGAACAAACAAAATGTAGTCATATATTAGTCAGGCTTTAAAGAAAGAAAGGAGCCAGGTTATTATTTAAAGGGATCATGACATTGATTTAAAAAAAATATATATATTTTAATATGTTCCTTGAGGTTTATTTTTAATGTTTTTTTATTTATTTATTTATTTATTGCACAAAAGAAACAAGCAAATAGGTGGAAAAATTCTTATTTTTCAACCCTCATTCTGACCCTCTATCTGAAATGTCCTGTTTTAGGTTTTTTAAAAAAATCCCTTTTCAAGAACTACAATGAACGACTCGTTTGGACTACAGAGTTTGTTTTCCACATAATATGATGTCACATTGCGGTTCATTGGAATATCATTAAAATAAATCCCGCCTACGGAAATTTGAATGGTTGGGGGGTGTGTAGGGACAAGGCGGTGGATTAACCTAACTTTAGCGATGCAGTGCGGAGAGACGCTACAACGAGACGCAGCACGGCAGGTATAAACACAAGCATTGACTAGAGTGGCCGTGTTGGAGCCGTAATGCGCTGCAGACGTGTGCAGTGTGTGGTAAGAGATTTATTCATCATACAGTGTAGATAGATTCACTTATAAAGCGAGTGTTTTTTAAAATGCATAAACTTGCACTAGGCTAGGTTAATCAGTGATGATGTTCTTTGATAATGTTAGGCTGCTTTTAGCCTTATGCTGGAGCTGGTTTCGGGCAATGAAACTAAATATATAAATAATTAATTAAATTTGCGTGATAATATCATGTATCGGTGATCTGGCAGGCTGACGACAGGATCCAACACTACTGTAGTGTATTATTTACTCACCCTCCATGCATTTCAGATGAATGCAATCAGAGTTATATTAAAAATCCTGGCACTCCCAAGCTTTAGAACCATAATAAAAAGTGCCTCACACGGCTCCGGGGGGTCAATAAAGGCCTCTGTAGCGAATCAATGCGTTTTTATAAGAAAAATATCCATATTTAAAACGTAAGAATCACTTTAATCTAATAACGGCTGTACACGGAACTTACGACTTTCACAAGGGGCGTGTCAGTACTGAAACACAGTCTAAGCTGTTCGCCAATCACAACGCAGTGGGACAGCTAACCAATCACAACACATTTCGTTTTTCTGAAGGCGGGCCTTCATTAAACCCAGAACTAATCGAGCCATCGAGCCAGGCTGGGAGAAAGGTATAGTAATAATGTAAATTATGTGACAAATAATGTGTTTTTCAAACCACCAAGCATAAAAGCATGTTCTTTTACACCTCCAAAACAAAATCAAGACTTTGTAAAAGAGCATAATAGGACCCCTTTAAAAACAAAGACCTCTTATATGCCAAAAGATCAAGGCAAATTTGATTCCTCATGTCATGACCCCTTCAATATAACTCTTTAATGTAATAAGACATATCTAGAATGGCTGAGTAAATTATGGGCTAATTTTCATTTTTGGGTGAACTATTGCTTTAAGAGTTAATGAATTAAGGTTCAAATATCACACCTGATATATGAGCGAATCGCTTTTTGTTTTCTTGTTGATGTCAGCACCCAGTTGGATGAGACATTCTGCCATGTCCACGTCGCCGTCTTCACACGCTCTCTCCAACAGTGCATACATGATCTCACTATCTGCCACCATCTTAGACAGGCACAGGCAACTCATTCCCTGCAGCTAAAGTGGAACAAATGTAGGATTTATCAGGGCATCTTGCATGTTTGAGTTTAAGACATATTGGTTCTATATTCTTACTGGATCTTGGCGCTGGTCTACCGCGTTTTCCCGCAGGATCTGGAAGATGTCTTTCTCGAAGGCTTCTTTCTGCAGCCATGCTGCAGCACTTGAGCAGGTGTCCAACAACTTCCACACCACTTGAAATCCCTAATAACCAAAACACACATTGTTAGAAACAAAAACAAAGCAAAAAAACATTGGTAATAACTGTAGTGAACTACCTTTAGAAGCATGACTGTGTCCTCTTTGTGTTGCCGTATTGAGCTGACCAAAACCGATGCCAGTACAGGCACCATCATACGAGAAAGCTTCTTCTTAGAGATGAGGTGAAACAGAAGACTAAGGCCCCAGTAGTGAACATCTACAAAGGGTGATGATTTTCTGTTAATATACGGCTGTGCTTAAATGTTTACATACCCAATAGAGTGCTGCAGGGATGACATATATTTCAAGTACGTATTACGTAATTCTTATTTTTAGCACTTTCAGTTCCATCATCCTGAAGTCAATGGGTTTTTTTGAATGGGTTTTTGGTTAAATGCTTGAAATTCAATCCTTGACTATCCTACAACACAAAATACATCGGTAATATGGAATAACTATAGAAAGGAAAAAGTCTGGAAGAACTCTTTTTTTTTTATTAGAACATTCTTTAAATTAAGCACTGGGTTTTAAGTGCTGTTTCATGCGCAAGAATTTGCTGAAAAATGCCAGACACGTGAGCATAACTGTCGAACATGTCCATCTAGTGCATGTTTACACAGAAAAACAATGGAAAAGCAACACAATGGGACCCACAAATGTGTTCTGTGTGAGTGTTTTTTGGCCAGACTAAGTAGCAATGTGGACCAGACATTGTTGTCGACATTCAAAAGTCTGGCTTGGATTAGAAGCAGAAGCTGGATATCTCCAGGTATGGAGAAATAAATGAACTCACCACGTCCCTGTGGAAACATCTGCAGCGTATGAAGAACCGTATCTATCGCCCCCTGCTGGCACATGAGGTCAACCGCTCCAGAAGAGTCAGCTAATGCTGAGAGTACACCGAGTCCACACTCCTGAATCTCCACACTACTGATAAACTAAACATAGATAACAAATAAAACACTCACCACAATCACAGTACTTAATTTTAAACTAAAACCACCTGATTAAAGTCCGGTTCTATCCTAAAAGGAATGTTACGGGTCCAATGCAAGTTCAAGTCAGTATGCAACATTACTATAGACAAACAAAATGTTGACTACCACTAAAACCTAAACTTTTTTTAAAACCAAAAACTCTGTTTACAGTAATGAAATGCTATGGAATCTATGAGGAGAGGCATTTAAAATTGTTTAAAAGCTTAAAGCTTTTTTGCCTAAGTACTGTACATTAAAAGAATATATTACAGGGTTTTTTTTTCAATTACTAACAAGCATTATTCAATACTGAAGCCACATTTTCCAAACTGTTCACACATTTAGTGAAACAGAAGTCTATGCTAAACAAACTGTGAATCATTTTTCAGTGCTTTCAGATGCAATGACCACAGTTCTCAAAATCCATGAACACTTTTGTCATTCATACTCCACAAGCTGCAAAACACTATACATTTTCAGCACATTTTTTAAATGCTAAAACACTGCTTTCAAAACTGATAAAAGCACATTCAAATCAGAATGATGGCTAATTGTATTTGAAATATACTGAAAATTATAGCAGAACATTTATTATGAAATTGAATAATAACTATTCCAAACACAACTAACTGCAATTTCAGCTGAAAGCCAGGTCAGATGTCCTATTTTTGGCCAGTCCATCACAAGGATGACAAACATTCATATTCACACTCACAGTCTCCAATTCACCTGTCCTGTATGTCTTCGGATTGAGTGAGAAACACAAAGAGCTTTACACAGAATGGCCTCCTGGAGCAGCTGGGACTCCACTACTGCACTATTTAATCATTTGTTATTTATTTTATTTTTTTTCTCAACTGTGTGTTATGAATTAAATATATGTTTTCTAAATGAGAACTGTTGCCAGTGTTATGGTGAAACAAGCTTATTTTGAGACCTATATGTAGTGTTTTGTTAGTCTGACTGAGTTTTGGAGGTGAGATCAACTGTTTAGCTGAGATACATGTTGGTAATGCAGTCTGTATGAATAGTTTTGAAAATGTGGCTTCAGTATTGAACAATGCTTGTTAGCAACTGGAAAAAATGAAAAGGAATAGTTCATCACAGACACTGAAAATGCTGTCATCAGTTACGCTTCATACCATACCAGTTTTTCGCTAATTTTGCTCACCAACAGAAATGAAGATGTTTTTAATTTTCTGTTTCTTCATTTAAAGTCCAGCCACCAAAACTTTCACGCTTCAAAATTTTTGTAAAGACACTGTATAAGTAATTCATAAACTGCAGTTTAACTGTACCTGGTTCTAGTGGGTCAAGTAAGCATATCTTCTGTAGACCATATTTGATGTGCTCTATATATGTGTGTGCTCATGTATATTACACCCTAAATTAAATCTGTTCATCACATACAGTAATCATGTCACTTCAGAAGACTCTGATTAATTTGCTGGATTCATATGGATTACTTTTACAAAGCCTTTTTGAACTACCAAGAGCAGCGCAAATTAGCACAAGCTTTAAAGGGGTAATGAACTGCCTTTGTTTTTTTATTTTGTACTGTTTTCTGAGGTCCAAGAATTTTGTTATCAAGATTTTTACATAAAAAAAGAAAAAGAAAAAAAGAAAAAACATAATTTAGAAGTAATAAGCTATTTTCTGTCCTCAGCAGAATGCTCTGCTTGAAAAGGTGTGGCAAAATGTAGACTCGGAAGTAAACGCCCACTGCTATGATTGGCTAACAGTGTACATACAATCCTCATAGATGGACGCCGCTGTGATTTAGGGTTAAAATACATAAATAACCCGGTACATATCAAACAATCTGTACAAAGAAATAAAGCAATAGTGACCACGAGTGATGTGTTCCCTGAGTAAAGGGAATGAGTGCTACGTCGCAGATGCCATGGGTCATTGTAAACAAATCTACAGTTTTTACTGACATTGTCTGGAACTTCATCAAAAATAAAGTTCATCCACTCTTTCCTAACACTGGAATCATAAGAAAGGCAATGTAAAGCACAGCAAAGACTATTTTTTCCATATATAACTTTGAATTATTATTCATGCCAAATTACTGAACTATTTTAGCTTAGTATTTACCCTATTAAGTGCCTCTAGATAGACAGTGTGGGCTCCCTCTAAAACACACTGGTTCTTCAGCACCCGCAGGGACACGTCCACCGTGTCAGGATCCGCCACCGAGGTGCCATGTTCTCTTAAACTCCTGTCTGCATGCACAACAAGACACAGAATCAGACATTATGTATGTAGGCATTGTAGTTCACACACACAAACAATATGACAATATGAGGTTGAGTGAATATGACAATTTTCCACTAATGTACTAAAAACAAGAAGCAGACAGGCATTCAACCTGGGTTTAGAAGGACTAAACTCGCTCGGAGACCCTCCAGCTGAACTTCAGGAATGAAGTTATGTGTCTTTAGAGCAGTCAGGATCTGACCGAGAATTAGGATCGCGTCATCTAGACTGGCCCTCCTGGAATGATATGAAATTATGATTCCAGCTGTATGCTTTTGTCTGTCATACATCACATAAGTGGTCAGATGTGGGAGTTGTGTGTGCTTACGCTCCCTGGAAGAGGATGTGAAGCAGTTTGCAGGCACTTTCACACACGGCGCTAGAGCTTTCATGTTTCCGCATGAGAACCACAATGTTGACATGAATGCCATGTGACAGCAGCAGAGCCCGCATCCTACCTGAAGTACAAACACACACAAAAACAACACACAAATACTAAGAAAATCCTTTTTTGCTACGTAGTGAAAACAGAGCATACTTTTTTTATTATTCCCCACTTACTAGGGGAATAATACACTATCAACAGAACTTCTATAGTTTCAAAATTAAGTATGAACTGAATATAATATTTTCAAATGCTTAATTGTATGTTAACTGAAATTAAATAAAAATGTATTCAATGTATAGTTTTCATTTATATTGCTTTTCTGACCCACTTAAGTAAGACTTAAACACATATGTAATTATTATAATTACTTTTATTGTCTTGAAACATGGTTGAAGTGCACTGCCGAATGAACCGACTAGTATTTCTGGTAAAATAAAATATACTTTATTGTCATTTCTATTGAAACTTGCATATTATATATATATATATATGTATTTGTAATTACACATTTTTAATGATGAAGTGGCAATTTTGTACATTTAAAATATATTACTGAATAATGAATAATACACTACAATCAATTTTTACATGTCATTTAGCATGTTAGACAACATACCAGAATAAGTGTAGGCTCCTTTTTTAAAGCATGACAAAAGATTATTAAAACATAATTATTTAAAATGTAGTTTACAAACTTGTTTGACATTACAATCACAGTCTCTCTCTATATCCAAGTATATATCTACTGAAGAGAAATGAACTCAGCTTACTGTGGTGCTGTATTAGTGTACGTAGTGTACAGGAAGCAGCTTGGAAAACCTTAACACTGGATGAATGCAAAAGCATGGCAGCCATGATGAGAGAATGAAGGGGAGGCCTGTGGGACAGAAAACAAACCAAATATCCTAGTTACGACATCACAACCTGAGCTCATTAACATATGCCCGCCTTTTAACAATACAGAATTGTGACAAAGCAGGCTGTACAGTATCAAATAGAAAATAGTGCATCAATAATGCAAAAGGGCAACAGTAAACACTCAATTTTCAGTTAAAGGCAGTAAATCATAACAGAGGTCATTTATTTATTTCAATAATATTGGTCTCTGTCTTTAATTAAAAGGCAGCTTTTGGACAACATTAGGGTGACCATATTTTAGTTTGCAAAAAAAGAGGACATGTAGGGGCTGGATGTGCTGGGGGGTTGAGGGGAGTTTAAAAGGCCCCAAAGTAGTGCAATGACCATATCCCATATCAAAACTCAAAATATTTCATTTCCATACCTAAAATTATGGAATGTATATCTATATTTTACAGTCACCCTTAAGCAGACTGATCATAAACACAGCTGAAAGGCTTCCTACCAGTGGCCATCACAAAACTTTGTTCAATCGTTTCAGTCAAAAGTAATTTATGCAATATTTCAAACATTTAACACACGGGAGAAAATCAACCCTTCGCAACAGTTTAAAATCAGCCAAATTCCTTGCAACCCTGCATCCAACACAACCTGCATGAATCAGATTTAACTGATCATGGGTCAAGACAAGAGTAAGGAGAGATAACTGACAAATAATGCTCAGCAGATAATGTGCTCATATCTGATCTTGTAAGATGTGCCCCCTTTATACAGAGTGCACGTGATCGCGAAATTGAAAGTGAAAGTGAACAGCTGATCATTCAAAAGAGATATAAATACTCTGCATATGATAGCGGCTCCTTGATGTGGGGAAATTATACTCAATATTAGAATGAGCAGGCTGTGATGGCCCAAAATTCAGCGGGAGCAGGATAAAGAAAACAGTCCTGTGTAGGGCTTTAATACAAAAACACACTCAATGAATGGCAGCTGTAGAAAGCAAAAGCCAAATCCCAGACATTTTGGGCTATTTAGAAATCCCGACTGGGCGCATTTTTGTCTGGGGAAAAGAGGACATATGGCCACCCACCACATGTTAATATAGTGCAAAATATGAAGGAATTCTAACCTTCCTTCCAGTTCCACATGGTTGGATGAATTGCAATGAAGCAGCAAGCTGTTTAGGGCCCAACACGCAGCTTCCTGATTGGACGACAGCAGAGAAAGTTAAATATCCAGTATAGTAAAAGCAAAAGAATGAGATGGTAAGATCTTATCCATATTGTATGCTAAAACATGTCTTGTGTCACCTGCACTGTGGCATTGTCAGCATGTCTCTCTAAAGCGGTATAACAGGCCTCTCTCCATATGAGCATCTCTTCCACTTGAGTGGCTTCTTTCTTTAACAGAACTTTCTGTTTTCCCTCATCCTCCTCGTTCCACTCTTTGTCCAGCCCTTCATTCTGTACAATACACTCCGCTGAGAAACAAACAAACAAAAAACATTAGTACAAAGCCCTGCACAGGCCAAAAAAAGGCACTCTGTTGATCCACCTTAAATATGGAATATGGGCTCTAAGGGGTCCATTGGAGAGCCAGGTTCTTGTCCTATACTGTACCACGTTCATTTTTGTCTATAATATTGACTCACCGAGAGCGCTTAGGCAGGAAAAGGCATCGGTCTGCACTGTGGCATTTTCAGGATAGGAGACACATGCTTTCACCGCCACCTTATGGACACCATTCAGCACCAGTATATTATAGTAACTCTCTGTTAAATGCCAAACAAACATGACATGATTCAAAAACAAACCACTTTCTAAAAGTTATGACAGCAACATGACCTTTGTCCTGGGCTCACCTGATGTAAATTTCCGTAACAAACAGCAACCAGCCACCTGTATGGCCTCTGAGTCGAGCCACGTGTCCATAGCCTGACACAGCAGACTGTAGCATTTAACGGGTTTGGACATCAGAATCTCAATATTGCTGGCTAGACTCAAAAAAGAGAAGTTTATTTAATATAGTGTGTAATAATATAGTTTAATAGTATCATTTAGAGTTTGTAGTAGCGGTGCTATACCTGGAGCAGCCAGTGGTATAAGGACCCTCAGAGCTAGCAGTACCATGTTCTCACTGTCCATGAACCGCCTGAGAGCATTCAAAATCACCTCATGGTCCTTGTTCTCAATGAACTCCACCAGGTGAGCATCAGAAACTGACAATCATACAGGTTAATTAGACAGAAATTAAAGAAGAAGTCCACCTCCAGAACAAAAATTTACATTTAATTTACTCACCCCTTGTCATCCAAGATGTTCATGTCTGTCTTTCTTCAGTCGATAAGAAATTATGTTTCTTCAGGAAAACATTCCTGATTTTGTCTCCATATAGTGGACTTTAATGGTGCCCCCAAGTTTGAACTTCCAAAATGCAGTTTAAATGCAGCTTTAAATGGCTCTAAATGACCCCAGCCGAGGAAGAAGGGCCTTATCTAGCAAAACGATCTGTCAGTTTCTAAACAAACTGACAAATCATATACTTTTTAACCACATACGCTCATCTTGTCTAAGTCTGTGTGAACTGTTTTTTTCCGGTTCAATGTGGTCATTACAGTTAGGGTATGTTGAAAAACTCCCATCTTGTTTTCTTTTCCAACTTCAAAATTGTCCTACTTTGCTGCAAAAGTACTGACCCAGTGTGAACATGCAGAGAAAATCAAACACCCTTTACAAAAAAAAAAGGTAAAACAGCGATGTAGGACAATTTTGACACTGAAGAAGAAAGCGACACAGGCGTTTTTCAACATACACAAACTGTATTGACCCGGATTACACAGACTATGCATGCGCATTGCAGAGATGAGACAAGACGAGCGTTTGAGGTTAAAAAGCAAATAAACTTTCAATCTGTTTAGAAAATGACAGATCGCTTTGCTAGATAAGACCCTTCTTCCTCGGCTGGGATCATTTAGAGCCATTTGAAGCCGCATTTAAACTGCATTTTGTAAGTTCAAACTTGGGGGCACCATTTAAGTCCACTATATGGAGAAACATTCGTGAATGTTTTCCTCAAGAAACATAATTTCTTAGGCTGAAGAAAGAAAGACATTAACGTCTTGGATGACAAGGGGGTGAGTAAGCCAGACTTTTATTTTGGCGGGTTGTATTGAAGACCTTTAAGTTTTTGCGTGCGTGTGGCGAAAGTTTTATCAAAAGAAATGGTGTAAAGCTGGTGAAGTGACTCTCAGAGCAGCTTTGGAGATGAAGTTTATGCGTTCATGTCCTCACATAGTGAGGCGGCAGACGCTGAAAACACAAGCGCCATGCGTGCTTAAGTACGAAGGAGACAAAACTGTGCAATTCGTCCATGTTTTCCTCACCATGGAAATCGCAGGGCCCTATATTATTATTGTGCACAGGAATTTGTAACAATTCACTGTTACCTCTTTGCAGCAGTAGTTGTAAAGCAGCACATCCTTGTAGTTGAACCTCTTCTTTGTCATTAAATGATCTCATGGCCTCCAGAATCAAAAAAAACACATCCTGTTCCTCCTCATGCAGAACCTGCATCGCAATCTCACCTGAGCCACAAACAACAAACATAGGTTTACAGTATCGTTTCCTTGCTGGCTTTTCCTAAGACCAGCCAACCAAGGCTGGTTGGCTGGTCTTAGCTGTTTTCTAAGCTGGAAGTAGCTGGTTTTAGCTGGTCTCCCAGCCTGGCCAGCTAAGGAAGTGGCCAAAACCCCTCTAAAACCAGCCTGCTGACCAGCTAAGACCAGGCTGGATGACTACCTAAAACCAGCCAACCAGCTTAGGCTGGTTTTAGCTGTTTTGTTCAGCAGGGTTAATGATTTTGTTTCCTTAAGAAAAGGAAATGAATGTGAAAAGTGCTTCTGGAACCAATGCTTCACAAATACACTGCCCTCCAAAAGTTTGGAAACGCCCTAGAAAAGTGTGGTTTTGGACAATATTGGCATGAATCCTTTTTAATTTGTGTTAATTTTGCACTGATAAGAGACAACACAAACTACGAAAACATATTTTATTACATAAATAGTTTTTACATAGAAAAAACGTAAATTTTCGATTCATGAAAATATCCACCTTTAGCAGCTATTACAGCTCTGCATAATCTAGGCCTAAATTCACTGTATTCTAAACTTAATTGGCAATCAATTGTTGAAGCTATCAAGGTGTGCTGACCCAAAAACCTTTTAAAAACCTGGGCCAAGTTTAAACCAGTAACAGGCATCACAGCTGGCAAAGGGGCATGTCTGACTTTGACATGTATACATTGCCATTATTATGTAATCAAAATAAAAATTATTATTGCTGATCTTCAATGATAATGTCAAGTTACTTTAATGTATTTGCACCAAAAAATGATAAGGATTTATGCGGATATCGTCCAAAACCCACTTTGCAGGGGTGTTTACAAACTTTTGGAGGGCAGTGTAGTACATATAAACATTATGTAAAAAACAAGTCTTACCTGACTTTAGTAGGAGAGACAGAGCTCTCAGGCCCACCATCATCATCTTGGAGTCTTTAGGATACATGGAAAGCACCTTAAGAATCTGCCTACAAACAAATATGCAAACACATCCATAAACCTGCTGAACATGGATAGCAGTAATGATTTTAAGATACGGTTGCTGAATCAACATGACGTGTTACAACCAACACCTGACTTCAGTTGTTTACAGTCACAAGGCTGGGCTTTCAAAACTCCTTGTAGTTTTAAAACTTGTTCTGCTTCTATGCTTGATTTTATAATCACCAAACAATTAAAAAAGTGCAACCTATAGTTTCTAAATCAGTGTTAAATATTGTTAACTCTTCCTTATCTATAGAAGACCCAAATTGCCAAATTCCATTCAAACCTGTAGTTATTAAACCCCCTATAAAAGGCCAAATATTGCCCCAAAAAGCAAATAAACCTAACAAAAAAAAAAAAAGAAACAAGATAATCAAAGATTTAGAATGCTTATATTCTTTAAACACTTAAAAATATTCAGTCATGTTTATAACAAATAGCCTTTTTTTTAACAAAGTACTGCTGCTTTTATGAATTTTTCCCAATTTATGAATATTCCCAAAAAGAATTGTTTGGACCTCTGCTGGGAAGAAAACACAGAAACAGAAATCTTGTAACTTGAATCGAAAACCCCTGCCATATAATACTATTGTGTGCAACAGGGTTCAGTCCTGAGCCCTTGTTTCCTTGTACAAGCTCCCTTTAGGTGATATTATCAGCTCTACATTCTTCCTCCTTGGAAATATTTAAGTTAGGTAACATGGTTGTTAAGCAGAACATCCAGTACATGCATTAACTTTGAGACTTGATTTATTGCAATATACTTTTGGCTGGATGCATTAATAAATACACTGCACTGCAGCATCTTCAAAAAGCAGCAGCTAAAGTTCTAAACAGATCTACAAATAATTATTTATTTCTACTAAATTATTTGTAGTGCCAAACACAGTTAAATCCAGTTGTGGAGGAAGGATATTTTGTTAATTGGTTTCTCTAAGCACTTTATATCTGCCTTTCTTCCATTAACCTCTTTATATTTCTTTCTATATGTTTATATTTTCCATTTTCTGTCAGATCCACTCTTTGCTGACCCATCTGTCATCATCCTTGTGTTGTGTTGTGTTTCAGCATCCTTAATATCAGCTTTTCACATGGATTTCTACACTATTTATAACAATAATAACATAACTATTTATATACATTATATACTGTATAATAATAAAATAACAGAATTCAACCAGATTATTAAATCCTGCCATCAATATTGTGCAGCTAAATTACATGTGCTCAAGTGTGTGTGTAGTATACTTTGCATAAATTTGTTTACTTATTTGTTTAACATGTGCCAGCCCAGAATTCCAAGGAATAAACTGAGCTGAATTGATTCACGATTCATGATTCCTTTCCTTTATATACCGGCTGAGGCTGGTATTTTAGCGAGTTTGAAGAAAAAGTATTTGATGGACGTTTAATATGTGTCAGGAGCATTCACTCAGTATCATTATCTCATTTTTGACCGAGATGGCTTTTAGCTGGTTTTAGATCTGAACTCTATATATATATACATATATGCACATATATTGGTGAATATGCACCAAATCTCCTAGTCACTTTGAATCTTAACCAGTATATGTAGTTTACAACATACAATAGTGCAGTGTACTATACATTATAAACAGGAGCCCACACAAACCTACAGAAATAACTCTGTGAGACTTACTTGTGCACCTCAGTAAACTCATTTTCCACTGGGCAGGCCAAACTATCCAGAGTGGCGGGACAGATCTCCATCAGACGACACAGCAGAGACCAGCCTACCTGTGACGAGAACAGTATAGGGTCATTCCATGTCAAATCAACCAAATTTCAAAAACGTCCCCAGCTCAATCTTATTTCATTTTTTTTGAAGAAAGATAGACATGTATAGTGATGAAAGCCAAAATATTAAATGTCATGGATGAATATTTACTAAGTAATCCACTATTTTGTAGAGGGGGGTCAAAATGGCAATTTTCACCAAATTACAGGGGGTTAAAAATGACTTTTGAAACATGGCAGCATGTTAATGTTATCTTTACATAGAGATTGGTAGGTCTGTAAGTAAAATCTGTTAACCTTTTTTTTTTGTTTTTTTTAGAGAGAGGAGTGTCTGAAGAACAAATAATGTTGAAAGTAGAGATGTATCTAGTTTCCTTCTGTGAAAACAACTGTATTGAACATAAATGAGTGCCATAAAAATGATATTCCCTAAGTTTGCATGCCGACAACGCAAGAAGTATTAAAGATATCACATGATTTTAGATTTTAGTTGTGAATAAACTTTTCTTTTGGAATCTTAATTTTCAAGGCCATACAATGTTCAGTACCAGAGATACAGGGGTTGGACAATGAAACTGAAACACTGGCCAATATAGTGTTGGAGGTTTCATGGCTATATTTATGCAGCCTGGTGGCCAGTCTTTACTGATCGCACATTCCACCAATAAGAGCAGAGTGTAAAGGTTGACTATGTGCACCAAACAGCTCAAACATTGTACCCTGAAGGTGGTGCCATGTATTAGGATGATAATGCACCAATACACACAGCAAGGCTGGTGACAAGAGTGATTTGATGAACATGAAAGTAAAGTTAAACATCTCCCATGGCCTGCACAGTCACCAGATCTGAATATCATTGAGCCACTTTGGGGTGTTTTGGAGGAGCGAGTCAGGAAATGTTTTCATACACCAACATCACATAGTGACCTGGCCACTGTTCTGCGAAAGGAATGGCTCAAAATCCTTCTGGCTACTGTGCAGGACTTGTATTTGTCATTCCCAAGATGAAATAATGCTGTATTGGCTGCAAAAGGAGGCCAAACACCATACTAATTGTGGTCTAAACCCAGGTGTTTCAGTTTCACTGTCCAACCCCTGTATGTTCCATATTAAGAGCTTATTTGCAAAAAAGATAAAAGCCACTTTAAAAAAATGAGCTGATTGCTGTGCATTATTGTCCACATATAGCGGGACCTGAACCCCCAAACACATTTTGTCAAAAAATTTTGTCATTGTACACTTCAAAGACATTGCGAGTTCACATTTTACTGCAGAAGCTGACAAAGCACCCTTCTTGTTTGTGAACAGAAGCCAATAAGTTCATTTTAGCGAATCAGCACGCTGTATTCAGGTCAGGTGACAAGGCTACTTTCACTTTAAAAAGACATGCTTTTCATATGTAAAAAAAAACAAAAAAACATGCTTTCAATGAACTTCAATTTTGCAAATTACCTGTATTTGTTTAAGTTATTATTACTTAATCAAAACAACCCAACTGCAGTTTGATTGATATTACTTGGAATGTGCAATAAAAAAAACATGATTTCTGAAAAAAAAATAAAATAAATAAAAATGCTGTTACCCGTTTTTGCAAATGAACTCTCCATATACAGAGTGTTGAATATTACCCATTGAAAACCAAATGTTGGTCGCTTTGTATACAGCTGGTACTTATTTTATTTAGAGAACAATGTCTAAAGAATAAGAAAGAAGTTGAAATTTGAATTGTGTGATGTTTCCCTAAATACACAACAGTTCTTTCTGTTCACTCCAGCCATTTCACGGTTTCTATCTGTTTGCAGTATTTCACTCACAGCAAGACAGCCAATATCCACTATAATAAATAATTCTGTTTTTGTGTTTTTTAGGTGAGAATGTACTTTTTAATGATGATTTAAAATGTTCTTCACACCAAAACAACAACAACAACAACAACAAAAGAGGTTCTTTTTAAAACTGTTCACTTAAAGTTTGTTTGGGAAACCACAAATTGTAGTTTTAAGCAACTGCCCGAGTACAAATGGGGTATTTAATGAATTACAACTTAAATTCATGAACTGTGCAGATGACATGCACATGATCTCAGTCCCTATTTGCTTTCACTATATGGAAAAGAGCAGCATGAAATTCTTCTAAATATCTCCTTTTCCGTTCCACAGTATAAAGAAAGTCATATGGTTTGGAAGAACATGAGAAGGCATTTAAATGATTACAGAATGTTATTCAATGCAGGCAAAAGGGTATTTGTGCAGGCAAAACATGCTGACTACCTGCTGAACTTTGCTGTTGAAATGCGATGACAGCACCAGCATCAGAGGCATATGGACGTTTTGATCGGCAAACAGCTCAACTGCAAGACAAAAGAACACAAATCTATAAATATCTCAGCAGTTGTCCCACTGGAAAAAGCACACAGACGGCAGTCTATTCTGAGGCAGTTGTCTATGAATATGTTAAGACTTGCATGAGAAATGTTAACAAAGCACAGACTTACACATTTCCTCTTTCATTGGTCATTACTCACCACAGTGATCCGTATGGGACAGGAACAGGAGGTCCTGTATGATCTGGACCATGGTGCCTAACTGCTTCCCCTCTTGAAGGTTCAACCTCACCAGCAGCTTCTTCAGCCTGATCCCTAACTCCTCTTTATCAGCCATAATCTTCTACTATCTGACATCAAACTGAGGTTTTAACCTCTTTCTGCTACTTACTGACCATGTGGACACAATGTAGCTGCTGCATATCATCATCTGTTTCACAGCGCCAAAGCTCTTCTGCCATATTTATGCAAAGCAGAACATGAGTTATGATAGAGTATAGACTGATATGACTAGGCTTTAGTTCCCGATTTCATTCTCGGTGTGAAAAGAAGAACCCTCGGTCATGTTCGCGGCTGTAGATCGGCGCTGCGTTATGAATCATATGACTGAAAGAATTCACAAACTTCCTGTTCGAGCACAACAGAGTGAAAGCAAGAGAAGGACTGAGTGCCTAGTCTAAGCAAAGGCACCGAGAAAAGCGTCTTGCTGGTAGGTCACAAAAGGAGAACGCAAATTTACCTATTTTAAGCTGTTAACTTGCATATGTAACGAGACAGGTATATTGTTCATTTTTAAAACGCGTTAGCTATTGCTACAGTAGATGTTTACGTTGACACAGAGGACGTTATGCATTTTCATGTTTTATTCATCAATATTATACAAATATGAATAGACAAATAAAAAGCTTTGACGGAATGCTAAAGCATTCATCTAAACGTAAAATGTATTTCGCGACACTTTTTTGTTTCTTGATGTATTTTGTTCTAGTTAATGCTTGCAAGCCCGAGAAGTCGCGTTAACAGTTAAATAAACATTTTACAATGTACGACACACTAAATGATAAGAAATTTTGCTAGCTTGCAGCGTAGACCCTCTTTTATATTTGGGGTTTGTGGCGTAGACCCGAAAAGTCTAATTCATTTTAGCGAATCGGTTCTTTCGAACGGTTCTCTTCAGCGAACCGAATCCGAAATTCATTCACTGATTGTTTGTACTCAGCTCACAGAAGTTCTCCGTGTGGCATGTACGTGTGTGTTTATGTGTTAAAATACACTGTGTTTCATCATGATGTGTTACAAGGCGTTGTACAGATAATGCCAAACGACTGATTCACAAGCAAAAAATGCGAGTCGGTTAGGTAGAATCGATTCATAAAACAATTCGCTGCGTTAACAGTCGATGAAACATTTTACACTGTTCGACTCACTAAACGAAGCGATTTCGCTAGCTTGCAGCGTAGAGCCTCTTTTATTTTTTGGGATTTGTGGCGTAGACCCGAAAAGACTAATTCATTTCTGCGAATCGGTTCGTTCGAACGGTTCTCTTCAGCGAACCGAATCCGAAATTCTTTCACTGATTCACCTTACTCAGTTCACAGACGTCTACAGTGTGGCATGTACGTGTGTGTTTATGTGTTAAAATACAACGTATTTCATCACGATCTGTTAAAATGCGCTGTACAGATCATAGCAAACAAGTGATTTACAAAATAAGCTAATCGGTTCAACTGAGTCATTAGATAGAATCGATTCAAAAGAATAGTTCGCTTGCGAATTACTGCTTGTAAAAGGTATATTGTTGAAGTAACTTAGTGTTTTTATGACATTTTCCACAAAATAATCAGACTGATTTTGCTGTCCAGTGCATGTGCTATAAACAATCACTCTGACTGAATCACTCGCATTGAAACAATTAGCATAACTTTCAGTATTTGATTTGTAAATGTCACTGATGGTTTGAGGTGTGTGCATTGCCAACGTGGTTATGCTGGGTTGGGTTATATGGCTTTTGTTAATGTTGATCATGTGATCAAGATGTTTTTTTGTGATTTAGGAGACAATGTGCATAAGCTGCAGAGAATGGACGAGCTGATAGGAGACAGGAGAGTTGAGGACAAGAGGAGCTTGATAAAGACGCCATCTAATGTCCAGAGCCACAACCAAGAACATGATTCTCCAACGTCCACACATCAGATCCGGTCCGTCCAGCACGGTGCTCCATGTTTCGTCTACACCCTGGCTTTTTTCTCTGCGCTGGGAGGATTCCTGTTTGGCTATGATACGGGGGTGGTGTCTGGAGCCATGCTCCTGCTCAAGAGGGAGATGAACCTCAGCTCTTTATGGCAGGAGCTGCTGGTGTCCATCACCGTTGGAGCCGCGGCCGTTTCCTCTCTGGCTGGTGGGTATCTCAACGGGCTCTTCGGACGGAGAATCTGTATACTGATTGCTAGCTTTATCTTCTCTGCTGGAGGAATTGTCTTGGGCGTCGCACACAGCAAAGAGGTTCTTCTGTGTGGAAGGCTTACGGTTGGGCTTGGGATAGGTAAGTCATATATAGCATATGTAAAACTATTTAAATTCAGTTTGTGTGCCTTACTGTCCTGTGTGCTTTAGGAATTGCATCTATGACAGTGCCCGTCTACATCGCTGAGGTTTCACCTTCTGAACTCCGTGGTCAGCTGGTCACCCTTAACACTCTGTTTATCACCGGTGGGCAGTTCATCGCTAGCGTGGTGGACGGGGCCTTTAGCTACCTGCCCCGTGATGGCTGGAGGTGAGTAAAAACTTTAAGTTTTACCTATTTTATTTGTTTCTATTAAAAAAACATTCTTCTTTTATCAGATTTTATTGTGCTACTGGTATATTTTTGCCACCCATAAGGTCTGAAATGTTTACACTGAGTGGCCAAGATTCTGCAACCCAATAAAATGTGTAAAAATAAAATAAATAAATAAATAAATAAAAAAACGTTTTAATAATTAAACATTAAAATAATTTATAAAAAAAAATATATATATTGTCTTGAGCAATCTAAAGAGCAGGCCAACTTTACAAAATTACGAGACCAAAAAAAAAAACAATATTTATATTACACTATACATACACTAAATGCATTTAACTGTAAAATAATAAAAATTAATAAATACGTAGTCAATACTTCTACTACAATACTATAAAAATATGCAAAAATTAATGTAGTGGCTAATGCTTCTTTTGTCATACTGTCTTATTTAAATACTTTCATAGTACTTATTGATGTTTTGAATTAGCTTTTATATTCGGTTTCATTTTAATTTTAGTTTAAATTTGAGTCATTTTGTTTTGTGCGTCATTTTTATTTAACATTAGTTTATATACATTTTATTACTTCAAATGAAAGATATTTCAGTTAGTTGCCAAAGCATCATTTATAATTTTCATCTATTTATGTTTTATATCAATGAACAAAAACAAATTTTAATAGATTTAGTTTAATTAACAGTAAAAACACTGGTGCTATCACTTTTCTGAGTTACTGAGTTAAATATATATTCAATCATATGTGTACAATATGTATAAAATATTAATTTAAAATTACATAAATATTATTTTACCTAAAATGGTCAGAACACAAGCAATAACCTGGCAATCACCATATAGCAAAATAAATATATTACATACATGCATATTACAGTACATACATATATTACATAAATATGTATAAAAACATTTATATAAAACTACAAATATTATTTTAAATACAGGCATATTCAGACATTCTACAGGAAAAATAGAAAATGTGAATGAGATACAAATGTGTACAAAAACCTGGTTTTTGTAATCATTTTTGTGTTCATGTATAGGTATATGTTGGGTTTGTCAGTTGTTCCTGCTGCGCTGCAGTTCCTGGGTTTCCTCTTCCTCCCAGAGAGTCCTCGGTGGCTCTTGCAGAAAGGAGATACCCAGAAGGCTCGGCTGGTACTCAGTCGAATCCGTGGTGGTGTGAATGTGGATGAAGAGTATGAAAGCATACGGAGCAGCATCGAGGAGGAGAAGATTGATGCTGGTGGTGAGATCACGAAAACGTAACAGTACTCACACACGGTGCTGAATTCAGGGTTTCCACCATCAGAGGAAACCTGGACATATTTTAGATATTTGAAATTGTGTTTTCCAGGCCAGTTATACCAGATTTGTCAGTGAATTGTTCTTTTGAATCAGCTTGAGTGAATCATTTACATTTAGATTCATTTACCAGAGGCTTGTCCAAGTGACTTACAAATGAGAAACACAATGAAATGATTCGTAGTGATTCAACTAGAGCTTAATTTGTCAAAAATGTGTAAACTCCGTGATAATTGTATAAAATGGTCCTATAATTTTGATCGATTGTCTTTTAGACGGTCCAGTGTTGTGGCGTATCCTGACGTTCGCTCCAGCACGTCGTGCTCTGATCATGGGTTGTGGTCTACAGATGTTCCAGCAGCTCTCAGGAATCAACACAGTCATGTAGGTTACTAGAGAGCATTTGTCTTTATCACCTCTTTATCCACATGACTCTCTGTAATATGACTAAAGCCCCGTTCATACCAAGAACAATACCTGAACGATAATTATATTAGTGTCTACACCTCACAATAACGTTCGGTTTATTATAAGTGTGCGCTATCAATTTGTTGTTTTCTGTTCTAAATGCTTAAGCCCTTTAAAGTCAGGTGGATTCTGTTTGGCTGTCAATATTTTTGTTATTCATCTGCTGGAAAATAGTTCTAAAAGTGATTCCAAAGCTGTCGTTCTTCTGTGGCGTTATTATTATAGCTGTAATGTGGACTAAGCTATTCTCGTAGAATTAAGCCCTTTTCAGACTGTAATTGTTTCTCATGGGGACGTAAGTTATTTTCACCATTTACAGGGGTAAATAATCCAGAATGTCGGTGTTTATCTCTCACCACCCACGTAAAAATCCCCAGGCGAATTACCTGCTGCTTTTGACAAACACCAAGGTCGTGTGGTAATTTAATTGTCGTTTAAATCCACACCTGAGTTTACATGTATCAGACAATAATGTGACTCGTAGGATCACAGAACTTGCTCCTCCACTGTGAATAAATCGCCATCCGAATCTATGAGTTTTATCATTGAGGTGATATGTAAATTTATTTTTACAGACGTCCATATGAGAAACAATTACCATCTAAATAGGGCTTTTGAGCGATAATTAAAACTTTATAGTTGTTGTTAGAGATGCACCAATATACAGCCCACCGATATTTATCTGCCATTTTTTATCAATTTGATGGCATCAGCAATAAAGCAGCTAGTATTCTGTACCTTAATGCATGTGTTTTTAAACTTGGCTAATGTAAAACATAATCAAAACTTTAATCTGTTTTAATGACAAAAGTTCAAATAAGTGAGTAAGTGACAAATATCGGTAAAGGCCCAAAAAATCCAAACAGTGCATCCCTAGTTAATGTTATTGTTATCATTATCTTCCTTGATGTGACCTTGATGAGAATTGACATGCAACTTTTTATTTTACAATTCTAACCATATCACAATTTCTAATTACAATTCTCTAAAAAAAAAAATAGAAACAACAACAACAACAAAACAATTGTGGTATAAACTCACAATTCTGTGGAGAAAAGTCAGAACTAACAATTGTGAGAAAAAGGTCAGAATTGTGAGAAAAAAGGTGCAATTACATTTATTTGTTTAATGCTGGAAGCAAAAACAGAAGTGTAAGATGTAAAATTATTATCTCACAGTTCTGACTTTTTTCTCGCAGTTGTCAGAATTGTAAGAATTTATTAATTTATTATTTTATTGTGAGAATTGTGACAAATTAAGTCGCATTTACCTTTACCTTTAAAGAAAAAAACATTACCTTACCTTGAAAAAACCCCAACAGCATCAGGATTAAGAGAAGTGAACTTACAATTATAAATTATAAAGCAATTGTAAGATATTAACCTGCAATTCAGAATTTCACAAGTCAGAATTATGACACAAAAAGTTGCAAGCTTCCACAGTACATCCACACTACATTCTCATTTCAGAATAGTATGTGAAACAATATACAACAGCGTAAACTTTTAAAAGTAGTATGCATACTGTGGAAAAAAGCATAGTAGTGTGGAAGCATGTCATTTTGAACATTACCTAGCACTACATTTACCAATGATGTAACAGTACTGTCTATTTTACGTGAATTAAATGATCTCTCTGAACGATGCAGGTACTACAGCGCCACCATATTGCAGATGTCTGGAGTACAGGATGATCAGATGGCCATCTGGCTGGCTGCTGCTACAGCCTTTACCAACTTCCTGTTTACTCTAGTAGGCGTATGGCTCGTGGAGAGGGTGGGACGCAGGAAACTGACTCTGGGCAGCATACTAGGTAAAGATTCAAACAGCCGTAGACACAGGTCCTCACTAACAGACTGATGTGGTATTAAATGACAGTGTGCTGTGAATTACTCAGGTACTGCTGTAAGTCTGATGGTTCTCGCTACGGGTTTCCTGCTCTCGGCTCAGGCCTCTCCACCCGTGACCTTTCACCCCAATGACCCCTCCCTCCACAACTCCACCTGCATTACATATGGGTGAGTTTTGTTTTTTAGTAAACTAGATTGACCTGTGGATTGTACCAGAATAAGAACTATGCAAATAAGAAAAAATAAGACAATGCAAGATACAATACAATATATTTGAAGATAACGTCAGAATATTAAAGTATATACAAATATGAAAGTAGTTTGAGAGTTTAAGAGACTCGGTTATGTCATCCACAATACCTCTGAGTTGGAATATGCAGCTGAGCTCTTCTGGTGCTTTCTCGTTCCTGTGGTAACAACTACAACAACTCTGATTGGTGGAGCTGTTTTCAGGATTATGGGTAGTGTAGTTCTCTAGTGGGAATTACACTATTAATCAGTTTTGTAAAAAATGTGTAAAGCACATATACTTGTGGCTTTTACAGAAGCTTAATCATCACTTAAAGGGACATTCCACCCAAAAATGAAAACGTTGTCATTGTTTATGAAGTGTTTATGTGTCTCTTTTAACTTCAGGAGTCTGACTGTTGCGCTCCATTAAAGGAATACCTCACTTCATGAACAAAATTTACAGATAATGTACTCACCCCCTTGTCATCCAAGATGTTCATGTCTTTCTTTCGTGTCGTAAAGAAATTATGTTTTTTGAGGAAAACATTTGATGATTTCTCTTCAGATAATGGACTTCTATGGTGCCCGTGAGTTTGAACTTCCAAAATGCAGTTTAAATGTGGCTTCAAATGGCTCTAAACGATCCCAGCCAAGGAAGAAGGGTCTTATCTAGTGAAACGATCGGTCATTTTCTTTAAAAAAATAAAATATGTAAAGTATATAAATATATACTTTTCCTTTATTACGATAGGACAGATCATCGCTGACAGGAAGTGAAGTGGGAAAGAGAGAGAGAAGGGGGTGGGATCAGGAAAGGTCCTCGAGCCGGGATTCGAACTCGGGATGCCCGCAGTACAATGGTGCTGTATGTCAGCGCGCTGCTCACAAGGCTATCGGCGCCAACAAAAATGTAAATACTTTTTAACCTCAAATGCTCGTTTTGACTAGCTCTGCCTTGCGCATGCATACTGTGTAATCCAGGTCAATACAGTTAGGGTATGTCGAAAAACTCCAGTCTCATTTTCTCCTCCAACTTAAAAATCATCCTACATCACTACAGGAGTACAGACCCAGTGTTTACAAAGTGATTGGGTAAAGAAGGTCAAACGGCCTTTACAAAGAAAAAAGGTAAAACAGCAATGTAGGATAATTTTGAAGTTGGAGGAGAAAATGAAATGGGGTACCCTAACTGTATGGACCTGGATTACACAGAGTACGCATGCACATCTCAGAGCTAGACAAGATGAGCATTTGAGGTTAAAAAGTATGTACATTTTTGATTTTTTTAAAAAAGACCGATCGTTTTAGCCAGACCTTCAGACTTATGGCAGAACTTTGGCTGCTTTGAAAGGCCAAGGCCCTCCCAAGAGGCCATATGACTGACAGGTAAAGCAACCAATCACGTTTCATTTTGTGCCGTGTTATGTTTATGGGCGTGGAAATGTCGCCACAAGTTTGCAAGTTAGAATTTTCAAAATGCAGTTTAAATGCGCCTTCAAACGATCCCAAATGCGGTTGTAAACACAATAAATAACAATTATACCTTTTTTCTCATTTTCTATAAACACACTTAGTCCGCATACTCTACAGTGCAACCATTTCTGACCTGATCAGCATATTTGTGTTTGCGCTCAGGGGAGCGTCGAGGGGAGCTACGTGTTTTTGCAATGTTGAGTAATGTACAACAAAGTGTAGAGAGAGTGAAAATCAGAGATTGACTGTATAGTGTAAAGAGCTTTGTTGATTATAATGGAACTTATAATGGAAATTATTTTTTTTGAGGAAAACATTTCAGCATTTTTCTCCATATAATGGACTGATATGGTGCCCCGATTTTGAACTTCCAAAATGCAGTTTAAATGCAGCTTCAAACAATCCCAGATGTGGTTGTAATGATCCCAGCTGAGGAAGAAGGGTCTTATTTAGCGAAACAATTGGTTATTTTAATAAAAATAATACAATTTATATACTTTTTTAATGTAAAACGCTTGTCTTGTCTTACTCTGCCCGAACTTTGTTTTTGTTCTGGTTCATGACAGTTAGTGTATGTCGAAAAACTCCAATCTCATGTTCTCCCTCAACTTCAAAATCGTCGTGAAATGATTTCTGAAGTTAAGGGGGAAAATACGATTGGACTTGTTTGACATACCCTAACTGTCTTGAGTCAGAATACACAGAGTTCAGGCAGAGTAAGACAAGACGAGTGTTTGAGATTAAAAGGTATTTAAATTGTATTTTTTTAATGAAAATAACCGATTGTTTTGCTAGATAAGACCCTTCTTACTCGGCTGGAATCATTTACAACCGCATTTGGGATCGTTTGAAGCCGCATTTAAACTGTATTTTGGAAGTTCAAACTTGCAGGCACCATAGAAGTCCATTATATGGAGAAAAATCCTGAAATGTTTTCCTCAGAAAACACAATTTCTTTATGACTAAAGAAAGAAAGACATGAACATCTTGAACGACAAGGGTGTGAGTACATTTATCTGTAAATTGTTGTTCTTGAAGCGAACTACTTCTTTAACTCTGAATCTTGAATGTGCTTCTTGACACATGAATCTAGTGCACTAGTGTGACTAAAGTTTGTTTTTCTCTGTACATTGAAGGTTCTGTGAACCCTGCATGTTGAATCCAGATTGTGGTTTCTGTTACGGTAAGAATGGCACAGCCGAGGTTGAGTCCTCATGTATGCCTGTGGACGCGGCCAACACTGAGGCAGCTGCAGCAGGAAGGTAATACATCTACAGTATGCATACCTCTGCCCTTCTGAATAAGAAGTGTACTTAATTGTATTGAATATGCGCTTGTAGAGTACTTCAGTTTTTCCAAAAAACAATGATACAGCCAGTTATTCTACTTTGAAATGTGCATTCTGTATCAGAATGTCTGTTTTTGTTTTGGTCTGTGTGACTCCACCCCCTGCCAATTTACCCAGTAGTATTTCGACACCCTGGGTTGCCAGTTGGTGAAAAACACGGCGTATAGACCTATTTGGATGACATAATATTTAAACCTATTACTGTTAACATTTTACATAGCATTTATTTATTTTATATCACAATTCTGACTTTTTTCTTGCAAATGCAAGTTTAGACTTTTATTTTTTACAACGATTTAACCTGTCAATCCGTAGGGGAAAAAAGCCATAGCCGAGGGGAAAAGAGAGAATGATGAGTTGTTTTTTTCCTATCAGAATTGTGAAATCTCGGAATTGTGAGAATAAAGTCAGAATTTTGAAATATAAGGTCAGATTTACCCTTTTCATTCTTTTATTCCATGGTTCCATAGACTGCTCCATGAAAAACGTCATTTTCTGCAACAAGATAAGCTCTACCCACAAAAAACGCCATCACTGTTTGCAAACAAATTAATCGGTCTATTGTAGCCGTGGAAGCCAGCAAATGAACAGGGTCGGAGATCGCAGATCGCAGATCCTACCCAGCCTAAAAAGTCTCAGCATCCATCTAAAAAGTTATTTGACTGGAGGAATATTAAAATACAGATCGTCTTCCATTATCAGTTCCATTATCAGATACACTCAATCCTGTTGCTTGTCTCCAATCTGGCAACCCATGTGAGTGTTGAGTCTGAGAAGGAGTGGGCGGGAGAAACAACTCTCCACAATATTTTGAATTTGAAATACAGTACCCATTTCAACAGCTAGCAGTCAATTTCTGTAACAAGCATTTTTTTTTTAAGTATGCTAAAGTGAACTTTTTTGCATATGATTAATTCATAGAAATGTTAAATGTTGTCTCGTCTTGTTCATATTCATTAAGGTGTTCCAATGGCACACAGGAGAGTTTAGGTGTATTCTGGGCCTATAACTACTGCCCAACATCGTACTCCTGGATTGTTCTTCTGGGTCTCATTCTGTATCTGGCCTTCTTTGCACCTGGTGAGAGTTCGCTCAGTTCACTGGAGCTTAAAGTAACTGTTAATGATCGTAAAAGCCTGATGTCTGATGTCAGGTTGTGTGTTGGAGCAGGTATGGGTCCTATGCCGTGGACGGTGAACTCTGAGATCTATCCGCTGTGGGCTCGAAGCACAGGGAACGCCTGCTCTGCCGGGGTCAACTGGATCTGTAACGTCCTCGTGTCGCTGACCTTCCTCCACGTGGCCCAGTACCTGACATACTACGGTACAAAAGAGTACACACACACACCACGCTAAAAACCATAGCAGTGTTTATGTACTATACAGATTCCATCAGCAGCTACAATCTGCTGTTTGTACTCACCAGGGTGTTGTTAGGTGGTTCTGGGTAATTATGCATGTGATAGGGTGTTTGAGTGGTTGCTAGAGTTACAGTTGGTAGTGTTCTAGTTAGCTGTTTTAGCTTTTAAGTAGAGCCCTATGATTTCTGTGAAGCAGAAAACACATACAGAATCGCGGAATCCAGTCATGAAAAATGGAATTTATTGTATAATGCGGAATGTTGCGGAATTTGCCAAATTTTGGATGAATAAATCAAATATAGGTCAGTGCACTTAAATCAAAATCTGATATGGACTAGTGTCTGTGAATATTAAGCTGCAAAAACACTATTTAAATATGAATCCTGCATGTTCTGTGTCTCTGTGTGAATAAATGGCGCAGACATGCCGTTTTGTTTATTACACACGTACTGAAGCGTGCAACGCTCACTGTGTTTTCAGCCACTGTCGCCTCTACAGTTTTATGCGAAACTTTGGGAACCCCTTGCAGAATCTATAAAAATTTGAATATTTTTAACAACATAAGAGAGATCATATAGAATTAAAATAAAATGTATAAATTAGACATGCTTTTGATTATTAAAATATAATGTAACCATTGAAATGGAATACAAAAAAATTATGCAAAACACTGAATTCGGTAAAAAATGAAATCCATAAAAAATAAAATGGAACAAAATAAAATTGAAAAATAAAATAAAATAAAATAAAATGGAACAGATTTCATAGGGTCCTAGTAATAATGCTTCCCTGCTAAGGAAAAAAAAAACTAAAACCAGCCTAAGCTGTTTTTAGCTGGTTTTAGCTGGACTTCCAGCCTGGTCATAACTGGTTTTAGAGGGGGTTTTGACCATTTCTTTAGCTGGTCAGGCTAGGAGAACAGCTGACCAACCAGTTAAAATCAACTTGGCCAGGCTGGGAGACCAGTTAAGACCAGCTACTTCCACTATAAACCAGCTAAGACCAGCCAGCCAGCTAAGGCTGTTTTTAGCTGGTTATTGACTTAGCAAACACCACAATTGAACAATAATCAACAAACAAATAAATAGAATGTGATCTACAGGCCTCTGCGCTTACTTTTCTTTTTAGGAGCCCTTGTGCTCCTAACTAAAAAAAAATGAGGAGCACAGTCAAAATTTTAGAAGCACCTTCTAGTCAATAATCTAAAAATCCGATCAAAAATTAATCTTCCCATTATGAGGTAATATTTTTGACTCCTTAAAGTGATTTACAGGGGAATTTTGTTTTTACCGTAATTACATCTTTTATGTGTTTTATTTTTATTTTTTTTAATTATATTTTTTAAGCTTTAAGCAAGACAGTTAGGGTATGTTGAAAAACTCCAATCGTATTTTCTCCCTCAACTTCAAAAATCATATCAAAATCATCCTACATCACTGCAGAAGTACCGGCCCAGTCTATGCAAAGTGAACATGCAAAGAAGATCAAACACCCTTAACAAAAAAGGTACCTTCTTCCTCGGCTGGGATTGTTTACAACTGCATTTGGGATCATTTGAAGCCGCATTTAAACTGCATTTTGGAAGTTCAAACTCCGGGTACCATAGAAGTCCATTACACAGACAAAAATCCTGAAATGTTTAACTCAGAAAACATAATTTCCATTATAAGTTCCATTATAATCAACAAAGCTCACTCTCTCTACACTTTGTTTATAAAAGGATTCGTGAGATATGTCTGTGATACATCATTGCAAAAACACATAGCAACCTTCAAAGCTCCCCTCAGCGCAAACACAAATATGCTGATCGGGTCAGTTGCACTGGTGCTCATAAATATTTTATCATAGTCACAAATGTGACTGAAATGGTTACACTGTAGAGTATGTGGACTAAGTGTGTTTATAGAAAATGAGAAATGGTACAATTTTGATTTATTTTGGTGTGACTGTCTGATTTGTCCAGGTGCGTTCTTCCTGTACTCGGGTCTGGCTCTGCTGGGCTTTGTGTTTGTGGTGGGCTGTCTGCCGGAGACCAAGGGTCTGCGTCTGGAGGAGATCGAGTCTTTGTTCGGGAGACAGCTGTGCAGCTGCGGAGCCGACGACAGTCAGAGCGTTCACTACATCCGGGTAAACGGAGAAAACTACCACTCTGATGAAGACGTTACTGATGATGAATAGATACTGATGAAGATGATTTGCGGTGTGAGGGATGCTGTGGTTCCCATTCCAGAGATTCAACGTTCTAGTTGACTCATCTTCCAAACACACAGTTGTGTCAATTTAACTACATTTATGCTTGAAAAGCACATGTGATTTCACAAAGATAATGATGTTTCAGCGGTGATTGTATTTGCACATGTACAGATGAGGCAAATGTTAGGTTTACTTAAGTAAAGGCTGTCTGGATTCACGAGAACAGGAAGTGAGATTCCTATCCAAACAAGTGCTCTGGAGTGCGACCCATGTGCATATACTTTATCAAACTATTGGGAGACAGAGCAAATAGAGGTAGCTCTTTTCACGCTGTATAAAACTGTGTTCATTTTCTGGAAATTTTGACACTAAACCTAAAATGAATATTCTACACAAACGTGAAAATAATGTCATGATTTACACTCCTTAAAACCTTAAAGCTGTACTTTTTTTCCCCTTAAAAACACCTATTTTCACATTCAGGTTGCTTTTAGAAACACACCTTCTGAACCCTGTAACTAAAGGAATAACTCAACCACAATTTCTGCCCCCCTTATATCATTCCAAACGTGTGTTGTTTTAAAGGGATAGTTCACCCAAAAATACAAATTCTTAACACACACAACAAATGCTAGGTTGTTTTAACCCAACGTTGGGTCAAATATGGACTAACTCAACTGTTCAGTTCTTAACCCAACAGTTGGTTTAGTCCATATTTGACCCAACATTGGGTTAAAACAACCCTGCATTTTTTAGAGTGCATTTACTCACCTCACCTCATTCCAAACCTGTATGCAGACATATTTTGAACAGTGTTGCTAACCAAAAGGTTTCGGGTCCCATTGACTTCCATACAACACTATGGAAGTCAACGGGACCCGAAACTGTTGGGTAACCAACGCCCTTATAAATGTCTTATGTGTGGTTTAAATTAGAAAGAAAGTCATACAGGTTTAGAATGACGTGAAGTGAGTAAATGATGACACAATTTCCATTTTGGGGTGAACTATGCCTTTAAGGATCTTCACATGTTTGTGTTTCCATACATTGACAGTTTTATAGTGACCATGAGCTATAAGCTCCAAAAAAGGACCAAAAACAAATATAAATTGTATATACAAAATATAAATGTATATATTATTTTTATTAAAAGGAATTAATTAAAATTTAAAATAAGAAATAGCCACAAACTGATAATGGCAGAGTTTTGGCTGAGCTATTCCTTCAGGTGGACTTGTGCATGTGGTTTGCGGATGCAGGCTCACGGTGGTGGTGACTGATGATTTTGTAGATTTAGTATTGTTGAATGAAGCTGGCAGTGTTTGATGTTTTAGCCCCGTTTGGAGTTGGGAGCTTTGCATTGCGCAACTTTGGAACCAGAGGGCACAATTTCCTACATATCAGTGAGTATCAGTGAAATGAGTGTGTTTATATCCACACTGCAAATAAGATTAAAGGAGAAGTTCATGTCTTTCTTTCTTCATTCGTAAAGAAATTATGTTTTTGAGGAAAAAATTAAAGCGTTTTTCTCCATATAATGGACTGGAATGGTGCTCCGAGTTTGAACTTTTTAAATGCAGTTTGTCTTACTCTGCCTGAACTCTGTTTTGTTCCGGTTCATGACAGTAAGGGTATGTCGAAAAACTCCCATCTCATGTTCTTCCTCAACTTCAAAATCATCCTATATCACTTTTACCTTTTTGTGTTTGTTCTGTGTTTGATCTTCTTTGCATGTTCACTTTGCAAAGACTGGGTCGGTACTTCTGCAGTGATGTAGGATGATTTTGAAATTATTTTTGAAGTTGAGGGAGAAAATACGATTGTAGTTTTTCGACATACCCTAACTGTCTTGAGTCAAAATACACAGAGTTCAGGGAGAGAAAGACAAGACGAGCGTTTGAGAATAACTATTTAAATTGTATTATTTTAATAAAAATAACCGATTGTTTTGCTAGAGAAGACCCTTCTTCCTCAGCTGGGATCATTTACAACCGCATTTGGGATCATTTGAAGCCGCATTTAAACTGCATTTTGGAAGTTCAGACTCTGTGCACCATATCAGTCCATTATATGGAGAAAAATCCTGAAATGTTTAACTCAAAAAACATAATTTCTTTACGGCTGAAGACAAAAAGACATGAACATCATGGATGACAAGGGGGTGGGTACATTATCTGTAAATTGTTGTTCTGGAAGTGAACTTATTCTTTAAACACAGCTTTATCATTTGTTTCTGTTGTAACTGAAAGATTTTAGTGTAGAGCTTCAGTCTACTTAATGTTGTGTGGAGGGAAAAAAAAACTCATGTTGATCTCACATACAAGACCAAATCAACTCAAATGCTTTTATTACATTTCTTTCTCTCTCTGTGCTGCAGTTGCAGTAATGATGACCTTGTTTGTGGACTTGGAGATTCATTCATACTCAAACTGTAGGATCATAGCTGTAGTTTCCTTTTTTTTCTTTTTTTTTTTTTTCAGGAACTACATTCTTAAGAGGTTTTAGTACCTATAGCTTTTTGCCATTTCCAAATCAGACATTTGCATACAGTTTTTTTTTCAAGAATCATGCTGTTTATTATCAAAAGTATGTTTTGTTACATGCATCAAATTAGATGAACTTGTTTCTTTTGATTCTGGTATTCTCAATATTAAACTGAATCACAAGATACTTACTGTCAATCGTTGAGGCAGATTAGCCATATTTTAATATTTAGGTATTGTTCCTGAGAACTCTATGAAGTTGAAAAAGCTGCTGAAAACTGTGCAATTCTGCATTTGTACCATTGTATCATTTTTTAGATGAATAAATGTTTCTAAGTCATTCTTAAGATGGTTGTGCAAGTCTCTTATAGCCTTTGGTGGTCTGGGCTCTGTCAGGCTGAAACCTGTTCAGTCCTGTCCCGACCTGACCCTCTTCGACCTCTGTACCCCTCATATAGCCCAGAGCAGGACACTGATCCACCTCCCTCTGTGTTTCAGTAGCTTTACATATTAAATATTCTGTGTGAATCTCTTGTTTTCACATCAGTGAACCCCAGGATCGTCATGTCAGAGACTTCCATGCTTTCACAGAATGTAGTTTAGTTAATGATTTTTCAAATGTTCTAATCGGAAGACAAAAGTCCACTAGAAAGTATAATAACAAATTCACTTCATTTAATTAAAACAATGCTTTTTATCACAAATAAAAGAAACAAAATTACATTTTTATTAATTTTTCACAATCAGTTTGATCAGATTTGAATTTAAAATGTTTTTAAATTGTTTTATGTTGCATTTATACATTTAAGGCACTTTTATCTAAAGTGACTCACAAAAGAGGCACTAAAGCAACAGCCAGTGACATTCATAATATGCAATGCCATGTTTACTAGATTAGAAAGAAAGAAAGAATAGAATAGAATAATTTAGTGTGTGCATAAGTGCATTGGTTTTCTCACAACAAACAACATGGGATTTGTGGCTCTAATGTGTCTCAAAGGTGAACTGAAGTGTACTGTATTGGTAGAAAGCGTGCTGCATACTGTACTTCAGTATGTGTCTCTGCCGTCGGCCGCTCTGGTAATGTGAGAGCGAGTAACTGGACACTGCAGTTTGGCAAGAGGTCAAGACGCTCAAGCACCAGCGCTGAACTGTTTTGCCTCTGTTACCAGCACTGTTATGCACTCTCAGTCATTTCAAGTTGAAAGTGCACTGATTTGAAGAAAATTTAATTGAATGACCCTTTGACAACTTGAGAACCATTTTTCCTATAGTACACTGCCCCAGACCCCCTTACTGTAGAGAGATTTCTCCATTAGCCTGAATATTTGTGCTAAAGTTAACATTTGAATGTAGATTCAGTAAACCAGTGCTATTTTATTATGACTGAATGCATTTATCCTGGCTTAGAAAACAATTTGCAAGAAGTGGTGTGGTGAAAAACACAGCATTACCACATGAGAGCGCACAACACCACTGCATCACACACACAATATATATATATATATATATATATATAACACTAATATATAGAATATGGTATTTTTTTTTAATTATTATTATTATTTTGATAACACTTAACTTTAAGCTTTTTTTATAGAATGCATCATAAAAGTAGTTTTAATGCATTAATTATGCCTCATAATGCACCTCATTGTATGATTTCATGAATAATTGTATTCACAGTTATGATAAATTATAATATTTATTGTTGCACCTTTAAAAGGTATAATGAATGCAACAAAACAAACCTTTAAATATTATAATAAATTTTCACTTTGTTACACTGATAAATGAAAATATACTTAAACTTCAAAACAAATCATAGTATTTAATAATGTGATTAATAATATTTGTGTGTGTAATTGCAATAGTTTGCATGTAATAATTTAATTTAATTGTTTTTAATTTCTGTTATTATTATTATTATTATTATTATTATTATTATTAAAGATAACAATTAATTTCTGTTGACCTAGCCACTGATAAATGAAAATATACTCAAACTTCAAAACAATTCATAGTATTTAATAATGTGATTAGTACTATTTGTGAGTAATTGCGGTAGTTTGCATTTAATAATTTAATTTAATTGAATTTAATTTAATTATTTAAGTTAATTTAATTTAATTTAAAATTGTGTGTAATTCCAATCATTTGTATTTAATATTTTTTAATTTAATTTGAATTTAAAATAATTTATAGCAAGTCAACAAATGATTAATATTAAATTAATTATATACCAATTAATTTAGCTGTTTAATAATATTTAACTGCATATTGTATTGCACATTGTATTTATTTATTTATTTATTTTTTAACTTTTATTAGAGGCTCAATCTACCAAACAAATTCAGTCATATATATATATATATATATATATATATATGACTGAATTTGTTTGGTATATGTTGTTTGGTATATTTGTATATGTTTATATATATAAACATAACTGCAGCTAATATTGACAGTCAATTTCTAATAACAATTTTATTTCTGATTCAGTTGTTGTTATTATTATTATTAAAGACAACAATTAATTTCTGTTGACCTAGCCACTGATAAATGAAAAAAATAAATAAATAAAAATAAGTAAAAGTGATTAATAATGTTTGTGTGTGTAATTGCAATAGTTTGCATTTAATAATTTAATTTAATTTAATTTAATTTAAAATGATTACTCAAACTCAAAAAATGTATAGCAAGTCAACAAATGATTAATAATAAATAAATGACATACCAATTAATTCAGCTATTTAATAATATTTCACTGCATATTGTATTGTGTTGTATTGTATTGAATTGAATTTATTTATTTATTTTTTAACTTCAATTAGAAGCTCAATCAACCAAACAAATACGGTTACAGATTGGTTGTCATATTTGCTCTTTTAAGCATGAAATTTACCAAATAAAATAATTAGGTTAACAGAAATTACTTCAGAAAAAAAAAAAAACATAACTGCAGCAGATATATCCGCAATACAAAGTAATCTGATAAGGAATATCTACAGTCTACTGCTATTTTGTACGTAATAACAAGCCGAACAGACTGATTTGCATGCGTATGATGACGTCACCCTCCAGGGGTCTTCGAGGAGGCGTGGTTTGGTGACGCATTGCGGCTGGGACTTCATGAAGTGAGCATGTAGATCAGTTGAGATCGGGACACGCACAGGATCGCTGTATGGTCGAATACATGAGCGAATGATCATGTGTGATCGTAATGCACCTCTGCTGTAGCTGGTGCATGCAAATCAAAGCCCTGAACATGGCAGAGCTGATGCGTACATGAGCCGAACACTCAAATCAACGCCTTAAAGGTGCTGCGCACTTACAGGATTGATCGGATTGGTGTGTGATCGATCAATGAGGATCTGAATCATGTCAAGCGGACAGGACGAGAGCACAGTCCGGGTGGCGCTCAGGTAGGGCACTAGCTAGTGTGTGTGTTACTGATGTGCATTCATGCACTTGTCACCTGCTGCAGCCAATGCACATGTGCGGCTCCCATTTCTCCTTGAAATCAATAGAAACAAATCAGAAAAAAATATGGGTTGCATAAAATTACAATTTTTTTCCAGTATTTCATTGTTATAATTATATGCTAAATTATATATATTTTCTAAATCAGTAAAATTGTGTTGCTTACTACTGTTACACCGTGTCCTAACCATGTAACAATGGAAAGTTTCCAGCAGCAAATTATTTCTGTGTCTATGTTGAAAATGCTGCACTACGGGACAAAATAACAGTCAGACAGGATTTTTCATCTGTAACTTACAGTTATATTATTGCATGATTTTGGACCAATGAAATTTCTGAGTGGGCGAGGCAAACTAGAGTAATGCCACATATAAACTGTCCCTGTCAGAAATGTAGTACTTCCCTACTATAGAGTATGTGAAAAACAGTATGCCGAAACAGTATACCTGAATTCATAGTATTTATTTATTTTTTATTTTTTTCTACGTCATGCGGAGTAGGCCTACACAACTTCGGATGCATCACCTATCTCAGTTTAGAGACTGCATCCTTCAAAGGACACGGACTAGGTCACTTGGTTTATAACATTAGTTGTTAAATTAAGTTGAAACCAAGTATTTTCATGTAAAAGTGTCTGCCATTTTCTCTCTCTCTCTCTTATAAAACAAACAAAAAAAATCCTGTCATCACTGGTGCGCAATGAATGTTGGGATCTATTTGTTTTGTCCTTCATGGGCCGGGAAACAAAGGCCACATTTGAAAGAAGTCTTCAAACTGGGACAGTCTCCATCTCACCGCTGTGACACATTCAATCTTTGAATACAGCCTTCGAAGGATGCAGGCTCTGAATTGGCACTGGACAGCAGGACAGTGATCTGTAGTGGTCCGTGTGTCCACTTAAGTTTTTTTCCCCGTAATCCTAGTGTATTGTTTTTTTTATTTATTTTTTTTTTTTTATTCAGTTGTTTTCAGTGGGAGTGCCATTTAATTAAAAACTCCAGCAGTGGTGAGCTTCTATTTAACGCTGCGCACTTGGCATTTTTTCTGGTCACCAAAGGTTGACAAATGTTCAGCTTTGGGTGAATGCAACACTCATCGATGTCAGTTTTAACCCATTCGTCCAATCACAGTAGAGGAGGGGTGGGACAAATATCACCAACCGTCACATTCCACTTATACAATGACTGAACAACAGTGGAAAAAAAAGGGAATGTCACTGGTTTCCAGGAAGCCATGTCTGTACCGCGTGACATCTCCAAACTACAGCAATTATTATTAAACATATAAAAAATGCTTTGAGGAAAACTTAATTCATTTTCAGCTGGCTAAAAGTGCATTACACACTACCTAATGCTGCATTCAATTTACCTCGGAAGTCGGATGTTGGAGCTGGGAATGATGTCACACACAAGAGGACTGTGTTCCTGTAGAGAAGTCAGAAAAAGATGTAACTTGAGTGCACTTATGTTTGCATTAGCAGTGTTAGCAAAAACAGAGCATGAGACTGCATATTGTAAGTGCACACACTCACATAAATCATAGCAACACGTCGCAGATAGAGGTTGGAAAGTAACAAGTGTGTGACTCAATACTGACACAGGAATATAACAGAAGCTTCATAAATATTATTAGTGTTTGTGACCCTGGACCACAAAACCAATAGCACGGATATATTTGTAGCAATAGCCAAAAATACATTGTATGGGTCAAAATGATTTTTCTTTTATGCCAAAAATCATTAGGATATTAAGATTATGTTCCATGAAGATATTTTCATCGTAAATATATATTAACACTTAATGTTTGATTAGTAATATGCATTGCTAAGAACTTCATTTGGACAACTTTAAAGGTGATTTTCTCAATGTTTTAATTTTTTGAACCCTCAGATTTTCGAATAGTTGTATCTCGGCCAAATATTGTCCTATCCTAACAAATCATACATCAATGGAAACGTATTTATTCAGCTTTCAAATGGTGTATAAATCTCAATTTAAAAAAAAAAAACATGACTGGTTTTGTGGTCTAAAATCACATTGGGGAGCTGACGTGGAGCTCCTACCTCCGATGAAAAATCTAACACAGCATTACAAAAATCCAACAAAGTCTCGAAACTCCAAGTATTTTCTTTAAATGTGTGAGACAACAACATCCCTGTGTTGGTGTAGTTGTGTAAGTAGGTGCAGTGAAATTTACCGTAGGTGAAATACAGTAACTCCAGTAGGAATCCAAATGATTGGAAGTTTTTTCATGAGGGCGACAAAGTTCTCAATGCAGAATTTGCTTAAAATCAGCTGTGCATCATCAAGTTTGTCATCTAGATCAGTGGTTCTTAACTTCAGTCCTCAGGGCCCACTGCTCTGCACATTTTGTATGTTTCTGAATCTGACACACTCAGTTCAGTTCATGGATCTTTCTCCTAATGAGCTGATGATCTGAATCAGGTGCGTTAAATGAGGGAGACATATAAAATGTGCAGAGCAGTGGGCCCCGAGGACTGGAGTTGAGAACCACTGATGTAAATCATATTGGCCAACAGAAAACTGCTTGGTTTGTACAGTAAATGTGTGAACTGTTCATACATCACTACACTATTGACAATGGACAATGCCTTTAAAGGAGAAGTCTACTTCCAGAACAAAGGTTTACAGATAATGTACTCACCCCCTTGTCATCCAAGATGTTCATGTCTTTCTTTCTTCAGTCGTAAAGAAATTCTGTTTTTTGAGGAAAACATTTCAGCATTTTTCTCCATATAATGGACTGATATGGTGCCCCGAGTTTGAACTTCCAAAATGCAGTTTAAATGTGGCTTCAAACGATCCCAATGCAGTTGTAAACGATCCCAGTCAAGGAAGAAGGGTCTTATCTAGCAAAACAATCTGTTATTTTAATAAAAAAATAATACAATTGTAATACAAAAAATAATACAATTTTAATGTCAAATGCTCGTCTTGTCTTACTCTCCCTGAGCAGTTTTTGTTCCTGTTCATGACAGTTAGGGTATGTCAAAAAACTCCCATCTCATGTTCTCCCTCAACTTCAAAATCGTCCTATATCACTGTTTTACCTTTTTTGTTAAGGGTGTTTGATCTTTTTTGCATGTTCACTTTGCAAAGACTGTGTCTGTACTTCTGCAGTGATGTAGGATGATTTTGAAATGATTTTTGAAGTTGAGGGAGAAAATATGATTGGAGTTTTTTGACATACCCTAACTGTCTTGAGCCAGAATACACAAAGTTCAGGGAGAGAAAGGCAAGATGAGCATTTGAGATTTAAAAAGTATTTAAGTTGTATTTTTTTATTGAAAACAACCGATCATTTCGCTAGATAAGACCCTTCTTCCTCGGCTGGGATCGTTTACAACCACATCTGTGATCATTTGAAGCTGCATTTAAGCTGCATTTTGGAAATTCAAACTCGGGGCACCATATCAGTCCATTATATGGAGAAAAATCCTTAAATATTTTCCACGAATAACAGAACTTCTTTACGACTGAAGACAGAAAGACATGAACATCTTGGATGACAAGGGGGTGAGTACGTTACCTGTAAATTTTTGTTCTGGAAGTGGAGTCTCCTTTAATGCCCGCAAAATTAAATGAAAACTGTGCCACAAAAAATGTGAATGCACCTTTTGGCTGCATCCATATTTGCATAGTTCCTTACCATATAGTTGGTGAAAGATAGTATGTTGGTAAAGATTCCCAAAAGAGCAGACAAAAAGTCCCCGGATGACCTATTATTTCCATCAAGATTCTGGAGTGCACATACGATGGACACTTCACTATCCCGTAAGGCCATGAGAGAGGATTTGTGACTTCCAGTCAATGGATGTAACAAAAATCCAGATTATTTTCGTGCTACTACATCAGCTTCAGCAACGTAACAATGACATCATTGCTTTTTTCAACCAGAAGTGTTACTTTAGTGCTACTTTAGTGTGTGTGACTGGTTTGAGTGGCATTCTGTGCTAAAAGTAGACAGTTGACTGACAGATGATCAATGGAAGAAGAGATTTATTGATGAATCTGTTCTTCAGGTCTGTGATCAACCCGTTTACTGTGTTTCAGACGTCTGCAGTGATGCATTTTGTTGTTTACGTTCAAAAGTCAAATCAAATCAGCTAGCTTACAGTAATAATTATATTTCAGTCTGAGTGTCTGGACTGTTTTCTGTTACAGGAAACTGAACTCAATACTAGACACAGAACAGATACTGTTTATCAAATTTATGTCAATTTCAAAATATTGCGGCCTTTGAGTATTAAAATATGGCATCAGCAACGTCCATTGAAATCCCCTAATAGGTAGATGATAAAACAAATGGCCGATAACGTATTTAACATAATGTATACCTGTAAATACTAGCCTTTTTTAATAATATGCTATTGAAGACACTCCTCTTTCCAAGAGACGAATTATCAATATAAATTAATTAATCCATTAAAATATTTTAACATTGTTTTAAGTTTTTTTTCTTGTAATTCAAGTAAACAGTATTTTTTTTTCTTTGTTTGTACTCTAGTTTGATTAATATTAATGATAAAAGGTCTGTTTGGCTGCAGATATGTTTTGTTTTTTTTGACACAAATAATACATTTTGTCTGGTCTGTTTACATTTGCAAACCATTTACAAAGTTTTAAGCTGACGTAAAGATGCTTGACGTGCTAAACAAGCTCAGGTGTGGATATATGGTCTGTTTATATACAGTGATTGTGAATAAACTGCTACACTTGTGGTTACAGTACAGTAGATGCTGGCGTGGGTCGGAGGGGCATCTGTGGATGACAGTGCAGTTTTCCTCAGTGAGTCAGCAGTTCTCGCATGAGCAAATGTCATTGTGTGATGAAATTAAAGCCCTGCTCTCATCTCTCACAGATACAGATGAAATGAGACTCGGCTGTGCTTCCTCCTGGTGATCTAGTTTGTCCGCTGATAATAAATATTATAGTCATGTTTACGTGTTTGCAGAAGTGCTTCATACTTACAAAATAACATGCAGTATATATTTATTTGAAACTCTTGAAAAAAGAAAGTTACCACTTACAAAGTAGTGCCATGGTGTAAAGAACATGACATAATAATGCATATAAAACCGTATATCATGTTGTATAAAAACTGTATAAAACAGTAGTATGGGCCACAGTAAATGTAATTCTGACAAAATATTTATATTGATTGAAGAAATGGCATGTAGCCTTCACTGTAAAAAAACTATTTGTTGATTCAACTTAAAATAATTTGTTACCAGACTGCCTTAAAATTTTAAGTTCAGTCAACTTAAAAATAGTCTAGTCAACTTGTGAAGTTGTACTATGTGACAACTTAGATACTTGAGTTCATTCAACTTAAAATGTTAAGGCAGCTGGGTAACAAGCCCAGCTTTTAAGTTTAACAAAACCAACTTGTTTGTTTTTCAAGTTGACTAAACTTATTTGAGTTGACTGAACTTTAAAATTTTAAGTCTGCAGGGTAAAAAAATATTTTAAGTTGACTCAACAAATTTTTTTTTTGTTTGTTTGTTTTTTTTGTTTTTAACAGTGTATTTCAGTGTTTCATATTACGTAAACATTGTTTCAGTTTCACTGTTTCGTTGTTGTTGTTGTTGTTTCACATTAAGTCAATAAAATAAATTCAATAAAATAAGGACTAAATAACAAATTACAAGCAACAGAACTAAAAAAGGATACATTTTCAAATATTTTCTAAAGAAAATTCATTAACAAAAATGTAGACCAGTAAGTATATATATATATATATATATATATATATATATATATATATATATAATTTTTATTGTATTAATGTATTTGATTAAAGGTGAATTTATTTCATTAAAGATGACAGTAAAGACATTTATAATGTTACAAATGATTATATTTCACATAAAAACTGTTGTTTTGAAATTGAGTCAGAGTGTTCTGAAAATCAGAATCAGTATTTTCAGAATCCTAAAAAAAAAAGTCCAGTATTATGGTTTCCACAAATATATAAAGCAGGACAATTGTTAATATGTTTCTTGAGCACCAAACTAAAATATAAATTAGATTTTTAAATATTATAAAGGAATAAATTAGATTTTAAATATTCAAATAAATATTAAAAATAGAAAAGTTTAATTGTAATAACATTTGACAGTATTACTGTTTTTACTTCTATCCTTGGCATGCATTTCTTTCAAAAACATTTTAGAAATCTTACCAATGGTTATAGACGATAATAATATTGTATTGTGTTGTATTATTCAGTTAAAATGACTAACTGACAAATGAATTAAACATGGACGTTCCAGTAACATAACATGATGTTACCATTTAAGAGAACGTCTCTCTCGTTTTTTGCAGTGGTACTCATTTTTTCTAGATGTTGGCATTGGAGCTGAAGCTGATGTGTCAACAGAACGGAGAGCTCTCCAGTTTGTCTGTGGTGACCCCAGTGATGGTCACATCCTTCAGACATAGAAACTATGCTATAGACTGCAGCAGCTGCATATGGACACATTCCCGGTCTGCGGCAGGAAAGGAATCTCTGGTCTGTAATTGTAGTTTGTCTAGAAAGCAGCAATATTGTGCAGAACAGACATGTGGTAGTTTTACCACGTTCACCACACCCAGCGAACTGCACTTCACTTCCTGCATGCTTGAGTTCTCGCATTCTCTGCCTTGTCGTTGTATCTCTGTTAGTCTGGATTCACTGAAGTTGTACTGTACAAAATTCTATTAAATTCCCTCAAGCTGAAGCATCTATGAAGAAACACTCAGGCAAACAGAGACAGGTTGTGTGCTGCACTTAAAGTCCCATCTATGTCTATATCTAGAGCACATTAAGCTAAGATGTCATCATGTACTGTTTCTAAATGTGTTTCAGTCTCTTCTCATCATGGGTCACTGAGGTAAAGAGACAACTGCAGGAACACAGTGAGGGGGCATGATAAAATGTGTTCATGTTTTTAAAATGTAGGTATGTACAGAATGTATGTATGTATGTAGAGGGTGTTGAGCCTGCTGTTGGAGCAGTGTTGGTTTTTAGGAGAGCTTCTGTCAACACATCACGCTTCACTGCCTATAGCCTTCCTCAGAATGCAAACATTAGGCTTACTGCTAGTAGTTCATCTTATCACGTTCATCTTTGTATGATTAGCTCAGTTACTATACTGATGAATCCATGCCACTTATTTGATAATGTAGCTTAAACAAGAACAAATAAATCATACTGCTAGAAAGTAAAGCATTTCATGATCTGGTCTGAAGTGCTGTACATTATTGCGTCTTCATGTATTTGTTGGTTGTTTTTGATGACAAGCAGTTTATTGAGATGTATGTGAAATATACTTTGTGAGTGCAAATCTTGGGATATGGACAATGTAAAATAAGTATTGCTCGTGGAGTCTTTCCCACATCCAGGAGAAGCCCTAAAAAAGTCTTATCACCTGTGAAGCATGGTGGTAGATCAGTGATGGTTTGAACTCTCAATTACTGCTTTTCAACCAGGACTGGTGCCTGGAGCCAGAGCCCAATTGGGAGCTGGGCTGTGCTTTTTCACTCAGAAAAATCCTGGACCGGTGCCCTGAAACTTTAGAAAAAGTTTGAAAGGCATTGTTTTTAAAAGCTGTCGGAGTTTAGGTAAATTTTTAACATTAACACCAGCAATTATATATGTCAGTTCAGCAGTGGTTGGCAGAAGAGTCCAACACTCTTCTTCTGCAAGAGATTACGGTCACAGGTTGGTGACGTAAAGGGTTCTGCTCCCTGCCAGTGGAAGTGCAAACTGGTTCTGAACGAGTGCCACCCTTGGTCGAGCACCGGCTCCAGCTCCGGCACCGGCCCCAGTGGAAAAGTAGTAGCATCATTCCATTTCTTACTGATCTAGATAGGCACGTCCCTGCCGAGGATTACCGAGCAATACTGGAGAACCGTGTGGACCTATTGGTCAAACATTGTACCTTGAAGGTGGTGCAGTGTATCATGATGAAAATGTACCAGTGCACACAGCAAGACTGATGACTGTGATTTGATGAACATGAAAGTGAAGTCGAACATCTCTCATGGCTTGCGCAGTCACCATATCTGAATACTATTGAGCCACTTTGGGATGTTTTGGAGGAGCAGTTCAGGAAACGTTTTCTTCCACTAGCATCACGTAGTGACCTGGCCACTCTTCTGCAAGAGGATTGGCTCAGAATCCCTCTGGCCACTGTGTAGGACTTGTATCTCTCATTCCCAAGATGATACTCTGTTGGCAGCAAATACCAGGCTTTACACCAGGGGTGCCCAAACTAGTCCTGGAGGCGCCAGTGTCCTGCAGAGTTTACCTCCTGAATTAGACACACCTGAACTAGCTATTCAGGCTCTTACTAGGCATACTGGAAACTTCCCAGCAGGTGTGTTGAGGCAAGCTGGAGCTGAACTCTGCAGGACACCGGCCCTCCAGGACCAAGTTTGGGCACCCTTGCTCTACACCACACTACTAAATTATTGTGGTCTAAAACAAGGTCTTTTGGTGTCCAACCCCTGTATATATTGTTTTTAATTTATATGTTCCTCTAAATTATTTAATTCTGGTATTTCATTCAGGTATGTTGCCACAGGTGTATACAATCAAGCATCTATCCATGCAGTTTGCATTTACAGATATTTGTGAAAAAAATGGGTCATTCTGAAGAGCTCAGTGAATTCAAGCATGGTACTATGATAGGATGCCATGTTGCAAAGTTAGTTTGTGAGATTTCATCCCTGCTATATATTCCACTGTCAACTGTAAAGGATATTATTGGAAAGTGAAAGTGTTTGGGAATAGCAGCAGGGTCACTGAGTGCTGAGGCGCATGCTGAGTAAAAGTTGCCAGCGCTCTGTTGGTTCCATACCTGAAGGGTTACAAACTTTCACTGGCATTAATATCAGCACAAAACCTGTTCGGCAGGAGCTTCATGGAAGGGTTTTCCATGTCCAAGCAGCTGCATGTAGTGGTGTCAACAGTACCGACTGTGATACCATTCAGTACTGTAATTTTAAAAACAGCCATTTGAGCGCTGTTGAGCAGGTTCTTCTACACCGCTGATTGGCCATAGTGTTCACGCGTTCAACAGATATGACTGTGATTGGCTACAATGATCAGCACTTCATGCTCTTCACAGAGCGCTCACATAGAAGCACATGGATACGCTTGAAAGCCGCATGGATCAGTGGATGCCCTAATATATCTGCTCATAGACAGTTCCGCTGATAGACGTGGCTTTCAAATGCTCCCGTGTGCTTCTGTTTGAGTGCTCGGTGAAGAGCATGAAGTGCTGATCATTGTAGCCAATTGAGCGCATGAACACTGTGGCCAATCAGCGTTGTCTAAGAACCCGCTCAACAGCGCTCAAATGTTAGTGGGAAATGGACATTTTTAAAATTACAGTACTGAATGGTATGGCGGTCAGTATTTTTGACAACACTAGCTGCATGCAAGCCTCACATCACCAAGTATAATACCAAGCACGCCACCATTGGACTCTGGAGCAGTGGAAACTTGTTCTGTGGAGTGACGAATTACGATTCTCTGTTTGGCGCCAGACACCAGGAGAACATTACCTACCCTACAGCATTGTGCCAACTGTAAAGATTGTTGGAGGAGGAATAATGGTATGGGGCTGTTCTTTCAAGGGTAGGCAAGTTCGGTCCTAGAGAGCCACTGTCCTGCAGAGTTTAACTCCAACACTAATCAAACATACCTGAACAAGCTAATTAATGTCTTCAGGATTACTAAGGCTATAGGCAGGTGAGGTTTTATTCAGGGTTGGAGCTGAACTCCATAGGAAAGTGGCTCTCTAGGGCTGAACTTGCCTACCCCAGGGCTAGACACCTTAGTCCCTGAGTGAAGGGAAATCTTAATGCTTCAGCATACCAAGACATTGTGGACAATGCCATTCTTCCAACTTTGTGTGAACAGTTTGGTGAAGGCCATTTTCTATTCAGGCATGACTCTGCTCCAGTTTACAAAATAAGGTCCATAAACACATGGTCCAATGAGTTTGATGTGGAAGAACTTGACTGGCCCGCACAGAGCCCTGACCTCAAACACCTTTGGGATTAATTGGAAAGGAGGTTGCGAACCATTTCTACTTGTCCAACATCATTGTCTGACCTCACAAATGCTGTACTGGATGGATGTGCAAAAAAACCCACAGAAGCACTCCAAAACCTTCTGAAAAGTCTTCCCAGAATAGTGGAAGTTGTTATAGCTGCAAAGTCAAAGTCCATATTAACAGAGGACCGAGTCCATATTAATGTCTGTATATTTAGAAAGTAATGCTATTTAAGTTTCTGTTGGTGTAATGGTCAGCTGGTCAAACGTTTGGAATAATAATTATTATTATTAAAATAATCATTTTTGAAAGAAGTCTCATATGCTCACCATGGCCAGATTTATTTGATACAAAAATACAGTAAATATTGTGATACAGTATTAGAACTTAAAATAGCAGTTTTTCTATTTTAATATCTTTTAAAATGCAATATTTTAAACAGACATGCTTTCACCAGTATGGTGTGTAATGCTGTTGTCGTCAGGTGAAATGTGCCATAACGTTGTCTGCAGGGGAAAGAGGGATGTGTATGGTATCTTTTCTGGTGTGTCTGCTGGTTACAGCCTCTTGAAACCCAGAATGCACCTGTCTGACAGCTCTAGACGATTCTGCTGTACTGCGGGACAAAATGGCAACAAGTCAAATGCATTTAGAGTGAGTTTGACATTGCGCTCTAGTTAAAGAACAAAGAGCGCTCTCTCGCCTGAAATCCCTTCAGGACGCCATTAGTTTTACTCTTCGTACCTGTTGCCCTCTGCCTTTTCATGCTCTTCCAAATGTCTTTGAGACTGTGATTTCACTAGAAATGTTTGATAAACTGCCAAGACTGAAAAGAACAGGCCGATTATTTCAGACGGACTGTTCTGCTGTATCCCACAATGCATCTGGGTCCATCTGATATCTGTTTACTCCCATTATATCTCATGCTGTATTTAGGGTCGGTTCTCCCTCGAGTGGGTCTCAGGAGGCCTGTGGGGCTGAATTAGGCCGGCACTTTCGTCTCTTGGCTCTCACACATGCTGTGATTGTGTATGCGCTCACAAACTCATGCTGTGAAAAGCTGTGCCGCCTCACTGCACTGCATCAATAGCTGTGTCACATAGAGACTGTCTGTCGGCACAGATACAAGCACTGGGTCATTCCTGCTATGTGCGTTCTCATCTCCTAGTCGCATTTTCAATAAAATATTACACTGTTAATCTTTAGGAATAAACCTTCAGCCACCATTGGTTACCTTCGTTGGGCCAATTATGTAGGTAATAAAGCCTATAATATAACAATTTAATTCAATGCAAGAAAGTTTAGCAATGCAGCATGAGTCCAGTTCAATCAAGCTTTTATGTTGGTGCAATACTGAGCAAAGACCTTTGAGTTTCTGTGTGTGCTTGATGAAAGTTAATTAAATAAGCTAAGTAAGCTACATATTCCAAATGAAATGCTGCTGGAAATAGCTCAGCAGCTCTGGAGATTTGTGTGGCAGGTTAACACAGAAAGTCACAATTTTATAAAATGCCCAAAATATCCAATATCCTTACATTATAAAGAGAGCAGTCTTGCTTATTCATTATAAAACAAACCACAGGCTGTTTTAAAAAAGCAACGTCCTTTAAAATGATAGTCACTGTCAGAGACTGTTGACAGGGATGACTGTTTTGTTTTTACTGTTAACATTTTTACTGTCAGAAACATGAATGTGGACACTGTAATAATCATTCATTTGAGCTGAAAGTCAAAAACCGCTGTGAACTCAGACATGAGTGCATGTGAATGAGGGATTAAGGTTAAACAGCAGGAGATCCAGTAGTGGCCTACATTCTGCCACAGGGCAGGAAAACCACACTCTCTCACTCCATCATGACAGACACAGAGAGAGAGCTGTGGAACTGATTCCTGCATAATGCAAGACTGTCAATCCATACCAAATTCAACAAAATCTTGCTGTCTGATATGCATTGATATAGTAGAAGTTTGATGCTGTAATTTTATTTTTTGCACTTTACATGATTCCTGTCATCTATTCTTTCATCTAAAGGATTAGTTTGGAATTTTGGATGGGAAAGATGATCCAGGTTCCTCATAAAATGCAGCCAGGAGTAGTGAAAGGCTGTCTGGAGATCACGCTTTAATGATTTATACTGACTGTATGAAGCTGCCTCAGGGATGTGAACAAGACAGGCAGAGACTTGTCTATAGATGACTAATTTCAGAAGGAAGATGGGAACACTCATTCTGTTCTTAGTAATTGTGGGATTAATAATGGAGTGTTTTAACTAGCATCGTATTCGTTAGTGTAATAAGTTTAAAGATTTGTCTGTAAATTGCTGTAAATATCTGTGATATTAATATTGGGAAGATGGACATTTTTGAATAGGGCTAGAAAATGTTATGAAATTGTTTCCTGGAAAAGATCATACTAAATCTTATTCGGTGGTGATATTCACATTTCCACTGGTTGACATGGAATACTAAATATTGATCATTTAGTTTTATTGGATATTTAGTATGCAGTTATATTTGTAACAATTTTATTTCTGAATTATGCTTGTTAGTTAGCCAGAGCATTTATGTGTATATTATATCCTACGTCATTAGTTATGTGAAATGATATATGATTCTTTAGAATCTTAATTAAAGTCTGTAACATGCTTTGGTTAAAATTTCTCAATGGTAGTGTAAAAAACACCCATTTTACCATCTCAAATTCAGCTCTGTTTACAGCAACCCATTTTGTTGCATGTTCCTTAAAATGCTAATAAGCACTGCTCACCCTGCCCCTCCCTTCTGTGGGGTGAAGAGCCATCCTGTTAATTTTAGCCTCATTTAGCTGTGAAACTTGCTAACTGGCATATTATTAATCCTCTGCATCTTCAGTGGCTCAGATGCCGAGAGTACGTGACAACTGATATGTTTATTATTACATCCAACAACAGAACACCACAATGGCTTAGGAGACATTCTTGCCTACCACTGCTCTGGCCTCAAAACAATGCCGGACTGTTTACAGCTCACTCAGGGTGGGTCTAAGGTAAGACGGCCCTGTCAATCAACTATCATGGGAGCGGCTTTGGTCTGTGTGATGTCATATGATATAATATGCCAGGGGTCACTAAACTTGGTCCTGGAGGGCCGGTGTCCTGCAGAGTTCAGCTCCAACTTGCTTCAACACACCTGCCTGGAAGTTTCAAGTATACCTAGTAAGACACTGATTAGCCTGTTCAGGTATGTTTAATTAGGGTTGGAGCTAAACTCTGTAGGATTTGGTACATGGATTGTGTCCTCTCTGGTGGGGAAGGAGTCTAAGCTCCTCAAGGGGTTGACCGATACCAGCTAGATATAGATGGCCTCATGTTACCACCTAGATACGCTGTAGTACTGTCTGGGTGACTTCAAAGCTCGTGTTACTGATGACGAAGAGACCTGGAAAGGAGTAGTTGGGAGGAACGACCGGAACAAGAGTGGTATTGTCTTGTATGACTTCTGTGCTTAGCATTGATTGGCCATAATTAACACCATGTTCAAGGTGGTTCATATGTGTACCTGGTACCAGGCCACTTTAGGCCAAAGATCAATGATTGACTTTATTGTTGTACTCCCACTGTCAGAGGACCTATCCCTTGATCCTGAGGGAGGGAGAGATACATGGAGTTCGAGTGGGCTTCGTTCAAAGCCCCTATTGCAGAATTTGATTAGTCGCTGGAAGGTTCTTGGTGCCTATCACTGTGGCAAACCATAAGATGGCTTAGGTAAGTAAGTATAGGCTGGTCCAGGTGCAAGTCAGGTTGGGAACTTTCTAGCCTTGCATGGTAATATTAGTCAGCACCCCCAAATCTAAGAACATGGTTCTCACCAAAGAAAAGGGTGGATTACCCACTTTGAGTAGGGAGTGAATGGCTTCCCCAAGTAGAGGGGTTCAAGTATGTAGAGGTTATGTTCACGAGTGAGGACAGGTCGAAGCATGGGAGCAGTGGCAGCAGTAATCCGGTTATTGTACTGGAGTTGTGGTGAAGCTAAGTTCAAAGACAAAGCTCTCGATTTACCAGTTGATCTATGTTCCAACCCTCATCTGTGGTCATTAACTCTGAATAAGTACAAAAACAACAAAGTACTAACGGCTGAAATGTGTTTTCTCAGAAGGGTGTCTGAGCCAACCGTTGGAGACAGCATGAGAAGCTCTGACATCTGGGAGAGACTCGGAATAGAGCCCTGGCTCCTAAGAGTCGGAAGGAGGCAGTTGAGGTGTTTCAGGTGGTTAGGATGCCTTCCAGACACCTTGCAGTTGAGGTGTTTCATTCATGTCCAGCTGGGACGAGACCAGGGTTGGATCTACAACATGATGGATTAGGAACACCTCGGGATCCTTCAGGAGGAGCTGGGGAAAGTTGCCGAAGTAAAGGACGTGTGGGTGGCCCTACTTAGCTGGCTGTCACCACGACCGGGTCTCAGATTAGCAGCAGGAGGATGGATGGATGGATAAAACTCTTTAGTTCAGTTTATAGTTGTATGACTATTTTAGTTGTATGACTGTTTTGTGGAACACATTTTATTTCTGAAGAATAACCTGTCCATTGTTTTCCCCCAAAATCAGAGTGGACATAAAGATGTGAATAATAGCACACATGTCTGAACTGTGATATGAATTATGTGATGTTGTCCTGGTTTAAAACACAAACAATACAGATCTTACAGACTGGCTCCAACCCATCCTCTGCTTATGTGTCTCTCACCCACATATCTGTCTCTCTCTCTGGTGTTCAGTACAGGACAGATCCAGTATCAAACACACACACAATAGTCTCTCTGTGCTGCTGTCAGTGAATTGTGCACTGAACAAAAGCGTCTCTCACAGTCAGAGTGAAAGCTCAGCCTCTGCTGTCAGGTGCGCCACAGAAAGTGACATCAGTGTCTCTTTTTAGAGGCGTTTACTAAGCTGTGCAAGCATCACTTATACTGCTGATTTGAACAGACCATACTGCTTCGAATTAAACTTACTACAGTGAGGAAAAAAATATTTTGATCCCCTGCTGATTTTGTAAATTTTCCCACTGACAATGATCAGTCTATAAGTTTATTTTAACAGTGAGAGACAGAATAACAACAACAAATACAGAAAAAAACACATAAAAAGAAAGCTTTAAACTGATTTGTATTTTAATGAGTAAAATAAGTATTTGACCCCTTCACAAAACTTGACTTAGTACTTGTTAGCAAAACCCTTGTTGGCAATCACAGAGGTCAGACATTTCTTGTAGTTGGCCACCAGGTTTGTCTCGCTCCTCTTTGCAGATCCTCTACAAGTCATTAAGATTTCAAGACTGATGTTTGGCAACTCGAACCTTCAGCTCCCTCCACAGATTTTCTATGGGATTAAAGTCTGGACACTGGCTAGGCCACTCCAAGATCTAAATGTGCTTCTTCTTGAGCCACTCCTTTGTTGCCTTGGCTGTGTGTTTTGGGTCGTTGTCATGCTGGAATACCCATCCATGACCCATTTTCAATGAGGGAAGGAGGTTCTCGCCCAACATTTGACGGTACATGGCCCCGTCCATTGTCCCTTTGATGTGGTGCAGTTGTATTTTGTGTTTCTTTCATTTGCGAATAATCGCACCAACTGTTGTCACCTTCTCACCAAGCTGTTTAGTGATGGTCCTGTAGCCCATTCCAGCCTTGTGTAGGTCTACAATCTTGTCCCTGACATCCTTGGACAGCTCTTTGGTCTTGGCCATGGTGGAGAGTTTGGAATCTGATTGATTGTTTGTCTTTAAGAGAGTGCTCCTAATCTCAGCTCGGTACCTATATAAAAGACACATGGGAGCCAGAAATCTTGCTGATTGATAGGGGATCAAATACTTATTTCACTCATTAAAATGCAAATAAATTTATAACTTTTTTGAAATGTGTTTTATGCATTTTGTTGTTGTTGTTGTTGTTGTTGTTATTCTGTCTCTCACTATTAAAATAAACCTACCATTAAAATTATAGACTCATCATTTCTTTGTCAGTGGGCAAATGTACAAAATCCGCAGGCAATCAAATATATATATACACACACTACCGTTCAAAAGTTTGGGGTCAGTAAGACTTGTAATAGTCTTTAAAGAAGTCTCTTATGCTCATCAAGGCTGCATTTATTTGATTAAAAATATAGAAAAAAAACAGTAATATTGCAAAATGTTTTTACAATATAAAATATTTTAACATACTTTAAAATAGAATTTATTCCTGTGATGAAAATCTGAATTTTTATCAGCTGTTACTCCAGTCTTAAGTGTCACATGATCCTTCAGAAATCATTCTAATATGCGGATTTATTATTAGAATGATCAATGTTGGATAATATCAACAGTTGTGCTGCCAAATATTTTTTGGAACCTGTGATTTTTTTTTTCAGGATTCTTTCATGAATAACAAGTTTAAAAAGTACAGTGTTTATTCAAAATATAAATATTTTATAACAATGTAAATTATTTATTATTAACTTTTCATAAACTTTTAATTATTAACTTAATACATCCTTGGTGAATAAAAGTATTAATTTCTTAAAAAAAAAAAAAAGAAACAATAAAAATGTACTGACCCCAAACTTTTGAACGGTAGTGTATATATATACAAATGTTACTGTTTATCTGACTAGGAGAATTGCTTAAATCAGAAAACATTAATAAAAATGATTAACGGTCAGTCTCTGAAGTAAAGTCCCTCACAGGGAACTCTTGGGAATGTCAGTTTATTTTTTTTCACAGAAGATTATTAGGTAGTTTGTATTTTAATGTATTACCTTGTTGAATATAATATATATATATATATATATATATATATTTTTTTTTTTATAGTCAATTGTATGGTCATTCATAATATTGTACAATTTCAACCTTGTATTTTGTGTGTATAGTGTATTTTACTGTAAAATTATATGCAATGTCCTATTAGATCTATTATAACATTATAACATTTTTACAGTTTACAGTGAATAATTACATGGTTACAGTAAATATGTGATGCTTGTTTCGCATTACGAAATCAAGCTTATGTAGCCAGAAGTATATATCGGATCAATTTTCTTGCTAGTAATATTATTCTATGCAGTCAGACACCCGGTAATGACACCCAGTCTTATTTTAGGTGACTCATTTTCACTTTATCAACACATCAGGAGGTTCTCATTGTTATTCAGCGTGTGATTGTGCAAGTCATTTTAGTGTATTGCATGTCTCTCTCTTTGTGTCACAGGATTCGTCCTCAGCTGGCCAAAGAAAAGATTGAAGGATGTCACATCTGCACATTTGTGACCCCTGGCGAACCCCAGGTGGTTCTGGGAAAGGACAAGGCCTTCACGTATGACTATGTGTTTGACATGGACTCAACGCAGGACACCATCTATGCCAACTGCACTGAGAAACTCATCGAAGGATGTTTTGAGGGTTATAATGCCACTATATTTGCCTACGGACAGGTTTGTGTTTCTTGAAAATGCCATTTTATGTTGACTTTGACACGTGAGGGATTTGAATATGTCCAGGATCATTTAGGATGAATTTAGCCTAGTTTCATATGTGTGAGGTCTCTTTTGATATCAATATACAGTATTTTTCATGTTGTCTCTCTCATCTTTGGCCAGTGTTGCCTGTGACCTGCATTTCATGGCCGACTTCCTCCAAAAACCATCACAGATTTGATGTCTGTCTCTCTCTCCCTCTGGCACTGTGTTAATCCTGATTTATCAACAGTCTCACTCATCTGCCAGACAGACACATCGAATTCCAGCAGAAAAACACATTTAGACAAAAAAACTTAATGTCATAAATGTACTTCTTTAAATGCAATCGCATAATTTTACATCACAACTGCAGTTGAGTTCAACCTGCATAGTTTTTATAAAATACATAGCTAGCTACATAATGAAGTGGTTATTTAAGAGTTTGAAAGTGTCAACAACAGTCAAATGATTGTGTTGGATCTCAGACAGGGTCAGGGAAGACGTATTCGATGGGGACGGGCTTTGACGTGGCCATACCAGACGAAGAGCTGGGCATCATCCCACGGGCGGTCAGTCACCTCTTTAAAGGCATCGAGCAGAGACGCCAGGCAGCCGCAGATCAGGGTCGACCCGTCCCAGAGTTCAAGATCAGCGCACAGTTTCTGGAGGTATAAATGCTAAGTGTTTTTGTGGATGATGCTTGATTAGATTATTTTAATGATCCTTTTGTGTGACTGATACTCTTCCTTAACTGCCATTGGTCAGACAAACAAATAGTTCTGCCCAAACTCGGGACCTGAAGAGGATGTGCTGCCGCTCAAATAAACAGAAAAACAAAACTGTTTAGATTTTTCTTTTTACTTTCATGACATCATAAAATTAGGGTTACAACTTATATGGGTTTCATTAGTTGATATGAAGCTAAAATAAAATTAAATATAAATATTAGATGAAAGCTTTCATTTAAAATACTAAAAGGAAAATTTAAATAAAATGTAATGGCAACATTTGCCTTGGATACTAACTAAAATTACTGAAACTGAAAGAAAATGAAATAAAAAAACTAATGTAATTTAAAATAATAATAATAAATAGGGCTGCACGATAAATTGCATGCGATATCAAATCTCATGCCATAGAGCAACAGTTACTACAGGCTTGTCAGTGAACATCAGCTATGTAGTAAACGCTTCTCTCTCTGAAAGCACACACGTGATGAAGATTTGCTACTGATTACAGAACCAGCTTTGCTGACAAGATGCGCATTGGATATCACATGCGATTTATAGTGCAGCCCTAAAAATAAAGACCCCTCTGACCCCAAAACCATTCAGAAATAGCATGGGTATGTTTGTAGTAGTAGCCAAAAATACAGTGTATGGGTCAAAATTAACGATTTTTCTTTTATGCCAAAATCATTAGGATATTAAGTAAAGATCATGTTCCATGAAGATTTTTTGTAAATTTCCTACTGTAAATATATAAAAACTTGGTTCATAATGTGCATTGCTAAGAGCTTCATTTGGACAACTTTGAAGCTGATTTTTCTCAATATTTAGATTTTATTATTATTATTTTATTTATTTATTTTTTTGTACCCTCAGATTCCAGATTTTCAAATGGTTGTGTTTCGGCCAAAAATTATAATATTAAAATATAGTCCTATCCTAACAAACCATACATTTATTCAGCTTTCAGATGATGTATAAATCTCAATTTCGAAAAAATTGATTTTTCTCCATATAATGGACTGATATTGAACTTCCAAAATGCAGTTTAAATGCGGCTTCAAACGATCCCAAATGTGTTTGTAAACGATCCCAGCCGAGGATGAAGGGTCTTATCTAGAGAAACGATCGGTTATTTTTATTAAAAAAATACAATTTAAATACTTTCTAATCTCAAACGCTTGTCTTGTCTCACTCTCCCTGAACTCTGTGTATTCTGGTTCAAGACAGTTAGTGTATGTCGAAAAACTCCAATCGTATTTTCTCCCTCAACTTCAAAAATCATTTCAAAATCATCCTACATCACTGCAGAAGTACCGACTCAGTGTTTGCAAAGTGAACATGCAAAGAAGATCAAACACCCTTAACAAAAAAGGTAAAACAGAGATATAGGACGATTCTGAAGTTGAGGAAGAACATGAGATGGGAATTTTTTGACATACACTAACTGTACTGAACTGGAACAAAAACAGAGTTCAGGCAGAGTAAGACAAGACGAGCATTTGACATTAAAAAGTGTATAAACTGTATTATTTTTATGAAAATCATTTCGCTAGATAAGGATCATTTACAACCACATTTGTGATCGTTTGAAGCCACATTTAAACTGCATTTTGGAAGTTCAAACTCGGGGCACCATATCAGTCCATTATATGGAGAAAAATCCTGAAATGTTTTCCTCAAAAAACATAATTTCTTTACAACTGTAGAAAGAAAGACATGAACATCTTGGATGACAAGGGGGTGAGTACATTCTTTGTAAATTGTTGTTCTGAAAGTGGACTTCTCCTTTAAATACTAAAATAACACCTGCCTCAAAGACTGTAATATAATTGTTATTGTACATGTAAGAAATATGTACAGAATATGTACCAAAACAGTGCGACGATGTGAATTGTTTAATTAATTTTGACAGTAAGGCCTTTCTTCTCTCTCCATGTGTATCTTTAGTTGTATAATGAGGAGGTGTTGGATCTTTTCGACACCACGCGTGACTTGGAGATGAGGAAGCAGAAATCGCACATTAAAATCCACGAGGATGCCACTGGCGGTATCTACACCGTAGGCGTGACAACACGCACAGTCTCCTCAGAGGCAGAAGTGAGAGTCATCGATTTCTTCTTCAAGATGTTGTATCCATATATTATGCATAAAGTGTAAGTGACTATACTGACACGCTCTGTGCACGTGTGTTGTAGATGTTGCAGTGTCTGAAGCTGGGCGCTCTGTCCCGCACCACTGCTAGCACTCAGATGAATGTACAGAGTTCTCGATCTCACGCCATCTTCACCATTCACATCTGTCAAGTGCGGGTTTGTGCACCTGGGGAAAACGTGAGTACTGTCTTTTTAAGTACAAGTTATTAGGGTCACGTTGCTACAGCTGCCGTATTGAGTAGAAATGCGCCAAAATTTGTCTGGAGGAAATGTAATTTTCAAAGAACTCCATCTCTAGGTAATGTCTTGCTTTTCATGCATGTTTTTCTCAGCCCCCAGAGGAGGATAGTGAAACAGACAATCGACTGGCCAACAGCTCGTCTGAGATGGAAGAGTTTGAAACACTCACAGCCAAGTTTCACTTCGTGGATCTGGCTGGATCAGAGAGACTCAAGAGGACGGGGGCCACGGGGGACCGAGCCAAAGAGGGCATCTCCATTAACTGTGGATTGGTCAGAACGAGAAATAATATCAAATAATAACACATCATTAAAATGCATATTAATCGCCCACAGATTTCTTCAGGCTAAGGTGAACTGAAACAGGATTTTTTTTTTTTTTTCCTCTGTTCTTACTGTGATGCAGCTGGCATTAGGGAATGTCATCAGTGCTTTAGGAGACAGAAGCAAACGATCAACGCATGTGCCTTACCGAGACTCCAAACTCACTCGCCTTCTGCAGGATTCACTGGGCGGAAACAGGTCTGTGTGAAACACAAAAGTAGTATGTTTGCAAATTATTACAAATCTCCTGAAGTCATACAGTGGCTTTTTATGCTTAGCAGATTGAAATTCAAAGGATTATTCATTGATAATCTTGCTTGTTGATGTAGCTTTCAAATCCAATATGTTGCTGGACATCATTGACTTCATCCAGATTTGTTCTTGCATGTCTCTTGACAAAAATGTAGTTGATGTCAAACCTGACAGCTGGTGCCATATTTTATGTCAGTAAATATTTCAGGAAGTTTCAGTTTTAGTCAAAGCTATGACTCAGAAAACATGAAATAAAGCACACAAATATTTCAAATCTTCTCACTTTTTAAATCTGAAAAATACAGTGCGTTTTCCTTTTTCCAAATTCCATTTTTTGCTCCTCTTTAATTTTCCTGGATTCCATTTTTTTCCGTTTTAATTTGTCTAGACTGTTTTAATAATTTGATTACAATTTATTTTACAAAAACCATGTCTAAGTAACTGAAATCATAAAATGTACACAACAATGTATTAAAAGTTTAAGAAAAATAAAATTAAGGCCGTATGAAATGTTTTATTAATTCAGTTTTCTTTCTTTCTTTCTTTCTTTCTTTCTTTCTTTCTTTTACCAAATTCTGTTTTCCTTTAATCTTCTAGATTTAATTTTAACGTTTTCATTAAATTTAGCAATAAAAAACATCTCTAATTAATTAATTTATTTAAAAAATATTTATTTATTTTTTCAGAAATACTTAAATGGATGCCCATTTTTACAAGTTGATATGATTCTTTAGGGTCTTAATGAAAAGTCTATAACATGCTTTGGTTAAAAATTTCTCAATGGTAGTGTTAAAAAAAAAACACCCTTACCTTGTCAAAATCAGCTCTGCAAAAATCAACCTATTCTGGTCGATGTTGCTTTAAATGTTAATGAGCTCTGCTCGCCCCGCCCCTCTCTTCTCGCTGTGGAGTGACAAGCTTGTTTACTAAATATTCAGAAAAAAACCCTTATACTCACTTCTGCTGTAAGTGAAACTGGATCACGAATGATTCACATGAACATAGACGCATTTATGTAGATCGGGAGGCGCATTCCCTTCACAAATAAAGTCATCCACTGCGTCTTTAGTGGCTCAGATGTCGGGAGTAAATGACGACCACTCTGTTCATTATTACATCCTACAACAGAACACCTCAATCGCTTAGAAGCCATTCTTGTCTACGTCCCTGTTCCGGCATCGAAACAACAAGGGGAAATTATTTTTACAGATTAATTAAAAACCACTGCATGGATTTTTTTCATAATAAGGTAGATGTGTACGTCCGTGTTTTCTGCATCAGGGAAATCATAGGAGTAAATCACTTTATATGAGTAAATCACTGGAGTAAGTCACTGCGAAGTTGGAGTTACAGTGTAATAACAGGATAATAACAGAATTATAATATGATAGAGACAGTTTTTGAGGGGTGAATCAGGATTTTAATGTCATTATAGGAAAGCATTTACAACAATGTATTTCGAGGCAGCAGACTTCGAGCTACATCCAAACCAAATATTTATTTGGCACTGTAGCATTAGTCAGTATGAGTAAATAAATAAAATTGGACATTTTCTCTGGTCTCTCAGTCGTACAGTGATGATCGCCTGCATCAGCCCATCAGATCAGGACTTCATGGAAACCCTGAACACACTGAAGTACGCCAACAGAGCACGCAACATCAAGAACAGGGTGGTGGTGAACCAGGACAAGGCCAGCCAGCAGATCAGTGCACTTAGGACGGAGATTGCCCGACTGCAGATGGAGCTCATGGAGTACAGAACGGTGAGGTTCTGCTATCAGATAAAAGTATGGCTCTGATAGCAAGGGGATGTTAGGCAGAGCCTTCTAGCACATCTTCAGAGTATCCTTAAAATAGTAGTTCAGTCATTAAACTCTAAATGCAGGCTGATGGGTCCTTTACGTGCAATATGTTATAACATCATTTACTACATGGCACAAGCTGATTGGTCTCCACTTATTCTGCAGCCAATAAAATTGCTTGCCAAACATTTAAATAGTCTGGTTCATTGTTTGCCATACGCTGGTCTTGTAGCGCACCCTCTGAACCCTCTTCTGAACTTCTGAACCCTCCATCTCCCCCAGCACCACCTGTCTAGATCTGCAATTTATGTACTATATGCTTATTGCTACATAGTCACAGTGGCATGTTTGTGTATCTATTGGCAGTAGCCAATAAGTCCAGCAGCAGTGTAAGTAACAGATCTGGTGGGCCACAACCAAACACATTAAAATTGTCATACCCATTAGCATGCTAAAACTATTCAGAAAAGTAATGGTTCAAGATCTGACCTACTAATTTTGAGTTTAGAGGTTCAGTTTCAAGTATAGGTGATCCAGATACTGTAGAATTATTAAACTTGAACTTTAAGATGTATATCATACCATAATAAAATAAAAGTAGGTCCCCAAAATCACAGCCAATCTGAATGGCTTCTGCATAATTCCTGTAGGCAGGTTTGATTGGTTTATAAAAGTTAACTTGGAAACAATTTTATTTTATAATTTCCCACAGCACTACAATAAGCACTTAAGAATAACAATGACTAGTCATAGTGGTCCAACAAAATCCCTCTGATATAATTGGTTGTAATTTTTAACAGCCATTTTCTCTCCACTTAATGTCACTTGAAAAGCCAACTCTTGGTTGTTTTATCGGTAGTCTGAGGTGGTAAAATGTAAAAAGGTCCATTAGGTAGTGCCTGCACTCTAAACAAGTGCTCTGGATCCGTGGTTCTCAACTTCAGTCCTCAGGGCCCACTGCTCTGCACATTTTGTATGTCTCCATAACGCACCTGATTCAGATCATCAGCTTGTTAGGAGAAAGATCCGTGAACTGAACTAAATGTGTCAGATTTAGAAACATACAAAATGTGCAGAGCAGTGGGCCTTGAGGACTGAAGTTAAGAACCACTGATCTAGATGAAGCGTAATGCATAAAATGATATATACGAGGGCCTTTAGTCTTATTAATTGTATTATATAGTGTCAGCTATTTTTTTTATTTCTTTTTTTTTTTTTTTACATCAAGCTTCACCAGTTCAATATCTTGCAAACCCCTAGAGGTTTCTGGGACCTGAATGCAGAACTAAATTTAATAAAAATGTAATAAATCAAAACAATTAAACTAGAACACTGTGGTCTTATGAAAATGAAATTAGTAGTTTTGATAATTTGCTGAATTTGTGTAATTGAGAAACATTACATTAAACCTCAAAGGTACTTCAGGTAAACAATTAAACAATTAAATACATAGGGTTCACGGTCGACTAGTAGCCATTCATTTTAAGGGACTAGTCAACAAATTTCATGTTTATTAATTAACCAACCATTTAAATTATAATAATGAGCCCTGAATTGCCTACACAGCCTAATAAGCGCTCAAGCACACATACAAAGCTTGCCACAGCATACCGGCAGAAGTAGTGACTATGAATGTGTCAGGGAAAAACAGTAAGGAGGCTGCATTAACATTTTAATAGTTTATTGATAAACTAGTGCTTTCTGTGTTTTCGGTTTAGGAGATGAAGTCGGCGACACTGACTCGTCATCTCCGCATAGTAGATGCAGCTATCCATGTTTAATGCAATTATATAATCTGATAATTTTCCGTTTGAATTGTTTTTTGTAAAAAATTCACTCTCTCTATATATTTTTGTAAGGCAAGTATACACAGAGTTTCTTTTTTTTTTTTTGACGCACTTAAGTTTAGAGACGGTGGAAAGTGCATCCTGTTTGCTTTCATTATTTTACAAAAGCACAATATTTTGTTGTTATTGTGAGTGCACACAAATAAACGTAGAGTCTTTACAGATTTGAAAGATGCATTACTCTGTATGACCAAGAATGACGGAGTACTTTAAGAGCAAATGATTGCAACTGTCATGCAGTGAGCACGCTACTCATAGACTGTAAAAAAAGATTTATGCTACTATTGACTAGTTACGCTACTATTCAGCACATTTTTCTAGGTTAACATTAAATTGAGCGGCCATTTAAAGTTGCCTCTACTTGCATAATTCAGATGATAAGCCATATTTGAGGTCAATGAATGAGCGTTGGCGAACGTTTGGATGTCCTGCCCAATGTATTACCACATAGACCAGCCGTAAACAATCTTGTCTGTCATGGACTGTGTGACTTTGCTACTTCCTGTGGATTTTGGATTTTTAATAAAATTTCAATCAACCTATTCTCCTCTCATCAACTAATGGTTAGCCAACTATTAGGGGGCAGCCCTAGTGTGAATTTTTGGTAAATTAAATAAAACTGTCTGTTTCTCAGGGGAAGCGTATGGTTGGAGAGGATGGGCTGGAAAGCATCAATGACATGTTCCATGAGAACTCAATGCTGCAGATAGAGAACAATAATCTGCGCATGCGTGTGAAGGCCATGCAGGAAGCCATCGACGCTCAGGGCGCTCGACTCACACAGCTGCTGAGTGAACAGGCCAATCAGGTGCTCTCCAGAGCAGGTACAGCACGGCAAACACAGCCAATCAAAGACTTTGTAACATGTTTGATAGATTTTGACAGAATATGGACTATGTTTTTCAGGTGAAGGAAGTGAGGAGATTGGAAATATGATTCAGAATTACATCAAGGAGATTGAGGATCTCAGGTATTTTTACATTTTTGCTGATATCCTACTGTATATAAGGCTAATGTTATAAATCTATACTGTCTTTGTGTTTTTATACTATCTATCAATCTACTGTATCTATCTACAGTTGAGGTCAAAAGTTTACATACATTTTGCAGAATCTTCAAAATGTAAATTATTTTACCAAAATAAGAGGAATCAAACAAAATGCGTGTTATTTTTTGTTTAGTACTGACCTGAACAAGATATTTCACATAAAAGATCTTTCCATATAGTCCACAAGGGAAAATAATAGTTGAATTTATAAAAATGACCCTGTTCAAAAGTTTACAAATGTTTGATTCTTAATACGGTGTTGTTACCTGAATGATACACAGCTGTGTTTTTTGTTTTGTTTTGTTTTTTTGTTTTGTTTTCTTTTGTTTTCTTTTGTTTTTTTGTTTAGTTTAGAGATACTTGTTCATAAGTCCCTTGTTTGTCCTGAACAGTTGAACTGCCTGCTGTTCTTAAGAAAAATCTTTCAGGTCCCACAGACTCACTGGTTTTTTAGCATTTTTGTGTATTTGAACCCTTTCCATGAATGACTGTATGATTTTGAGATCCATCTTTTTACACTGAGGACAACTGAGGGACTATCACAGATAGTTCAAACACTCACTGATGCTCCAAAAAGAAAAAAATGTATAAAGAGCCGGGGATAAAAACTTTTGAACAGAATGGAGTTGTGTACATTTTTCATATTTTGCCTATATATATATATATATATATATATATATATTTTTTCATTTAGTACTGCCCTTCAGAGGCATACTTGCATGTTTCCCAGAATACAAAATAAGTAAATTTACCCTGATCTTTAAATTAAAAAAAGTTTTCACCCCCTGGCTCTTAATGCATGTTTTTTTTTTTTCTTCTGGAGCATCAGTGAGTGTTTGACCCTTCTGTAATAGTTACATATGAGTCTCTCAGTTGTCCTCAGTGTGAAAAGATGGATCTCAAAATCATACAGTCATTGTTGGAAAGGGTTCAAATAAACAAAAATGCTGAAAAACCAAAGAATTTGTGGGACCTGAAGGATTTCTCTAAAGAACAGCAGGTAGTTTAACTGTTCAGGACAAACAAGGGACCCATGAATAACCAGTGTTGGGGAAAGTTACTTTTAAAAGTAGTGAGTTACAATATTGAGTTACTCCCTAAAAGTCTCCCTTATGGAAAGTAATGCATTACTTTACTTTTGCATTACTTTTTAAATCTGGGCAGGGCTTGCTTGTTTGTTTTTATATAATAAATCTATATAAAAAGTTATATTTTTGGCAAATGTAAAAGCGTTTTCACACCAAAAGCCTTAAGCTTTGAGAAAAGTACATTCACGTCTGTACAGTAGACCACAGAAGAAAAAATGTCAACACTTCAGCAATAAAAGAGGGAAAACAAATGTTAGATTATATTGAGTAATTTTTGCTAGAACTAACATCTTACTCCCGATTTCTCTCAACATGGGGACAGGAGAACTTTTAATTAATAAATGGGGGAAAAAAAGTAACTGGCGATACTTTTTTGAAAAAAGTAACTCAGATATTTTCTTGTCAGTTAAAAAGTAACACGTTACTTTAGTAGTTACTTGTAAAAAGTAATAATATTACGTAGCTCACATTACTTGTAATGCGTTACCCCCAACACTCTGAATAACTATCACTAAACAAAAAAAACACAGCTGTGGATCATTCAGGTAACAACATGATTAAGTATCAAGTGTATGTAAACTTTTAAACTGGGCCATTTTTAGAAATTTAACTTTTATTTTCACTTGTGGATTATATGCAAATATCTTTTATGTGAAATATCTTATTCAGGTAAGTATTAAATAAAAACAAGCATTTTGTATGATCTCTCTTATTTTGGTAAAATAATTAACATTTTGCAGGTTCTGCAAGGTGTATGTAAACGTTTGACCTCGACTGTATCTATCACATGTACTCTACATTTTTGTGTGTATTTCAGAGCCAAACTTCTGGAGAGTGAAGCAGTGAATGAAAACCTGAGGAGAAACCTCACGCGAGCGTCCAGCCGTCCTCCGTTTTACGCATCTTCTGGAACCTTTTCTCCGGCCCTGCTGGGGCCCGACCCGAGCCAAGAGACCTCCGACATCATTGAGATCGCCAAGAAAGATCTGGAGAAACTGAAGAGGAAGGAGAAGAAGAAAAAGAAGAGGTAATAAGAGGGTGAAAGCGATCTCAGTGTGAGGTGTTATCTGGAGGGGTTGTTGCCGTGGTAACAGGCTGAGAGTGAGTGCGTGTTATGAATAATTGCCCCTCGTCTCTAGCAGTGTGAAACAGAAGCATTGTGAGATCTGTCTGGTTTCATGGCAAACTGTTATTGTTCTTTCAGATGTGTAATTACTGTGCCAGGCATTTTCGGAAAGACTGTAATTGGTTCTTTTACCACACCTGCTAATGGTGAATAGAAAAATATATTTATTTGTTTAGCATTATTACCTTTAAAGGAGAAGTGCACTTCCAAAACAAAGATTCACATATAATGTACTCACCCCCTTGTCATCCAAGATGTTCATGTCTTCATTTCTTTCTTCAGCCGTAAAGAAATTGTGTTTTTTGAGGAAAACATTTCAGCATTTTTCTCCATATAATGGACTGATATGGTGCCCCGATTTTGAACTTCCAAAATGCAGTTTAAATGCGGCTTCAAACGATCACAAATGCGATTTTAAATGAATCCAGCCGAGGAAGAAGGGTCTTATCTAGTGAAACGATCAGTTATTTTCATTAAAAAAATACAATTTAAATACTTTTTAATCTCAAATGCTCGTCTTGTCTCGCTCTCCCTGAACTCTGTGTATTCTGGCTCAAGACAGTTAGGGTATGTCGAAAAACTACAATCGTATTTTCTCCCTTAACTTCAAAAGTCATATCAAAATCATCCTACATCACTGCAGAAGTACCGACCCAGTGTTTGCAAAGTGAACATGCAAAGATCAAACACCCTTAACAAAAAAGGTAAAACAGAGATATAGGACGATTTTGAAGTTGAGGGAGAACATGAGATCTGACTGTCATGAAAAGGGAGTCCAAAAAACAGTCCAGGCAGAGTAAGACAAAACGAGCGTTTGGCATTAAAAGTATATAAATTATATATTTTTTTATTAAAATAACTGATTTTTTATTAAAATAACCGATTGTTTTGCTAGAAAAGACCCTTCTTCCTCGACTGGGATCATTTACAACCACATTTATGATCGTTTGAAGCTGCATTTAAACTGCATTTTGGAAGTTCAAAATCGGGGCACCATATCAGTCCATTATATGGAGAAAAATGCTGAAATGTTTTCCTCAAAAAACATAATTTCTTTACGACTGAAGAAAGAAAGACATGAACATCTTGGATGACAAGGGGTTGAGTAAATTATATGTGAATCTTTGTTTTGGAAGTGGACTTCTCCTTTAAGATATATGGAGATATAACTCCTTTTTTTTCCTTTTTTGTTACTCTATGGTATTTTCTGGCAAGTTTATTTTAGAGTTTAGTTTGTATGCATTTTTGTGAGCTGTAAAAAAAATTGGTTTAAGATCATTTAAAATATATAGAGCTTGCTGGAAAATGCCATTCTTTTATCTGGATTGACAAGCCATTAGTCTTGTGCAAACAAACTACATTTGCTGAATCAGTGCTAAACGCTTCCTTTCTTTGTGATAAATTCAAAGACTAAACTAATAAACTATAGTAAACAAGCAAACAAACAAAAAATAAACGTACAGAGATATGATATCAGCAATAATACCGTTTAATTAGTGCTGTCAAATGATTAATTGCAATTAATTGCATACAAAATAAAAGTTTGAGTTTGCCTAATATATGTGTGTGTAATTATGTATTATGTAGCACATCCACAAGCAAGTATATGTATTTATTATATTTTTTATAGAAATTATATATATATATATATATATATATATATATATATATATATATATATATATATATATATACACACATATACAGTACTGTGCAAAAGTCTTAGGCCACTAGTATTTTCATCAGCTAAAAATGGTTTAAAGTCAGTTAAAGTCGGTCTTTTGCTGTAGTGTGTCAGTAGGAAATATCAGTTTACATTTCTAAACATTCATTTTGCCATTAATTATAATAATCCAGTGAGATTTTTGTGTGGAGCACAGGCTGTTGTCAGACTCCTTGTGCAAACAGAGATCTGATCTCTCCATCATTCAATCCAGTCTGTCTTAAGAAACAGAAAAAACGGAGACAGACTAAATCCAGAAGAACTGTGGCAACATCTCCAAGATGCTTTAAGAGACCTACACCTACAAAGCTACAGTACTGTTAACATTTTTAGACAGTTAGGCACATAAAATGAGGATGCTGTCAAAAACAATGTCATAAATAGATTTTCTTTATCAATGAACTTCTATTAAATAAAATAAATAAGCATTTGATGTGACCATCCTTTGCGTTTAAAGCAGCTTTTGCCCTATGTGCACTTGTGCAGAGTTTTTCAGGTAGCTTTGCAGGTAGGTTACTTGAAGCAACTTGGAGATGTTGAAACAGTTCTTCTGGATTTACTCTTTCAGTTTTCTGTTTCTTCATGTCATTCCAGAGACAGACTGGATGATGATGAGATCTCTGTGTGGAGCACTGGCTGTTGTCAGACTCCTTGTGCAAACAAAAATCTCATTAGATTATTACGATTAATGGCAAACAGAATGTTTGGAAATGTAAACCGATATTTTTTTATTGACACACTACAGCAAAAGATAGAAATAACTTTCTTTAACCATTTTTTAGCTGGTGAAAATACTAGTGGCCTAAGACTTTTGCACAGTACTGTGTATATATATATATATATATATGTATTTATATATACATAATAATTGCACACACATATATTAGGCAAACTCAAACTTTGATTTTGTATGCGATTAATCACGATGAATCGTTTGCCAGCCCTACTTTTACTATACTGTGTCCTTATCCACAATGAACGTTTCCATATGATCAACAGCCATCTTTACTAATGTGTGTACCGTACCCTCTCTATCTGTCTCTCTCTGTGCTCCCCGTTTCCTCTCTTTAACCCTTCACCTCTGACCTCTGACCCCTGAAGACTCCAGCAGCTGCTGAGCGACAAGAAAGAGGAGGATGAGGAGGAAGAGGTGGAGGAAGACAGGTTTGTCCCTGTGTCTCTCTTTCCCTTCTTTACCCTCTATAATTACCCATAACCCCCCTTGTTTCATCTCTGCTTCATTCTGATTGTCTTTCAGCAGGTAGTTTCCAGCCTTGGAGAACAGTCCACAAAATGTTTATACTTTGCACTTCGTACTTTTTTCCTAAAATACACCTTAAAGTAATGGGTGAATCTCACAAAATCTGTTAAGGACATGTTTGGGTGACATTTCACCAACACATGTTTCAAGTTTCCATAAGGTTTACCTGTAATTCTCTGAACGTAAACACTGGACATTTATTTATGATGATTTTCTATCTTCTCTTTGAAGTTGCTGCTGTACTTTGATGACTATATGTAAATGACCTCTGTTATGATTGACTAACCTCTGATGCAGCAGTATTCATTTAGTATTATTGATCTTAATATATATATATATATATACCATTTAACTTCTCTGTTGCATCATGTGTCTGTCATAACACCATGTTATCTTTCCTTCCCTCCTAATTTTCTGTTTCGTTTCAGATAATCTATGCTGCATATAAAACGTGTATATATGAAAAACATTACAAATCAGATTTAAATGTCTAGTTTTGATTTTTCCAGCAGTGCCAACAAAGATGAAACACCTGAGGGCGAACAGAAGATTAGCGAGAGAGAGCAGTTAGAATCGACCAATCAAGAGCCAGAGATGGTATGATTGACAGCACTCTTGTCCTATCAGAACACGTTTTAAGGGTGGAGCTCATCATTCAGTCTTTGATAAAAAAAAAATATATATATTTCACTCAGGAGACAAGTGACCGTGAGGAGGGGGATGGAGAGGAAGACGAGGAGGAAGTTGAGGAAGAGGAAATGGATGCTGAGGAGAGCTCTGACGAGTCTGACTCTGACCTGGATGAGAAGGGTACTGATGTTTGTTCTAAAATAATAACTGTACCTTAATATGATTTATAAAATGACTGTTTTTTTCTCATTAAATTCACATTAAAGTATGATTTTAGTAAGCCAGTTCTATTTAAAGTAATTAAGTTCAAGAGAGTTTTGCTATTTTGCAAATGTACAATAAAGCACATGTAAGTACTACTTTTAAAATGTTGGCTATATAATGTCTGTCCTTTTGTAAACTTAATTTTGAAGTATTTTTGCATTGTTTTTGCATTGATTAGAGGACTTCCAGGCAGATCTGGCCAACATTACGTGTGAGATCGCCATCAAGCAGAAGCTGATCGATGAGCTTGAGAACAGTCAGAGACGTCTGCACACGCTCAAACAACAATATGAGCAGAAACTCATGATGCTGCAGTGCAAAATCAGAGACACGCAGCTGGAGCGAGATCGTGTACTGCAAAACATGGGTAAGGACACGTATACCACTGCTACGCTATACGTTATGCTGGGGTCAATTTAAAGAAGTCCACTTCCAAAATTACATGTCACATTTAATGTCCATCTACAAATATTTACTATAGTAATATTTAGAAGTAGTATTTATCATGCATACGTGCAGCAGCGCTGGACAGCAAAATGGATGCATTTGCATGACTTTCTAACATTTACAGATAAAATGTGACTGTGACCGATCCATTATGCGCCAAGGAAAACACGTCTCAAATGCATTAAACAGCACAAATATATTTGCTGTTTGCCATGGTGGATCGATTTTAACCATGATCGACATTAAGGGCTGCTTAAGAATGAGCGTCACATCAAATTATCTTGACTCATTGAACCTCGATCAAATTAGCGTGATTGCGTGAACTAAGCCCCAGTTGATTTGTTAGGTTATTTTAAGTCAGTTTGTGGACTTTAATCCCCTCTTTTCTTAGCATCTTTTATGAAACAGGCCTCAGGAATAGATTGAGCTTTAAATATTGGGCATTACATACTGAAATGAAGCCTTGTATTTTGGGGTGAGAGGTTGAAAAACAAGTAATTTTTATTTTTAAGTATCTTAATAAGTAAAAAAAAAATAAAAAAAATAAGTAATCAGTTATTGACGTTTAATGAATGATTCTGAAAATGTTTCTTTGGACAGTCAATGATGAATAATTTGTAATGTGGCCTGAAAATAGGGTTCACTTTGATTTCATGATGACTTTAAAATGTAAAAAAAAACTAAGTTAAATTGATTTTACAGCCATGGCTTTTAACACACATTCAGTACTCGGGGTTCCCACGGGTCCTTGAAATCCTTGAAAGTTTGTGAATCTAAAAAAATGTTTTCAAGGCCCAAGAAAGTTTTTGAAAATAAACATATATAGATTTTATTTTATAGAAGTTTTCTGGAAAAATTCCATATTATTCCCTCCCCATAAATGTCAAATCTTTATTTCTTTCAAGTTTAAAATCAGATTTTTGCTTCAAATTAAAAGTTGTAGAAACATGACCATTTTCCTTAACAAAATAAATATCTAAATTGAAAAATTAATTTCTGCTTGATGTTATATTGTTATTATATTATAGTTATATTGTTTCAAATCAAGAAACAGGTTTGGGTTGTCTGATAATAATAATATAACTTTTTAGTCTCTATGCACATTTGATAGTAGCTTGAGGATGCAGAGGTTAATTTTTTTGTTCGTTATCAATCAGTAACATCTGTAAAAATTGTAGCAACCTCAGTTTTATATGGTTACATTTATTCTGACCCAGTTTTTTTTTTTTTTTTGAATTAAGCACTGATCTCCCATAGTAGCAAGCATACATTTTAAATCATGATAAACACAGTTAAAATGGTACCTAAGTACCATGGTAAAAATATAACTACATGGTTTTATAGGTAGCCTATTTGTATGAAAAACGGTAGTCTAAAAACATTCAGTATAAATGCACACATGCTGTAGCTTAATCACATATAAATACATACTATAATTATATACCATTATTGATAATTATGGACCATTATTAGATCACGTTTGAGTCTGGCCTGAAGTTTACCCTGATAAAAGCTAAAGAAATTCTTTTGTTTCTTGTTTTTGTTTTGTTTTGTTGTAGGCTCTGTGGAGTCATGCTCTGAGGACAAGACCAAAAGGATAAAAGCAGAGTACGAGAAGAAACTCAGTGTCATGAACAAAGAGCTCCATAAACTCCAGGCGGCTCAGAAGGAACACGCTCGCCTACTGAAGAACCAATCTCAGTACGAGAAACAACTGAAGAAACTACAGCTGGATCTGGCAGAAATGAAGAAAACCAAAGTGAGAGTCACCATGGAGACATGGCTGTGCACTGAATCACTGAAAACATGCTGAATCACCGTTACAACATTAAATATTTGATTATAAACAGCGCCTCCCAGTGGTCACCAGATGCAACACCTCTACGTCAACATACTGCTGAAATAATTTAAGAATTTGGTCCTTTTCACAAAATCTCCACTAAATTGTTTGTGGAAGACTATAAAAATAAATATTAACATATAAAACTGAATTTGTTTCTTACATAATATAAAGCATTATAACCATGCTATAGAAACAGTTATAAATATCTATTATAAATATCAGTAGTTCAATATTCAATTAGATTTGTGATTTATTTATTTATTTTTTCTAGAATTAAGATAATTCTAAGATTTCAACTATGAAATTAATTGAATTTTATACTATTTTGCCCTTCTTCTTATGTTGTATGAGTAGTATGGTAGCTATTCTAACATACTCCATACTTTTGAATAGTAACAGTAGTCCAGAGTCTGATCTGTGTGATTCATTATTATGACCCAAATCCTACAGTTAATCCAGTATTAAAATGAGCTGACTGTTGCTATGGTGACTGTTGTCAGGTGCGTCTGATGAAGCAGATGAAGGAGCAGCAGGAGAAGAGCAGGATGGCCGAATCCCGCAGGAACCGTGAGATCGCCACACTGAAAAAGGACCAGCGCAAACAGGAGGTGCATGATGGGAAAATAACACTATTGCAGCATAAACAAGCCAACTAACAGTGTTTATATGTTCAATGTGTTGTGTGTTTCTCTCTTGTACAGCATCAGCTAAAACTGCTCGAAGCTCAAAAGCGACAACAGGAACTTATTCTGCGAAGGAAAACTGAGGAGGTGAAATATTCCCCTCATTTTGCCTCTACTGTACCTCCAAAGTGTGACACATTGATGTGTTTTTAATCACAGAATAATATTTATCCATTTATAATATATTATTAAGGTTATACATTTTATTTCTTTAAACCTGCAAATACTCTGAAAATAAATGTCACTTGCATTGCTATTTCTATGTAATGTGCTTCAGCACTTCAGTGGTGTTAATGTTAAAAACTAAAACTAAAACTATTAAAAATAGCTTTTGATGACTAAAGTAAAGATGAAATAAAATAATATATAAATATTTGATGAAAACTTAACTTAACTTAACTTAACTTAACTTAACTTAAAAAAAAAAAGAAAAGGAAGAAAGAAAGTTGGAAATGTAGCCCTGGAAAGTAACTGAAATAAGTTAAAACTGAAGTACCAGAGTTACTAAAACTAAAACTGGAAGAGAAAAAAAAAAACTAATAAAAATTTAAAAAGCACATAACAACATTACTACAACATAAAAACAAAATTTTTCAAATAAAGGCTAATTCAAATTATTAATTGATATTGTAATATAATATAAGTAATACTGAAATAACACTGATACACTCTTATACACTTTTACCTTGGCAACAAAAAAAAGTGTAATTTTTAAAGTAGTAAAAATTAAATATTAAAAAATATTAAAAAAAACACAAATGAATAAAAAATGACAAAACGCATAACAAAATTATTTTGAAAATTAAATTATACACATAAAAGCTAATTAAAAATATTGGTAAATACTGAAAAACATTATCAGTGTTGAAAACATAAGTGCCAGATGCTTTTTGGAGCCAATAATAATACATTTTAACATTATAATGACTTACTGCTTTATAATGCTTTATAAGTGAACAATTATGGTAACACTTTACAATAAGGTGTCATTTGTTAACATTAGTTTATTAGTTTAGTTTAATGTATTAACTAACATGAATGAACAATCAACAATACAATTATTACACTGTTTATTAATCTTTGTTAATGTTAGTAAAAATACAATCGTTCATTGTTCATGTAGGTTTACAGTGCATTAATGTTAACAAACACAACTTTTGATTTTAGTAATGCATTAGTAAATGCTGAAATTAACATTAGATTAGATTAATAAATGCTGAAAAAGTATTGTTCATTCTTAGTTCATGTTAACTAAAATACACAAACGCAACACTTTTGTTTTTGCCCCGATTTTTCATGAGCTGAACTCAAAGATCTAAGACTTTTTCTATGTACACAAAAGGCCTATTTCTCTCAAATATTGTTCACAAATCTGTCTAAATCTGTGTTAGTGAGCACTTCTCCTTTGCCGAGATAATCCATCCACCTCACAGGTGTGGCTTATAAAGATGCTGATTAGACAGAATGATTATTGCATAGGTGTGCCTTAGGCTGGCCACAATAAAAGACCACTCTAAAATGTGCAGTTTTATATTTTTTATTTTTCATCAATAAAATGCACCTGTGTTCGTTGTCCATAACATACGCCTGCCCATACCATAACCCCACCACCACCATGGGCCACTCGTTCCACAACGCTGACATCAGTAAACCGCTCACCCACACAACGCCATACACGCTGTCTGCCATCTGCCCTGTACAGTGAAAACTGGGATTTATCCGTGAAGAGAACACCTCTCGAAAGTGCCAGACGTCATCGAATGTGAGCATTTGCCCACTAAAATCGGTTACTACGACAAACTGCAGTCAGGTCGAGGCCCTGATGAGGACGACGAACATGCAGATGGTTCCCTGAGATGGTTTCTGACAGTTTGTCTAGAAATTCTTTGGTTATGCAAACCCAGTTACACGTGGTCTGCGGTTGTGAGGCCGGTTGGATGTACTGCCAAATTCTCTGAAACGCCTTTGGAGACGGCTTATGATAGGGAAATGAACATTCAATTCACAGGCAACAGCTCTGGTGGACATTCCTGCAGTCAGCATGACAATTGCATGCTCCCTCAAAACTTGCGCTGTCTGATAAAACTGCACATCTTACGCCGGTTTCACACTGCACTGTGTATTTTGGCCATAATCAATACATTGCCACTGAAAGCGAGCGTAAGCGGCGCAGCAAAAATAGACGATCGCTGCACTGACGCTTCTGCTCTGCTCCTGCTACGCGCTGCCGCGCCGCCACTGCGGGCGGTGTGAATGCTCTCATTCATTAACATGGGCGGCGAAAAAAATATGCGCTGCTTACGTCTTGGTTACACATGCAGTGTGAAACCGGTGTTAGATTCGCCTTTCACTGTGGCCAGCCTACCTGGCAATAATCATGCTGTCTAATCAGCATCTTTATAAGCCACACCTGTGAGGTGGATGGATTATCTCGGCAGAGGAGAAGTGCTCACTAACACAGATTTGTGAACAATATTTGAGAGAAATAGGCCTTTTGTGTACATAGAAAAAGTCTTAGATCTTTGAGTTCAGCTTATGAAAAATGGGGGCAAAAACAGAAGTGTTGCATTTATAATTTTGTTCAGTGTAGTTAACTAATGTTAACTAATGAACCTCATTTGGTAAAGTGTTACCAAAATTGCTATAAAAACATTGATCCTTCAATTTAGGTATTTGGATATATTTAATTTATTTTGACAGTCGATTAATATATTGATTATTTTCTTAATATCTCAGTTCATTTTGGCAAGTTAGAAAAGGCCAAACTGCTTTTTTCCAGTTTCCTATAGTGACCACTGCTGTGTTTTTCAGGTGACCGCTTTGAGAAGACAGGTGCGACCCATATCAGGAAAGGTCACACGAAAGGTGAATCTGCAAGAGACAAGCCAGGACCTCTCTCACAGACCACCCGCAGGTCGCACATACTCGGCCTCAGGGGCACCTAATGGAACCAGGTACGTTATACAGGCTTCATGTGCATTAATGTGTGTACTGGATATGACCTCATTTTGCAGTGATGGACAACTTTGTTTGCTTTAGATTATACCATCGCAGGCCGGTTGGAATATACTCTACTCGAGTGGCTCGTGGGAAATGGCAGAGTCTGGAACGCCGTATCTCCGACATTATCATGCAGCGCATGACCATTTCCAACATGGAGACCGACATGAATCGTCTTCTAAAGGTACAAATCAACCTGTTATCATCAGAAACACCTACTTAACAATGGTAAATCTGTCTTAATGCTAATGTAATTGTGAGATAACGTGTGTTGGGAAAACGTTTTAAAAGTGATGCATTACAATATTGCTTAAAAAAGTAAAAAACTAATTGCATACCCAGTTAAGGAAAGAAATGCATTATGCTAATTTTGTGTTACTTTTTGTCAGATATTTTGTTGAAAAATGTAAAAGTAATGTGTGACTTAAATAGTTACTCATGTGATCTGATTACATAACTTGCGTTACCCCCAACACTGAAAATAACATTTACATTCCTAAAATAAAAAAATAAGGCTGTGTACACACTAGTTTAGCTTCTCGTCATTTGAAAACCCTTCCACAGCAACGTGAAGAGCTGACGCGCCGGCGGGACAAGATCAGCAGGAAGAGGGAGAGACTGCTGGCGGAAGAACCGGAGGTAGAAAAAGACGTTCAGTCTCTGAATGAGGAGCTGGAGTCTCTGCTGGCCAACATCGACTACATCAATGACAGCATCTCTGACTGCCAGGCCAACATCATGCAGATGGAGGAAGCAAAGGTGAGGCAACTTTTAGTCAGTTTATTAAAACAAATCTTAAAACTCTAAATCAGTTCACTGGAATTGCTCTAGTTGCTTCTGAATGACAGGGTCCCTGTGCAGTGTTCACCCTGCATGTCATCAAATGTATGACTTGCATGACGCATACTAACATAATATACTTCTGTAAATAAATATATATTATTGTACGTTTGTGTAACATACATGTGTATATAATGCATTCATGTGTGTATATATATATATATATATATATATATTAATATACTTTTATGATTAATTGAGTATTAAATTTGATTATTTGAAAGTAAAATCGATAAGTGATAAATGTAAATCTGTTGTGATGTTTAATTTGGTTGTGTAACATGTAACCATCACATCTTGCACATTTTTTTATACATGAACATAGAAACTAGGGCTGTACAATATGGACCAAAAAAATACTGTATGATTTTTTTTTTTTGGATCAATATTGTGATTTTGATTTCAATTGCAGTGTTGACACTATTTCTTCACACACACTTTACATACATAAATGCTTTACTCATAAATGCAGTGCTCTGCTTGACCACATACAGTCAAACATTCAGACACCTTCTCACATTATCACAGTTTATTCGCTATATTTTAGAAAATGGTCATAAAATATGACAAGAACTCAAGAGTTAAACTTTGTCAGAACAAATTCAACTTGATAATGTCAGATAACTTTGTTAGAAATGTATCTAACGAAACATGGTCAGGTCAAAGTGTCAAATCAAGTTTTTGGTCCCAATTTTTTTTTTTTTATCAATTTTAATGGTAGTCCACTGTATGAAGAATTTTTGGCTATAATATGTCACAGTTTATTTTGCTATCCTCACTTACATGAATGAACTATAGTGTCCTACACCCACTAGTATAAAATATCTAAAAATTGATCTGGTGTCTGAATAATTTTTGGTTTGACTGTATCTGAAGTAGCTGTGGAGTATTTCACTTGTTTTATGAACCCATGTTTTAGATTTTTTTTTTTTTTTTTAGTAAAATTTTACAAATTTTAATTCCAATTTCGATACCACAGCAAAAACTACTAGCCTAACTAATATAAAGTCAAAACATAATTAAAGAGAAAACATTTTGTAGTAAAACAAGAGCAATTAATCAAATTACAAGTAATAACACAAATAAATACAACAGAAGAAATGCAGATTTAATTTAATTAATTAATTACATGCACTTTCTATAATCTGAATCAGTTTTCTGAAATGACACTGCATCAGTTCACTGAAACAATTCTGAATCATTTCACTGACATTAAGCACCATCACTGAAATTACCCTTTAATGTTTCAGTCATTTAACTGAAATGATCAAATTCTGATTATCTGATTTTAACCATGGCAAAAAGTATACTTCACTTTTTACGTGTATGTGAGGGACAGCTTACAGTAAGCATGACTCAAATTTTGTCATCAGAATAGTATATGCGCATGCTGTATGCGCACCACACAATTTTTGTAACCACGAGTACTTTGTACGCACAGGTCGCACATGCGTATTTAAGTTAATTTGCAGTAATCAGTTGTTCCACAAGGTGGCAACACTGTTGTTTCAAAGTAGAAAACTAAACTAAACAGACAAAACAACAAAATAGCGGAGACTGCAATAACAACAGACAAGCTTGTGAGCGAGAGTATATGAAACAGCTTAAGCGTTGGTTTTAAAATGTTCAAAAATATTTGTTACGGTCATAATGTAGAGGGGAAGATAGAGCTGACACTGTACATGGATGAAAACGAAGTATACTTTGGGCTTAAGGTAGATGGAAACAGGGTTGCCAGGTCTGCAAAACACACCCTAATTACTAATCAAAACTAGCTCTTTCATGTTTTTTTTTTTCTGTGGTTTTTCCACTCCATCAGAATCATATTATTGGGGGAGGTGGGGAGATCGCTTTAACCCACAAATTAAAAAACAACCTGCTGCAACAGTGTAAAAGTAGCCCAGTTCTGCCAAAAAAACTGTGGACACCATATGTTGCTTTTTCCTGCTTACATGTTTGTGAGTCATATCAGATCTGTGCCACATGGGATGAAAAAAATCTGGCCTAAATCAAACCACTGAAGTTAATCTTAATCAGGGGTTCTCAGGGTCACTAGAAAGTTACTGGCAGGATTTGAGCAAAACTCTGCAGGAAAACGGACCTCGAGGGCCAGAGTTAAGAACTCCTGGTCTAAATCGAGTTTGAATTAATTATATTGTGGGCTTACTTTTGTTGTTCATATGTAGGAGGAAGGTGATGCTGTTGATGTTTCGGCTGTGGTTGGTTCCTGCACTCTGACTGAAGCTCGATTCCTACTGGACCATTTTATGTCCATGGCCATCAACAAGGTATGCCATCACAAAACTGTTATCTTGCTTTGGAGTCCGTGTTAGAAGCTATAATGTTACAAGATTCATTCTTAGACACAGCTTCATCCATTTATTAAAACACTGGCTTTCATCCTGACTGCGTGGCTTCAGGGTCTGCAGGCTGCTCAGAAGGAATCTCAGATAAAGGTGTTGGAGGGGCGTCTTAAGCAAACTGAGATCAACAGTGCCACTCAAAACCAACTGCTCTTCCACATGTTGAAAGAGAAGGCAGAGTTTAACCCAGAACTGGATGCATTGTTGGGGAATGCTCTGCAAGGTAGGGACACTTTTTCTTGGGCTTATCCATTACCCCCTTCACCCTGGGCCCTAAGAATTACACAGAGACTCTGTCTGTACTGCTCAGCCCTGCTAGCATGCCAGCATGCTCAGATTCTGCTTTTCCACTGGGGCTGGTGCCAGATCCAGTGCCAAATCTCAAAGTGGGCTGTGTTTTTTCACATAAAAAAACCTAGACTGTTGCGCAAATCCTGTTTCCTGTAACCAGCAAGGTCTTGATCAGTCGTTGGGAAATGAGCCCTGGCCAAGCACTGGCACCAGTACATGCTCCTGGACCAGCCCCAGTAGAAAAGTGGTAATGGTGAGCAATTTTGCCAATTATAAGAAGCCCAGAACTTGTTTTGTGATTCTGCAAAAACCCTAATGCATCTGTAGACTCTAGGGCAGGGATAGCCAACCTTTCTCCTGGAGGGCGTCCATCCTGCAGAGTTCAGCTCTAACCCCAATCAAACCTACCTGAACCAAGGTCTTCAGGATTACCTGAAAATAACAAGCAGGTTTAGAACTGAAGTCTACAGAATGTTAGCTTTCCAAGAAGCAGTGTTGTCTACCCCTGGTCTAGGAATTGCACGACTAGTCAATTACTTGTCCCACCAGTTGATGTGTTGAGTCTTTGACTAGTCATGAAGTTGCCTAAGCCAATAATTCTTGCAAACCACACTGAAACTAATCAAGTATTGCCCAAATGCTGTCAGAAACTATAAGCATGTGTGGTTTTATGCACAGTTACCTATTGCAAATCTGTCAGGGTTGTTTGACTCGTGACCGGACTTGGACACATTTTCATGGTCTTTGTCTTCTGTACTTGGGAGCATTTGGAATCGCTCTTGACTCAAACTTGACACCCCATTGGTCTAGGCCTTGACTTGCACTAAACCTACTCAGGTCTCAGTCTGGACTTGGACTCATGAGCTGGTCTTCGCTACAACACTGAACACTATGGTGTGTTGAGTTTGTGGTCTCAGCATTAAGTCCGGTCCACATTGCAGCTTATATTGCACAAGAACCACTGGTTTAGACAGGAAGAGATTGCCTGAACCACTTGTCTGACCAGTTCACTTTTGGATACCTTTAATCAACGGTGTCCAATCCTGCTCTAGGAGGGCCAACGTCCTGCGGAGTTTAGCTAAAACCTGCTCAAACACACCTGTCTGAAAGTTTTTAGCAGAGGTCCTAAAGACCTTTATTAGCCATTTCAGGTTTGTTTTATTAGGGTTGGAGCAAACTTTGCAGGACATTGTCCCTCAAGGAGCAGGATTGCACATCCCTGCCTTAAATGGTGCCATAATAACCTACCTACATGCAACACAGTGGTAGCTCAATTAAATAACAATGAATCGGTCCTCATTAAAGGCTGTACTGACCGAGCAAGTTAGTGGAAAAGTAGTAAGTATTACATATTGTATACTTTAAACAAACTCTTTAAAATAATCAAAGCAAACATGGGAAAATAATTCATCCTTGAAAGCACTCACTGTAGCAGCCAACATGCTTGGAAAACTGTTTGACTGTGGACTGATACAAACCTTTACACCCCTTTACTGCCAGAAGTTACTTACTCAGAAGCTGTCCTTTGAAATTACTGACCCGTGAGTATGTTGTCTAAGACTAAATAGGTAGCTGATTACAGTGAATTAGTGAAACACAGGCTTTCCATGGAATTTTAAAATCATTATACTCAGACCTGGAAAATCTTGGAAAAAGTCATGGAAATATGTTGCATAAAAGGAGTCGGAACTTTTGAAATATCTATTACATTTTCACATTGTACTGTGGCTTAGGGTTAGGGTATGAATCTTTGAATCCCGTCATACCATATAACTTCATTTCTGATCTTTACTGAGTATTATTATTAGATTTTTGTTGTAGTTTGTTGGTTTATATCTCTTTTATTTTTGTTACATTTGTTTTTGTTTTGATCTGGGGGAATGCATTTTGATTCCTTTGTTGCCTTTTTTTGTTCCCCTGTTGGCTGATTTGAAACAGAACTAGGTAACATGCCCTTGGGTGAGTACCAGTAGCCACACTCTCTCTGTAATGAGTGCATGGGTCTACCTCTTCGGACTAACCACAGGCTAGCGGTCCCGTCCGCAGGTGCATGAGGCTTCTGTTCATCTGTCCACACCTCCTTTACCGTTTCTTACCATATTAAAACATCAATCCCCAGCTATCAACATGCTACTTATTAGCATTAGCATACATCACAGTCCGGCAGCAGGAAAACAAGTGACTCTTCCAGACCATGTACGACTAATTTTTTTCCCCCTCTTTTTTAAATGATTTACCATTTGTGTTCCCTCATCCCTCTTCTCCACAACTTTTTTGCACTAACTTTGATGATAGCCTCTTTCCGGTCACAGCTGATATCAGAAACCGATTTGGATCAGCGTTTCACATCAACTAAAGAAACTAGCATGGTAGCGCTGTGCTTATTTTCATTTGCTTTTTTTTTTTTACTACCACACTCTCAAAAGCCTCTTTTAAACATCCCAGATAACAGTGCCAGTGTGATTTTTGCCTCAATTCAAGTATTTTGCAAGTCCTTTCAAGAAATTGTTCTGGTGTAAATTAGATGCCCATTGAATATTCTTTCAATATACACTCTCTTATTTCTATGCTTTTTTCTTTAGAAAATGGAGATGATAGCAGTAGTGACGAGTCAACCCCAAGTCCTGCAGTGGAAGGAAAGTAAGTTAACTTGCTAATGACAAATATGTTTGTTTTCATTGCTGTACCTTCAATGAATGAGCAAATCCAAGTCAATATCTCATCCCACAATTTAGCACCCTGGCCTCAGACCTCATGAAGTTATGTGGTGAGACTAAATCTAGGACTAAGGTATGGGTCAAATTACCTTCATTTTACCTTACCCAAAGCTTTATAACTATGAGATTTTAAGTGCAAACCAAGTGTGATTCACAAGCTAGAATCAGTGCCACCTTAATAAAGACTCAGCTGGATTTAGGATGAAAGTTTTGCTAAATGACAACCGATTCCTTGCATATTTTGTTCCTCACTTTGAGCACGTCTGTTTGTTTTGCAATAATTGCAAAGGCACGAAGAAGGACCACTACTCAGATGGAGTTACTCTATGTAAACAACTGTGATTCTGGCCCGGACACACCGACAAGAGACTTCTCTGTCCCTCTACACCCAATGGCTGAGACATCCGAGGGAGCTGGAGACCTGGAGTCAGCTGGAAATACAGTCAGAGATCGAGACTACATGCTCCCTCCTGCTGGCTTGTCCTCTAGAATGGGTAGCATGTAAGTATATAGTAATCTCTAACCTCACTAACTAAAAGCTCAATGCTTACTAACTGCTCCACCTCACATCATGCATGAACTAACTACTCCTTTCTTATGCTTACTTTACAATGCCCTTTTTTCACCGAATGTTGTGTCTTGTTAGGACTGATCTCATCAGATCACTTCCAGTGTACAGCAGTTAACAGTTTAGACCGCATCAAAGATGGTCTTCTCTAATATAGGGTGTTGCTTTTATTCACTTGACTTTTATGACTGTTCCACATGTTCTGACTGGCTAACAACACTATACAACAAAACTTTGTTTGGTATTCATGAACTTATGATAATCGAGCAATGTAAGCCATGTGGGCTACTTATCTAGTGGGATAAGCTGTATACTTCTGGCAACCATTTTTGCCTTCTGGCATCAGTCTGTTTACCACAAATTTATATCAAATAAACAGCTTTACAAGAAAGTGTGGTCAAAAATAACACAGCTGTGATGATCTACAGCAAAAGGCTGAGACTATTTATTTCCCCATTTACACGTTGAAATAACATCACATTTCACTTAAAAAATTAAAGAGGTGAAAAATTTTTCAGGTTTGTCCTAACAGTGCCATATGTAGCGGTTATTTTCAAAATAACCTTTTACCAGTAGTGTTGGATATTTTCAAAATATCTGTTAGTCAGTAGTGGCAGATATTTTCAAAAAAAAAAAAAAAACTGTAAGTAATGCTGAATATTGTCCAAATGTCTGTTTACCAGTTGTTGTGGATATTTTCAAAATATATGTTTGTCAGCAGTTATGTATATTTTTAAAATACCTGTCAGTTGTTTTGGATATTTTCAAAATAAGTGTTTGTCAGTAGTTGTGGATGTTTTCAAAATAATGTTTGTCAGTAGTTGTGGATGTTTTCAAAATATCTGTTTGTCAGTAGTTGTGGATATTTTCAAAATAAATGTTTGTCAGTAGTTTTAGATATTTTTAAAATATTATTTGTCAGTAGTTGTGGATATTTTCAAAATAAGTGTTTGTCAGTAGTTTTGGATATTTCCTAAATATCTGTTTGTCAGTAGTTTTGGATATTTTCAAAATATCTGTTTGTCAGTAGTTGTGAATATTTTCAAAATAATGTTTGTAGTTGTGGATATTTTCAAAATAAATGTTTGTCAGTAGTTTTAGATATTTTTAAAATATTATTTGTCAGTAGTTGTGGATATTTTCAAAATAAGTGTTTGTCAGTAGTTTTGGATATTTCCTAAATATCTGTTTGTCAGTAGTTTTGGATATTTTCAAAATATCTGTTTGTCAGTAGTTTGGATATTTTCAAAATATCTGTTTGTCAGTAGTTGTGGATGTTTTCAAAATAATGTTTGTAGTTGTGGATATTTTCAAAATAAATGTTTGTCAGTAGTTTTAGATATTTTTAAAATATTATTTGTCAGTAGTTGTGGATATTTTCAAAATAAGTGTTTGTCAGTAGTTTTGGATATTTCCTAAATATCTGTTTGTCAGTAGTTTTGGATATTTTCAAAATATCTGTTTGTCAGTAGTTGTGGATATTTCTAAATTTGTTAATACTTGTGGATATTTTCAAAATAAGTGTTTGTCAGTAGTTGTGGATGTTTTCAAAATAATGTTCAAAATAAATGTTTGTCAGTAGTTTTAGATATTTTTAAAATATTGTTTGTCAGTAGTTGTGGATATTTTCAAAATGTTTTGTCCAGTTTAGATATTTTAAAATAATTGTTTGTCAGTATGGATATTTCAAAAATGTTTTGTCATAGTAGTATGTGGATTGTGGATATTTCAAAATATCAGTTTGTCAGTTTTTTGTGGATAATAACGTTTGTCATAGTTTTAGATATTTTTAAATATTGTTTGTCAGTAGTTTTGGATATTTTCAAAATGTCTGTTTGTGCAGAAGTTGTGGATATTTTCAAAATAATGTTTGTTAGTAGTTTTAGATATTTTTTAAATATTGTTTGTCAGTAGTTTTGGATATTTTCAAAATATCTGTTTGTCTGTAGTTGTGGATATTTTCAAAATATCAGTTTGTCAGTAGTTGTGGATATTTTCAAAATAATGTTTGTTAGTAGTTTTAGATATTTTTTAAATATTGTTTGTCAGTAGTTTTGGATATTTTCAAAATATCTGTTTGTCTGTAGTTGTGGATGTTTTCAAAATATCAGTTTGTCAGTAGTTGTGGATATTTTCAAAATATCAGTTTGTCAGTAGTTGTGGATATTTTCTAAATATCTGTTTGTCTGTAGTTGTGGATATTTTCAAAATAAATGTTTGTCAGTAGTTTTAGATATTTTTAAAATATTATTTGTCAGTAGTTGTGGATATTTTCAAAATAAGGTTTTGTCAGTAGTTTTGGATATTTCCTAAATATCTGTTTGTCAGTAGTTTTGGATATTTTCAAAATATCTGTTTGTCTGTAGTTGTGAATATTTTCAAAATAAATGTTTGTCAGTAGTTTTAGATATTTCTAAAATATTGTTTGTCAGTAGTTGTGGATATTTTCTAAACATCAGTTTGTCAGTAGTTGTGGATATTTTGAAATAAATGCTTGTCAGTAGTTGTGGATGTTTTCAAAATAATGTTTGTCAGTAGTTGTGGATGTTTTCAAAATATCTGTCAGTAGTTGTGGATATTTTCAAAATAGGTGTTTGTAGTTGTGGATGTTTTCAAAATAATGTTTGTCAGTAGTTGTGGATATTTTCAAAATAAATGTTTGTCAGTAGTTTTAGATATTTTTAAAAATTGTTTGTCAGTAGTTGTGGATATTTTCAAAATAAGTGTTTGTAGTTGTGGATGTTTTCAAAATATCAGTTTGTCAGTAGTTGTGGATATTTTCAGAATAAATGTTTGTCAGTAGTTTTAGATATTTTTAAAATATCTGTCAGTAGCTGTGGATATTTTCAAAGTAATGTTTGTAAGAAGTTCTGGATATTTTCAAAATAAATGTTTGTCAGTAGTTGTGGATATTTTCAAAATAACCTCTTGCTAATAGCACCAGATATTCTCAAAATAAATGTTTGCCAGTAGTTGCAGATGTATTTCAAATGACTATTTCCCAGTAGTACCAGAAAAAAATTTAAATAACTGTTTGCCAGTAGTGTCAGATATTTTGGTGAGTCACCCCAGAGTTGTTTGCCAAGAGTTTGTGGCAAATAACAGTGAAGTGCTCCAAATGTTTTTGCAGTGGTAACTCTTAATCCACCTCTTGGGTTTCAGCATTTTTAGTTTTAAAGAATAGGCAATGTTAGGTTATTTGTGTTTTTTATTATGCATGCTGCCCATCTTATTTTTGTGTCTTTTTTACGTTCAGTACTTGTGTTTTATTTTATGTTTCTGTCTTTCACATTGCAAATGGATCTTTAAAAGTAGCAGCTCTGGCAACAGACTTCCAGCAGGTGGGCAAAAGAGAGTCCCGGAACCATCCCCTCTGTCTCGCAGGAAGACTTATGACAAGGGACAAGCCCTGGCTGACAAGGCCAAAGCCAAAGAGATCACACAGTAAGAGCTAGCACCCCCCAGTGGCAGAAAGTTACTACTGCAAGTTTTGGAGGTTTTTGGTCTCTGCCTGTTTGTGCTGATTAAAGATCATAAAAGGAATACTGCAAACAGGATATGTATATAAAAAGTTTGGCGCATACGATAAAAAACAGGTTTTAAAGAAGCACGTTCTCTGACTTTTTCCCTAACTTGTCAGACAATAGCCACTTTACACTGACTGCAGTAACCACACTACTGGCTTTATGAAGAATGAGAAGAATAAAAAATAATCACATATTGTGTACAACTCAGAAGGGGGCCAAAATTCCAATTTAGAAAAATGATTGTTTTCAGTATTCCAGAAAATGGTATTTACATGGCATTTTCTAATTCAGAGAATTGTCAATAGTCGTGTTATTAGCAGTCCACGTAAAAAGTGGCCACAAAATGCCAAATTGGCTTCGCTTTGAAAATACAGAAGTCATAGATTTTGCCCTGCAGAATTTGTCGCATGGGAGTCAATAACCAATAGTCTAACACGAATAACTGTCCTTTCAAAATTAAATGTCTCTAAGGGGGTGACCAGGCCAACGTCTTTTTCACCACATGACGGCAACTAAAATCCCTCTATTGACATGGGGAGTAATATATTCAGTTATAATATTTATTTTCTCTAGAACTTATATAACGCAGTGTAAACTGAGGTCAAGAGAAGTTTTGCCTTACAAATGCTGCCTACTCTGATTATTTGCATCTGAAGTGTTTTTCATTTTTAATTTGCACTTAAATTAGACATTTCTCCTATGTTAATTGAATAACAGATTTCTCTGTGTGTGAGTGTTTGTGAATATGAATGTGCATGTATTTAAATTGTTTTCAGTGGTTAGAGGAGAAGCCTTGGACGGGGCCAAGCCTAATGTGCTCATGCATCTGACAAGATAGCATCAGTAAATCATAGTTCACAAATATTCAGAGGGAAATGGTTTAAACTTTGGTTTAGGAACTTGTATTTTTACTGCTTTTAAATAGAAATATCATCCCAACAGAAAATAGGGTGATTATGAAATTGCCAAAATATATAATAACATGTACACGGTTAATGCATTTTTGTTACATATATCCTATAACATACAGGAATGTGACTATAAGTGGTTTGTTTAAACGTTGCTTCAGTCAATCCCTGCTCTTTTCTCAAACAAAAGGGATTTTATAAGCCTCCCCACTCCAACTTAATTTTCTTTTTTCTATTTGGTTTTGCATCATACATTTTTTTTTTTTACTGCATGTGAATGAATTTCTGGACAGCGTTCAGAAATGGGCACGCATTCCCTATCATACTTTGTTTCATAAACAATTTTTGAAAAATTATCCAGTGCCATAAAATAATTTGTCTTTTTGATATTCTCTTTGATTGTTTATTTTAAGAACTTCATAACAAACTATAAACTATAAAGTATTTTTATGGCACTGTTTGCTGCAATGTGTGGATTAAAAAGAATGTCTCGATACACAAGATTTAATGGAGGAATCTACTGACTGTTGATTTTTTTGACATGCGTCAGAGGAGTGATCAACCCTGTTCCTGTGTCGAAGAGCAGTCGCGGCGGCTCTCTACAGTGTGTTCATATAGCCGAGGGTCACAGTAAAGCTGTACTGTGTGTCGACTCTACAGATGACCTACTCTTCACCGGGTCAAAAGGTCAGAACACCGTTCAACATTCTTTATATAGTTTATGCTAGTCTGATTTTGTTGTGCTCACCCAACCAATATTAGAAAAATAAAATGACTTTGGACTTTCAAGGTTTTTGGCACTCCAAACTAGCACTCCACCAATATTAACACTGTCAAGCACAGAAACAGGACCAACAAAAAGTAGAACTGTTTTATGAGTGTAGAGTTTGAGAAAAATTACTGGTCGTCCACACATTTACGTCATTGATACAAGCCGAGATGGAGTTGGTGGGGAAAGAAGTGGTGCAATGAGAATAGATCTTGGGTGTCTGAATAGCAGTGAAGCAATGTTAAAGCTATGATGATGGATAATGTGACCCAATGGAAGCATGTAGATGATGAAGAGTAAAGGACCAAGAACAGAGCCCTGGGGAACACCGTGTGACACAGGGGCAGTACTGGACTTAGCCTTGTGGATAGAGATGTAATACTGACGTTCAGACAGGTAGGAAGTGAGGGGATAGGCCAGTTCCAGAGCTACCAAGAGCAGAAAGTTATGAAATGAGAATACCGTGAAATTAATCCTTTCAGTTCCTTACTTTTTAGTACTTTGGTCTAAGCAATTTTTTATAAGCTGGCCCTGTTTCCTCCTTCAGACCGGACATGTAAGGTGTGGAATCTGGTCACAGGACAGGAGATCATGTCTCTAGGTGGCCACCCCAACAACGTGGTATCTGTGCGTTACAGCTCTAGTCTGGTGTTCACAGTCTCCACCTCCTACATCAAAGTCTGGGACATTCGTGACTCCGCAAAGTGCATCCGGACACTCACGTGAGTTCTTGTCCAACCTAACATGCATACTGGTCGTACATTCAGAAACTACAAGCATTCTTCAAATTACAGTAATCAGATTACCAATAATATTCATAGGTAATCAGAATACCACATACCATTGTTTTTGGACACTTCATTACACGTTCATTGCAATTAATTTAAAATGTATTATAGATTATCAGTATCACTGTTTTGATCAAAGATTTGGTAACACTTTCTATGAAGCCCATATTCATAATACATTATAAGATTATTCTTAAGGCATTATAATGAATGCATAATGCATTATAAAAAATCTTATAGTATGTTGTATCATGTCATGAGTATTCATAAGAACAGTTTTAATGTATTATAATGTTTACTTATTTGTGGTTATAGCTTTTAAGAGTATGATTACCTCCTCATAGTTATAACGTATTATAAGTCTCATATCTTGCCATGTTACGCATGTCACTTTACTTAAAGCATACAAAGACCACTTATAAGTAATAATAATAATAATAATAATAATAATATTTCTCAAAGAGCCATAAGATCAGGTATCAGATCAGATGAATGTGTAATATGACACATTTGTATTATCAGTTTGATTATTTTGAAGGTACTGCATGTCAGCTAGCAGTTATTATTATTATTAGTGTGCTAAATATATGCTAACACTGTATTTTGATGGTTCCCCAAAAGACGAACTTTGCAAGTACATGAACCTGCTACCTAACCTAACCTTGACCTAAGTCTACTAATACTCTGAGTGTTAGTTGACATGTAGTTGGAAAATTGCTTATTGTCAATAGACTAAGGGGACCATCAAAATAAAACGTAATATAATGTAAAAAATAAATGTAATATGATATAGTCCATTATAAATTAAGTAGATTTTATACGCTGTCCATTGTGTGTTATAAATAATCATAATCTTAAAAGTTATAACCTCAAATACTCAAGTATTATAATGTATTATATTTGTTGTTATGATTATTCATGAGATGATATAACATATTATAAGGTTTTTTTATAATGCATTATGCATTCATTATAATGCCTTAGAAATACCATTATAGTGTATTATAAATAGGGGCTTTGTAGAAAGTGTTACCTTAAGGGTACTTGTTTTTCACAAAGGCAGTGATTTTACTGTTGTCTTTACTATTCTGTTAATCAAATCTGAAACTAGATTTTCTGACATTTTGAAGCTGGAATTTGAAGACATACTATTTTGACTTCAACAGCTCTCCAAATTGGTTCAGATGATCCAGAGATTTAATGTTAATGAACACTTATTAAAAGCTTTTTGATATCCGTCTGGACACTCCTGTTTTGAAGTAATTGTACATTTAATAACTAAATGATCAAAATGGCCATTAATGTACTGATATTTATATTTTTTCACTCTCTGATTGTGTGTTTGTCACTTTAGATCGTCAGGTCTGGTGAACACGGGTGACACATGTGCCGCCAGTACGAACCGCACCGTGACCATCCCAGCCGGTGAGAACCAGGTCAACCAGATCTTTCTTAACCCGTCTGGAACCGTTCTCTACACTGCTGCAGGCAACTCTGTTCGTGTGTGGGACCTGAGACGGTATGAATTCAGCCCAGCATGCTTTACTTCACCTACTCAGGAGAGCTATAAATAATTTGCTACATCATATATCTGATTCTTTCACTTGTTTTATTCACATCTCTTTTTTTGTCAGATTTGTGTGTACAGGGAAGCTAACGGGTCATCTGGGTCCGGTCATGTGCTTGACTGTTGATCAGACTGGAAATGGACAGGATCTAGTTATCACAGGCTCCAAGGATCACTATATCAAGGTTTTTATATCTGCACTGGTCATTTCAAAGACATTAGCTGGCACTTTCCACAAGTAGGGTATAAAATAGAGCCTGAAATTAAACCTTGTGAAAATTTTAACTGTTATTTTTAGCAAGTGAAGCTATTAGCGCTTTTATTTTTGGTTTATTTTCTGAGGTTATTCATATTTTCAACCCTGTTACCAATTAAACTTCCTTGCATGTCTAAACAGTTTAGTTTAAACTAAATGCTACACAACAAAAAGCATGGGTAGTTCATATGAGTCAAGTTTTGTGTAGTACTAATGTTCAGTGAATGGGTAAATGTACCTGTCCACTTCCTGTTATGTGGTGACTGAAGATGGCTGAATACCATGTGACTGGATGTGTCATTTGTTTCTTTAGATGTTTGATGTGACAGAGGGTGCTGTGGGTAGTATCAGCCCTACTCATAACTTCGAGCCACCCCACTATGATGGCATCGAGTCCCTGGTGGTTCAGGGAGACTGCCTGTTTAGCGGCTCTAGAGACAACGGGATTAAGAAATGGGACTTGACCCGCAAGGACCTACTACAGGTACAACATGATTAAATAGTACATATTCAGGGGCCAAGCACCAAAGGTGCAAAGGCACCCCTTGTATCCATTAGACGACTTCTTCTTCTTCTTCTTCTTCTTCTTCTTCTTCTTCTTCTTCTTCTTCTTCTTGTTTTTTCTGCTCTTGAGTCTATGGCAGCCTACAGAATCACTTGTGGGAAAGTTCTAAAATTTGGCACACAGATAGAGAACATTAATAATAGCAAGTTTGGAGTCTCTGACTCAGAATCTCCAGCACCACTTTCGGACCATGATGGCAAAAAGTTATGGAAAGAAAGTTGATTAGTCAAACCGTTCTTGAATAATGTGTGAACAAATTTGATGAAAAGCCCACAAAAATGGATGTGAGGGTATATCTCTGCAACAATTTGGCGTAATGACACCAAACTTGTTGTGTGATATAACAACCATAACCTGAGGCTACCTGCTAATTTTGATGCGGTGCCACCTAGTGGTCAGGAGTTATGTTGGAGGAGCATGCCGAACCATACCCAATTTTCCCATGTCAGCCATTTTGGATGTTGGCCATTCTCAATTTTGCCATAAAATGCTATATTTTACAAACACATCGGGGTATCATTACGAAACTCAGTATGTATGTTCGGCACCATGCTCTGACAGTACTTGGGGGCTGGGCCACCTTGTGGCCAAAAGTTATAAAGAAATAAATGAATGCTAATAACATTTGATTAAATTGGCCTATTTTAATGAAAGTGATCTCAATATATTCCTTGCATCATGCTGAGAACATAGATACCGATTTTCCCATAGTCAGCTGAACTTCCTATCCACCATTTTTTGTTCATGTTGAAAACCTACTTTTTCTAACTCCTCCTAGACCGTTGGTCCAATTTTCACCAAATTTGGCTCAGATCATCTTCAGACAAAGCTAAGAAAAAGTTGTGAATTTCGTGTGGATATGTGAAACGGTTATCGATTAACAGATCAACAAATTTGCTGGAATCATGCCAAAGGTCTGTTTGCCATCCTTGGTCTGATTTTCACCAAAATTGAGTCAGATCATCTTCAGACTGTGCTGACACAAATTTATGGATTTTGTGTCAATAGATAAAACTGTTTTTGTATAGAAATGCAACAAATTTGAGCCATGATGCCAAAATGACTCTGAGGCTTTATCTCTCTGCAAAACCTTGACATATTGACAACAAACTTTGTGTGTGTCATTGGGTGCTTCTCATTTCTTATTTGTGCATCCTTGTTTCCTTTCCTCGCTTCCTTTCCTTGCGTCTTAGCTTAGGAAATGAGGACGGAGGAATCAAAGGATGAACATTGGAATATTCTTGACCACTCAAGCGTCACTTAAAAGCATCATCAGCTGCGCTAAAGGGATCTGCCCTTATGTTATTGAAAGCATTCATAATAAATATATTAATAAAGTAAGACATGTATGGTTTATTTAAATTGCAAAGGTAAAATATAAATGTAAATTATTACGACAGATATGAAGGGGGAGGAGAATTCATATGCGCATCAGTTTTTTCGCCGATAAAGACTTACGCATAGGATACACTTGTGTATCCTCGCTCAAGACTCCTCAGGAAGCCTCCTCACTCCTCCATCCTTGCCTCCTCGAGGTGCAATTAGAGAATTAGTCCTCAAAGATGGCTGAGCTTGATCGGTTTCCGGGTCATAGGATGGAGGATGGAGGACGGAGGAGCGAGGAAACGAGGAGGGATATTGAGAAGCACCCCTAGTCACCTCACATTGAACATACCACATCAATTTGATAACAGAGCCATCTATTGGTCAAAAGTGATAACCCATCAAATCAAATTACTAGTGGTTATTTTTATGATTTTTCACCCATTTTGACTTAAATCATCTTAAAATGGCTTTCAATTATTACTCATTGCTTGTGTTGCCTTGCTTGCTGAGTGCTTGGCCCCCTAATTGCTGCTTTCAGCTATATTTATATATTCTGGTAATTCCTCTGAAATCCTCCACCTCCCCACCACCACCTGTCTACATCTGCTACAGAATTTAGGTACTATTATGCTATTGGTGTCTATTGGTTGTGTATTAGTTTATCTTGCATATGCTCAAAGCAGCCTGTCTGTATATATATTGGCAGTAGGGTTGTCAAAAGGTACCAGGTTCGGTACTTTCGGTACTGAAATTTTAAAAACGTCCATTTCCTGCTTACATTTGAGCTCTGTTGAGCCGATTTTTAAACATCGCTGATTGGCCATAGTGTTCACGCGCTCAACAGACATGACTGTGATTGGCTACAATGATAAGCGCTTCAGGCTCCTCACGAGTGCTCACACATAAGCACGTTTTTAAAATTTCAGTACCGAAAGTACCGAACCTGGTACCTTTTGACAACTCTAGTAGCAAGTCCAGCAGCAGTGTGTAGCAAATTTAGTCTGCCATGACCAAATAGTATTAACATGGTAAAACTATTTAGAGAGTCGTGATTTAAATATGACTATATATACACACACACAAATTAAATCACATTCATTCTAAAGTGTGGCTGAAGTGTCCAAATACTTCTTGGAGCCACTCTAGCAACATTATAATGCAAGTGTAGTAGCTTCCACAAGGACAATTAGCCAATCAGTTGATTAATCAGTGCTGAAGATGAGATCAGGAAGAGGCTAATTACCTCATCAGGAAGTGAATCAACCAGGGCTCAAACTGTGTTTGTGTTTGTCCAGGATTTGATGAGTTGACGTGTTGGTTGTTCTACAGCAGGTACCCAACGCTCATCGTGACTGGGTTTGTGCTCTGGGAGTCGTGCCGGCGTCTCCCATCCTGCTGAGCGGCTGTAGAGGAGGAGTTCTCAAACTCTGGCACACGGACACCCTGAGTCCGCTGGGAGAACTCCGAGGCCATGAGAGCCCCATCAACAGCATCTCTACCAACAGCAGTCATCTGTTTACCGCATCAGAGTGAGTGTTACGCACACACACGAAACGGCGACTGGGAATCAAGAACTGGTTCTAATTCAGAACTAAATGAACTAGGTCAATTGCTCTGAAATCAAAGAACCCTTATTTCAACAGCTATTTTTGCAAAGTAGAGCCAGGGTTCGTACAAGGTGCTTAAAGTGCTTAGTAGTAGTAGTGACAATTTGCTGAGCAAATGGTAGAACGCAAAAAAGAGGAAGAGATTAACCGAAACTGTTGCCATTTACACTGGAGCTGTGTTATTGATTCAAACTCGTGACTTCGATCATTCATTTTAAGTGATTCACTAGCAAAAGCCGATCAAATTAAAAGAGCCATTCATTTTGTATTTTCGACATCATGTAATTATTTCAAAAAGTATGTAGCGATGAGTGAAATGGAGCTTTTTTCGAAACTCGGAATCAGTTAAACCAAAGCGTCGCAAAAAGATTCACTGTTTTGAGGTGCTCCAATCAGCAGGGGCGGATCTAGTAAAAAATTTTTAGGGTGGCAAAGGGGTGGCATGGGGTCTATGAGGGATGGCAACACCAAAGCAAGCCCCCATGCATAGCTATATCTCTAGGCAGTCATTTCTTAGCAAAAATGCAGTACACATAAAAAATGATTACAAATCAAAATTTGACAGTCACACATTTGAAGCTGAACAACATACTTTATGTACATTACTGTACAAATAGAATAGTGAAATTTCCCTCATCTGATGTACTGGTGCTGTATACTGTAAATATACTGTATGCGATAGTATAAAACCCGTGTTGATTCTGTCAGCTCTTCGTTCAATTCATTAGTAAACTGGACCGCGTTTTGTGTTTTTGACTCAAAAAGAACCGGTTCGTAAGAGTCATTTGTTAATGAAGCCGACTACACCGTGCAACCATTGTGAACAGTTTATTGAAAGATGCGTGTTTTTGCCATTATTTTGCCTTATGCCGTCATCGCCACGGCTGAAAAGTAGTATGTAAAACACTGCTTACATTTATATTTTATTCTTTGGTAATTCTGGGGTTTCTGAATCATTTCACAAATTGAATGATTCAAATCAAATGATACATGATGTGAAGTCCGGTCCGAAGTCCCAATCTGAATCAAATTATTTGCGATTCGGGCTCCGAAGTTCCGATCTAAATCATGATTCACAATATGAGAAGTTCCAATTTAAGTTAAAAGATTTGTGATCCCTAGTTTGCAAATCATTATTCAGATCAGGACTTCGGAGTGTGGAAGTAATAATAATCATTTGATTTAGATTGTAACTTTGGAGCAGGTTCGCAAATCTTTTGCTTTAGATTGGAACTTCAGAGCCCGGATCGTGAATCATTTGTTTCAGATCATGATTTTGGAGGGTTTTTTTTGCAATTTTATTTATTTATTTATTTATTTTTTCTCAAACAGTAGAAAACATCAAACAATTAAAGCAGTACAATTATAAAAACAAAACCAAGAAAGATGAAAGAAAGTATACACATACAAATCCCTTAAGAAAATAAACCGTGGTTTTACTGTAGTTAAAGTATAGTATACTTTGTGTTACTTCGGTATTAATACTGTGCACGTGCTTCACATTATTTTTGCCATTTTGTTTTATTAGTATAATTTTATTTTTCTACTTATCTTTTTTTTTTTTGTTTTGTTTTTTTAGAATTTGAAAGAGAAGACATTGTTCGATAAGTGAGATCTCTGATTGAAGTCCGTAAAAATAAAAAAAAGTAGTACTTGAAAAATCTTTAAAAGTTCTGGAATTTCAATCCTATAGAATACATGAAAGGTCTGGTAAAAATAACCTACCTTTCCAAGTATTTTTCCATATATTATCACAAAGCTATTTTCATTTAAATATACCAACAAAACAATCTAATTCGTGGTCAGTTGCCATGAACATTTTTGAGTGATGATGTACAATTCACAGTGTTGCTTATTATTTTATTTATTATTTTATTATTACAAATTATGTTTAGTATTTAGTAGGTATGTGTTTTAATTCATTCATCATTTGGAGGGGGTTTCCTCCTCAGAAGTAATAAATTGCTGGGATTCAAGATTGTTGCCACTGAAAAGAAAAAAGAAACTGAACAATGATTACATTGCTTACAATTCCATCATTACACTTGTTGATATTCACTCATCTCATTTCACGCTGCAGTGACCGCACAGTGAAGATCTGGCGTGCGAGACCAAGTCTGGACGGCGCCGCAGATGTGGCTGACGCGATTGACGAGGGCGTCAGTAACTGATGACTCTTTCAAAGCCAACCCAACTGCAGTGTTACTACGGTAACGCAGCTGCCAAAGACATTTGCACTTTGACCCCACTAATAAAACATGGAAATCCAGTTGACTCTTTGGCATCCAACACACAGAATCTACTCGAATCGGAATCTTTTCACTATGGTTCTTTTGGACGTTTCCCAGACTACATTGCGTCTTTAGTGATGCCCCACAATTAGGCGAAGTCGACGTCACATGCTAAATAAAGCTCTTGTCCTTACAATAACCATGTCAGCTCGGTTAATTCTAACAATCAAGAAGATGGCACTGAAAACAGTCATGTTGACGTAGAGTCCTGTTTGAGGAAGAGGAACCGGATCTCCTGTAGCTGGCTTCAGTATTCTGGTTCATGGAAACGAACAGAATCTAAGGACTAACTGGGTGAATCTCACTGTAACAAATCCAGGTCATAGTTCACCTCAAAATATTTTTAAAAAGTCATCTATCTATCTCTCTATCATCTGTCTATCTATCTGTATGTCTATCTATATATTTTGAGGCTTTCTGTTATCTATTATCTGTCTGTCTATCTATCTATCTATCTATCTATCTATCTACAGTGACCAAAATTATAAATGCAACACTTTTGTTTTTGCCCCCATTTTTCATGAGCTGAACTAAAAGATCTAAGACTTTTTCTTTGTACACAAAAGGCCTATTTCTCTCTAATATTGTTCACAAATCTGTCTAAATCTGTGTTAGTGAGCACTTCTCCTTTGCCGAGATAATCCATCCACCTCACAGGTGTGGCATATCAAGATGCTGATTAGATAGCATGATTATTGCACTGGTGTGCAGGTCAGAAAACCAGTCAGTATCTGGTGTGACCACCATTTGCCTCACGCAGTGCAACACATCTCCTTCACATAGAGTTGATCAGGTTGTTGATTGTGGCCTGTGGAATGTTTGTCCACTCCTCTTCAATGGCTGTGTGAAGTTGCTGGATATTGGCAGGAACTGGAACACGCTGTCGTATACGCCGATCCAGAGCATCCCCAGCATCCTCAATGGGTAACATGTCCGGTGAGTATGCTGGCCATGCAAGAACTGGGATGTTTTCAGCTTCCAGGAATTTTGTACAGATCCTTGGGGCCGTGCATTATCATGCTGCAACATGAAGTGATGGTCGTGGATGAATGGCACAACAATGGGCCTCAGGATCTCATCACGGTATCTCTGTGCATTCAAAATGCCATCAATAAAATGAACCTGTGTTCGTTGTCCATAACATTCACCTGCCCATACCATAACCCCACCTCCACCATGGGCCACTTGATCCACAACGTTGACATCAGAAAACCACTCACCCACACGACGCCATACATGATGTCTGCCATCTGCCCTGCACAGTGAAAACTAGGATTCATCCATGAAGGAAACCACCTTTTTAGACGCCATCGAATTGCCCACTCAAGTCGATTACGACGACAAAATGCAGTCAGGTCAAGACCCCGATGAGGACGACGAGCATGTAGATGAGCTTCCCTGAGACTGTTTCTGACAGTTTGTGCAGAAATTTTGTTGCAGCAGCTGTCCAGGTGGCTGGTCTCAGACAATCTTGGAGGTGAAGATGCTGGATGTGGAGGTCCTGGGCTGGTGTGGTTACATGTGGTCTGCGGCAGATGTGCTGCCAAATTCTCTGAAACGCCTTTGGAGACGGCTTATGGTAGAGAAATGAACATTCAATTCATGGGCAACAGCTCTGGTGGACATTCCTGCAGTCAGCATGCCAACTTGTGACATCTGTGGCATTGTGCTGTAAAACTGCACATTTTAGTGTGGCCTTTTATTGTGGCCAGTCACACCTGTGCAATAATCATGCTGTCTAATCAGCATCTTGATATGCCACACCTGTGAGGTGGATGGATTATCTTGGCAAAGGAGAAGTGCTCACTAACACAGATTTGTGAACAATATTTGAGAGAAATAGGCCTTTTGTGTACATAGAAAAAGTCTTAGATCTTTGAGAAAAATGGGAGCAAAAACAAATCTATCTATGTATCTTTTTTAATTTATGCTGATTGAATATATACAATGATATATATTAGGTACTATTAATAGAATATATTTATTATAAATACTGTATTGGTACTGTGCAACAATAAATAAATAAATATCCTGACCCGGTGCATTAAGCAATTAACATTTGAGGAGAAAATGGAGGGAAAAGTCATGAAAAAAAAAGAAAGGAAAAAAATCATTTTTCAAATCGACTTTTTTTTTGAGGTTGAACTATGACCCTGACCTTTTCTTTTTTTTTTTGGATTTCTTTTTATTTGAACTCAACTGGAATCACCATGACCTTAAGTGAGCTCATGTTTGCCGTCAGTGTGGCCACTGTTTAATCATTTGGTGACCAAAGTGTGAAACCATCGTTCTTCTAATATCACATATATATACTCTGTCAGTGTAGACCGTAACAATATAGCAGCTCTGTGTCACACATCACTCTCCTCACACTCGTTCTGTGTTGTCGTCACTCCATTAACCTCTTTCTCGCCACTGTTCACTCACGTCTGTTGAGTCTGTGTAGCATTCACATAAACACACTAGATACTGTTCTGTATATATATTTATCTACTGTATTGAGGTGTGAGAGGAGAATTACTTGTGCCTGTACCACTCATCTCGTAGAGCAGTGCTTCTCCCAGACCTCCAGTAAATGTGCTAGTTTACATGTCAGACTGTCTCACGGCATTGTGCTCGATTAAATAAACATATGAAGACTGACTTGAACGCTTTTGTAAGCAGTTGTTTAATGCTCTTAGTTTTCCAGCCACGCTTTGACTTCCTGTATTGATGACGTCTGAGATTTACTCTGGAGTTTAGTTGTCAACACAGTGGCAACCCAATAGTGATTTGAATGTCAGATGTCAATTGAATTAAATGTCATCTGCCAAAAACTACTCTTGAAGTGCAGCTGTGTTCATTCAGTGGAAAATTGTGATGATTATGATTATTAATTAAAATGGATGGTGATTAGACCTGTCCAACTCCAAAACGTTGCATAAAAGGAGTCCGCACAACTCACTGTATGAAAATGAAAGATTGTGATGATTGTTATTGTATGTTCTCTCACTTTTCCTCTCTCTAGGATAAATTTCCAATAAATAAATACCTTTTATTGGAACAAGTTCGGAATATTTTTTTTTTTATGTTTTCGAGAAGGAGTCCATACAACCAAATAGGAAATTGTGCGTAAATTATATTACATTATAATACTAATCAAAATAATTGTATTAAACTGCAAATGCAAGCTGGATAATATTCATATAGCATTCTGTCAACTGCTTTTATGATCCAATTATATGTGCTGTTGTGGTGTTAAAGAAACATTTATTATTATTATTATTATTATTATTAATAATAATAATAATAATAATGTTTTAAAAATATTTATTATTATTTTTTAAACACTATTATTATTATTTTTATTATCACTACTTTTTTTTGGGTGACACACTACCATTCAAATGTTTGAGGTAAAAAGAAAGTATTAATTAATATTTTTGTCCTATTTATTTAGTTATTTATTTATTGATGGTTGGAAACACTACTACACACTTTTTTGAGATACAATACCTTTAAAAGGGTTAAAAAGGTAAAAAAAAAAAAAAAAGACATACAATAATAATAATAATAATAATAATATTTTTTGTGTATTTTTGTGATTTATGGAAAGTGACCACATATTTATTTATTTATTTATTTGTATTTAATTGTTGTGCCACGACCATTCAAACTTTTGAGGTAAAAAAGAAAAAAAAAATGCAAGAAAGCACTCAAGTGATTAAAAGTGACAACAAAAAAGGTTTATGTTACAAAAGATTTCTATTTCAAATAAATGTTCTGTTCATCAAAAAATACAGAAAAAAATATATCACTATGCTAAGCAGCAAAAATAGTTTTTACCATTGATAATAATACAAATAGTGCTGTTCAAATGATTAATCGTGATTAATCACATCCAAAATAATATATATATATATATATATATATATGTGTGTGTGTGTGTGTATGTATATATGTATATGTATATGCATATAATGAGGTCACATACATACAGTATATAGTTTTAAAATATTTATATATATATATAAATATATATATATATACACACACATATAATGAGGTCACATACATACAGTATATATTTTTAAAATATTTACATTTATATATTTATATTCATGTAATTTATGTTATATATAAATACATTTAGTACATGAACATAACATTTTTCTTAAATATATACATGCATGTGTGTGTATTTATATATACACAATAACTATACACAGTACACAGCACATATTATATACACATAAACTTTTATTTTAGATTTGATTAATCATGATTAATCATTGCCCAGCATTAAATACAAGCCATTATTAATAATTAAGCATGCTAATTAGTAATGATGGAGCAGCAAATCAGCATATTAGAATGATTTCTGAAGGATCATGTGACACTGAAGACTGGAGTAATGATGCTGAAAATTTAGCTTTAATCACAGGAATAAATTATGTTTTAAAAATATTAAATGCAGTGACAGTGAGATTTAGATAGGTTATTTAACTATTTTGTGTGAACTGTCTCTTTAAAGAATAGCATGACTAGTACAGGCCACCAGAGCGCAGCATGATAACTGAGCTCATTTTGTGCAGCCCAGACTCTCTGCCGTACATGTTTAACAGTGCGTATATGCAGTTATCAGGTGAAGTTAAGCATGGATGAGAGGTTTCTGTGTTTGTGTGTGCTCCATCCTTTCTATTCTTTAGACTGACAAGTTCTTTTGTCACGCGGGATGTTTTAATGTGTGTAATTCATCAGTGTGGCCGTGTGCACCTGTCCTACACATCGCTGAATGTCATCCTGAAGTTTTCACACCTGGCCTCTCAATGCCGCCGCCGACGACCAGAATAGCTGCATCATAATCGCTGCGGCTTCCTGCTCTGGGACACGGGCCTCTTAATAGACGCACGACAACCACAGTGAAATATTTATCATCTCTGGCTGCCTCTGACAAATATTCTCTTTTAAAAAGAAACTTTCTTTTATGTTTGGCCGCAAATGTCAAAACACAGACCGAAACGCGGCATCATCCCATTGTCGCTGCTCAGCTGAAGACATCAATTATTGATGGGGAAAGTATAGCAGTGACATGAATTGTCCTGCAGTAGGACACGCTCTTCTCCAATAGATTTTCAACAGAATTGTTACTAGTATTGTATCATTTTTCATACAGCTTTTATGATCTGCGTTTATTTGATCAAAAATATTATTTCAGTTTCATATGACCGTTTCTTGAATATATTATAAAACGTAACTGATTGCTGTTATCAAACCTGAATTTTCAGCATCATTACTCCAGTCTTCAGTGTCACATGAACCTTCAGAAATCATTCTAATATGCCGATTTGCTGCTCAAGAAAAATAAATAAATAAACAGTTGAAGTCTTTCTGGTGAAACACCCTTCAACTAGACTTACATCATCATTTAAAACAAACCCAAACACTTCCGGGTGTTTCCTCACAGCATTGCAGCGTTAAATATGCATGATATTACAGCTTCTGTTGGCACAAACTCACAAACCAAATATCATTCAGTTATCTTACAGTTTATGTTGAAATTACATTGTTAGACATTTACAAACTATTCTTATACAGCTCTCCGGACTATTTTATTGTGCATAATGATTTCAAATAAATCTTTTATGTACATATTTGATGTACTTCAATAGTAAGCAGGATAATATAGAGTCAGCCTACAACCTTATTGTCCTGTCAAGGTTTATTTTTTGATGCTAACCGGCGGATAGTACATTATCCTGCAGTTTAATGAAACCAGCAGTAGATGTATCAATAATGTTTTGTGCATATCTTTATTTAAAACAGCATGTTTTAATCTAATGATATACTGAAATTAATGTTTATGAGGTATATTTACAAATAGTAAATATTAATGTTGTTTGCTGTATCTGAGGGTAAACAGGTTTAGCTCTTGCACTGATTTTACAGTGACTAATAGCAGTGAGAGCAGGAGTGTGTGAACTCTAGCCTCGCATTTCTGATGCTGTGTGAGAACGCATAACCTAATTTCATTATAATTGGAAAAATCAAAAATGACAGCGATGAGACGGTGAAGTGTGCAGTGGTCTGGCCACATAACAGTATTGTGTGAGGTTTCTCTGACTCATCATATGCTCGTGTTACACATGCTCTGACTGGATGGGATATTTTCCTTTTTCTGCCATAAAAAGAAGATAATTATGTTGGTGTTTCTGCAGCAGGTACTTGCGGGTAAAGAAACGCTTTTTGAATAGTTCATTGTGTCAAAAGTGTTACTGCTGAATGCACTGATAAGCATTTAGTGCTGTCAAATGATTAATCGTGATTAATCGCATCCAAAATAAAAGATTTTGTTTACATCATATGTGTATACTGTAATAATATTTATTATGTATGTATAAATACACACACACACACATACAGTATATATTTTGAAAATATTTGAATGTATTTACATGTATATGTTTATATTTATATAACTGATATCATATATAAATATATTTAATATATAAACATATGTACATGCATGTGTGTATTTACACTGACTAAAATTATAAACGCAACACTTTTGTTTTTGCCCCCATTTTCATGAGCTGAACTCAAAGATCTAAGACTTTTTCTGTATACACAAAAGGCCTATTTCTCTCAAATATTGTTCACAAATCTGTCTAAATCTGTGTTAGTGAGCACTTCTCCTTTGCCGAGATAATCCATCCACCTCACAGGTGTGGCATATCAAGATGCTGATTAGACAGCATGATTATTGCACAGGTGTGCCTTAGGCTGGCCACAATAAAAGACCACTCTAAAATGTGCAGTTTTATCACACAGCACAATGCCACAGATGTCACAAGTTTTGAGGGACCGTGTAATTGTCATGCTGACTGCAGGAATGTCCACCAGAGCTGTTGCCTGTGAATTGAATGTTCAGTTCTCTACCATACGCCGTCTCCAAAGGCGTTTCAGAGAATTTGGCAGTACATCCAACCGGTCTCACAACCGCAGACCACGTGTAACCACACCAGCCCAGGACCTTCATATCCAGCATCTTCACCTCCAAGATCGTCTGAGACCAGCCACCCAGACAGCTGCTGCAACAATCGGTTTGCATAACCGAAGAATTTCTGCACAAACTGTCAGAAACCGTCTCAGGGAAGCTCATCTGCATGCTCGTCATCCTCATCGGGGTCTCGACCTGACTGCAGTTCGTCATTGTAACCAACTTAGGCAGGCAAATGCTCACATTCGATGGTGTCTGGCACTTTGGAGAGGCGTTCTCTTCACAGATGGCAGACAGCATGTATGGCGCCGTGTGGGTGAGCGGTTTGCTGTGGTGGATTGAGTGACCCATGGTGGCGGTGGTATGGGTAGGTGTATGTTATGGACAACGAACACATGTGCATTTTATTGATGGCATTTTGAATGCACAGAGATACCGTGACGAGACAGACAACGTGTTCCAGTTCCTGCCAATAACCAGCAACTTCGCACAGCCATTGAAGAGGAGTGGACAAACATTCCACAGGCCACAATCAACAACCTGATCAACTCTATGTGAAGGAGATGTGTTGCACTGCGTGAGGCAAATGGTGGTCACACCAGATACTGACTGGTTTTCTGACCTGCACACCAGTGCAATAATCATGCTATCTAATCAGCATCTTGATATGCCACACCTGTGAGGTGGATGGATTATCTCGGCAAAGAAGTGCTCACTAACACAGATTTAGACAGATTTGTGAACAATATTTGAGAGAAATAGGCCTTTTGTGTACATAGAAAAAGTCTTAGATATTTGAGTTCAGCTCATGAAAAATGGGGGCAAAATCAAAAGTGTTGTGTTTATAATTTTGGTCAGTGTATATATACACATAATAAATATACACAGTACACATACATATTATGTAAACACAAACTTTTATTTTCAATGCAATTAATCGCAGTTAATTATTGGACAGCACTAAGTAAACTAAAATATACTTTAATGTCATTTGTATTGAAACTTGTATGTATTTAAATATCTCTGCAATTACACATTTTAAATTATGAAGATGCAATTTGGTACATTTAAGGGGTGACACTGCAGGCAAAAACACAATTTTTTCATGCACCTGTCAAATCTGAGATTTTGGGTTGTTTGCTTTGTTGTTGTTGTTAAAATGTTTGATCTTAAACTATGAACATCATTAAAATATTCATTATATAGGCCTAAATGTTTCAAACTATTATAAGCAAAGTCAAATAAGCATTAAGCATTTCAATATTTGTTGTGTCGAATGTAATATGATTTAATGTGATTTATATCTGTGTTTGTAAAGGTTAATTACAATAACATGCTAGCTTTAAAATTAGCCTTAACAAAACAAAATAGTCTGCTTTTTTTAAAAATGTCATTTCCATCACCATTATTTCAGTCACAAACTGATGCCAAAGACGATAAATTTGACATTTGGTGGAAATGACAATGTCGTGGAACTTTTTTCTCTTTCGATGCAGGAATATGCATTAATGAACACTGTTAGAGGAAAAATAAATGTGTCAAACTTGTAGGCTAATGTTCATATAAGCATTAAGCAGTATCAGGGTACTATGCAAGAAGCACAATTGAAATACATGTCTGATTTACCTGAACAAAATGCACATAGGCCAAAGGTTTTGTCCAGTACAATTACCGCCTTTCTAACTCAATCTCTTAGTGTTTCATTTGAGATATCTACTAAACTGTGTGATCAGTTTTTAATACATTCTACCAATCAGATTGTGTGCATTAGGTATAGGTCTAGTTTTTCTCCTCTTCAGTCATTTTCTTGTTAGTTTTTCAACCCGTGTCACCTTCCTCTCTGCTATTGTTTAGAATATGAAGCCCTCTTCCAGCCCTTCTGATGTTCATGTATTTTGAAGAGGCTTTTCCAGATTTGAGTCCGATCGTGGCTGCTATTATTAATAGCTCTCTGCTGAATGGAGTGGCACCAGCTACTTTGGAACATGCTACAGTACATCCGTTGTTGAAAAAGCATCATCTTGATCAGCATTGTTTAAAAAGTCTTGGAAAAAGTCGTCTACTCTCAAATTTCATCTTACTTTGGGTATTTTTGATCCGTTTCAGTCTGGATTCAGAGAACGACACAGTACTGAGTCTGAAATTTGTGCTGTACTTTAATCATGCTACATTTAAGTGCACCATCTGACATATTAGATCATGAAATCCTTTTACAAAGACTCAGTCATGTAGCTGGGATTCAGGATTCTGTGCTGAAGTGGTTTGCCTCTTACTTCAAGGTGAGAACTTTTTTTTGTTAATGTAGGTGAATGCTTCTCATCGTGTGGCCAAATCTCTTATGGTGTTCTGCAGGGTTTCATTTTGGGTCCTCTTCTTTTTGCATTATGTATTCTTTCGCTAAGTCATATTATTCAAAGACAACTTATTTTATCATTTCTACGCTGACAACACTCAGCTTTATCTTCCTGTTAAAGAAAACTGTTCTGTGTCCACTTTGTTTGATTGTCTGCATGACATAAAATGCTGGATGGATATGAACTTTTTACAGCTAAACAATGACAAAACTGAAAATATCATCTTTGGCCCACTGGTTCTGACCTCTGATATTGTCAATCACCTTGGTTTCCTCTCTTCTAATGTACATGACTGTGTCAAAAACCTTGGTTTAATTTGATCCCTGTTTGCGTTTTGATAAACAGGTTAGCACTGTTGTGAAAAGCAGTTTCTTTCAGTTAAGATCTATCACTATACTCAAGATGGTACTTTTTTAAGACCGAAACCACTATTCATCAAGATTGGACTACTGTAATTCGCTCTACCTAGGTTTGAATGAATTGGCTTTAGATCACTTGCAGGTAGTACAGAACGCAGCAACAAGATTACTAACCGCCACTACAAACCATGAGCACATTATACCTGTGTTTCTCATTTTGTCACGGAGGCAAGACAGGAAATGAATGATCGAGGAAAGGTCCCTGTGTAGCGTGGTGGAGAACTCAAACGCGGAAACACACGAGTGAGCAGGTTAGCCATGCGATTGATCTGAGAACGCTCCGTCTACGGAGTAGAGATTCCAGCCGGGCCGCGCTGCACTTGCTAAAGACCTCGGCCAAGTCACGGTACTGGACGGGAATGGCCTCAAGGTCGACATCGGAGGCCTCGGACTCCCCGGAACACGTCCCAACCTTAGCCCGGAGACAGAGCTCCTGACAAGTCGCGCCCCAGTGCACAATCCGGTTGGATGTCCAGGAGATGAAGGGGTCGTGAGCGACCAGCCACGGGTGTCCGAGGATGATGGGAGGTGAGAAAATCTTCGTGATGTAAAATTGGATGTTTTCTGAGTGTGAGTCAATTAGCAGAGTGAGTTCCTTAGTGCGATGAGTGATGGGGCTGAAATTTAGGGGGCGACCGTCAATGGCTGTGATGTTAAGAGGTTGGGATAACACCTCGGTTACAATCCCCAGTTGGGCAGCATAAGCTTGATCGATGAAATTCCCAGCCGCACCCGAGTCAACGAATGCGGTGGTCACGATCCGTTGGTGACCCAAGAGGATTGATACCTGGAGCAGCAGCCGGGAAATGACGGACTCAGGGTAGGATTTGGCAACGTTGGAACCAGATGAAGACCTCCCCCTCTTCACCTGGTCTGTCCGTTTCCCGGACGCAGAGGGCAGATGGCGCGATGGTGGTCCGGGGAGGCGCAATAGGCACAAAGCCCCTCACAGTAGCGTCTAGCCCTCTCTGCTGCCGACAGGGAAGTGCGTCCTATTTGCATGGGTTCCCCAGCTCTGCCGGAATGGGCCTCTGAGGCGACTGGTGGAGGCGGAGGAGACGCAGCGACAGCGTGGAAGGTGGATGGTTCAGGTGACCTCTGGTGGCTGGTGGATCCTGCGAAAGAGCGAAAAACAGATTTAGTGGAGTGAGACATTCTTTGATCCACCCGGAGGGCTAGTTGTATCATGCCCTCCAGGGTGGCAGGGAGCTCCCGCACAGCCAATTCGTCCTTGAGACGGTTAGAAAGTCCTTCATAATAGGCTGTGTGTGTGTGTGTGTGTGTGTATTCAGTAGTATTCAGTAGTGGCACATTTACAGTAGTGACGGTAATGGTTTGGTACCATTACTACCATTACATTTGGTACCCACATACTAAAACACTACTAAAACATACTAAAATACAAAAAATGGTAATAACTGTACTAAAATTGGGTTCATTTCCCCCAAATAAAGGATTATGTGTTCCCTTTTGTCAGTACCGAAACAATGATGACTGTTATGGTAGCGACAAAAAAACATGCAAAAAAACAACAAAAAACAAAACAAAAGTTGTCACTACCAAAACAACTGTTTTGATCGTGATTGTTTGGGTAGTGACAATTTCATATACTTTTGAAGCTAGCTCAAAGATGCTAAGTAGCACATGGGTAGCTAGTACAGTTCTGAACAGTTGTACACACATAAAAAAATAAATTTTATGGAATAACTCCCCCCCCAAAAAAGCAAAGATGTCACTACTAAAACTCCACCAAATGTTTTGGTCGTGACTATATTATGGTAGTGACAATTTTATTGTATAACACCCATTAGTCACTAGTGAAACTTCACCAAATGTTTTGGTCATGACTGTTTCGGTAGTGACATTTTATGGGATAAACCCAAAAAAACAAAGATGTCACTACTGAAACCCCACCAAATGTTTTGGTCATGACTGTTTCAGTAGTGACAATTTTAGGTTAGCTAGCACAGTTCTGTACAGTTGTATACATATACAAATGAAATGTTATGGAATAACTTTTAATTAACTCGTTTAATTATAGAAAAATGGTGTTTAGTAGTTAGTAACTAGGGGTGTAACGATACAAGTATTCGTAACGAACCGTCTCGGTACGGGCTTCTCGGTTCGGTGCATGAGGCCTTACAATGAATACAGGCAATTCACCCTCAATCCAGAAGGGGGCGCCTGCAGTAATGCAACTCTGTTATAACCGCTGGCAGAAGAACAGCGAATTTGTGTTTTATCCAAATGCTAAACTATTATTAAGTATGTAAATTATAGGCTTTGTGCTTCAGTTGCGTTCTAACGTTGAAACAGTGAGGCGGGTGCGTTTGGTTCACTGTATGTTATTTTGATAAAGTACCAACTGCGCTGTCAAGTTAGCAATACTGGAAGCCTGGAACTGATATGTTTTGTGTGTGTGTGTGCACCGGCGCAATTACTTCAGCTGTTTCCTTATACTAAAATCAACTTAAAATACTAGCATTTATTGTCTTACTAATTATGCATCACTGTAAAATGTTTTTTGTTAATTAAAGAAAACAAATAGGATGTCGCTTTCTGCCATTTGAGTTTCCTTTCTGTCACAAAAATGAACTGAAACAGCATATATATGTAACACGGACTCGTATGAAGCGTGATAGATCCAAATGCGAGCTTTTATTGAACACAACGTAGTCAGACAGGCAGGGTCGATCTTCAAACAAACAGTTATCTCCAGGGCAAAACAATAGCGTAATCCAATAAACAGGCAGAATGTCAAAATACCAGTGAGCAGTCCAAAAAGTAACAAATAAACAAGGCAATGGAACAAGGCAAAAACTATGGCAAAAAACTAGACAAAACTATGGCAAGAAACAAAACCGTGGCATGAACAAAACAAGGCAATGAAACAAGAGAAAATGCTTAGTAGAGTCCGCACAGCAAAACAATACTTCGCGGGGCCTGTTTGGTTTAGGCCTCCTTAAATGGCCACCAAACAGGAAGTTACCAGTGAAGCAGCGGAGGAAGCAGCATCAGGCAGTCAATGGGTGAGGGCTCCCTCTGCTGGCGTGGCGTTACAATATAGGCTACGTTATCTGCAGTGTTGGGGAGTAACTAGTTACATGTAACGAAATTACGTAATTTAATTTCAAAATAAATGTAATTGTAATTAGTTACAGTTACTGAGAAAAAAATGTGTAATTAAATTACAGTTACTTTTGAAAAATGGCAGTGATTACAAAGGGGATTACATCTGATTTTTTCACACACCCACTCCCACTTACAGATTTAACTGACTTCTTTTAAATTGCATTGACTGCTCTAAAATGAGACACCAATTTTTCAGAAGTTTAGGACACAGAATAGCACACATGCTTATTCGATAACTGTTTTATTTCCTATTTGGGTTTTTGCATAAACTTTATTTTTTAAGATTGTTTTTTTCCAAGGCATTGTTAGATGCTAGTGTTTTCTATCATAACTATGCAAACATTTGATTTCAAACCCAGTATTGCAGCTGCTGCCATTTTTTTAGTTTTATTATTATTTTTTTTTTGTACACTGTAATGGATTATAAGATAACTAACAAACTAGTACTACTACTTAATTATTTATGTGGTGAAATGTTGTGTAAGAAAAGTGGTATGACTGCACTGTATCCCTAAAATGTCTAGTTTGAACTTGCTGTTTGCTAGCAACTGATTTCTTCATGGAAGCTTTGTGTTCGAATATATCAACTCAGATCAGTGTTTCATGTTTAATAATGCTGACACAAAACATCTAAATAATCTATCAAGCAGTTGTGTAATAGTGGGATAATGTTGTTGATAATGTAGCCAGTTGTTATCGCAAAATAAAGATGTATGTTATCCCTTATTATAATCTAATTCAAGTGATAAAGGATTTTGAAAGTCTGACAGTAATCAGTGTTAAAATGCTACTGTAAATTTAACTCTGCCTGGTTTAAATGTTTCAAAATGATTAACAGTTGAAAATATTAGAAATTTTGAAAAGTAATCAAAAAAGTAATTAAAAGTAATGTTACATTACTTTAATAATGTAATTGAAAAGTTACACTACTTATTACATTTTAAATCAAGTAATTTGTAATCTGTAACCTATTACATTTCCAAAGTAGCCTTCCCAACACTGGTTATCTGTTAGCTAAATCAAATATATTTCAAGTATTTATTCCTTGAATGTATATATGTACTACAGACATTATAATTTGATATAATATTTAGTATTTTCACAACTAGGTGGAAAAAAAATGTAATTTGTACTACTGTCTGTTCAAAATAAATGAAAAGAAACTTAGCATAGCAAGCATAGTAGATTTTTTTTTTCCTTTGGTACCGAAATCGCATCGAACCGTGACCCTCGAACTGAGGTACGTACCGAAGCGTGAGGTCTGTGTACCGTAACATCCTTTAAAGTTATATTACACAAAGATTTTTCATATTTTTGAACACATTTACCTAAAAATGAAAGAGAGTGACACATAAATAAAATCACTCTCAGCCAATGGACTAAAACATGCACTGTTTCGGGAGTGGCAATGTTTAATATAACTTTTAAGAAAACATTCAAAACAACAATGGAATAAAATGCAAACGTTATTTCAATATCATTTTCATAAATTGAAATTAGCTGTTTGGGACAGCCACCTCCCAACTGAAAGTACCCAATAAATTATGATTTTCTATTTATTATGCTTACTGATATTTTAAATATTCGTGTGGGTTTCAATAGATATTAAAAGGACCCTAGTAAACATCTAAAATGTGAATACTTAAATGCTTTTTAAATGTGTTTTTTGGTTGTGGGACAGCAGTTTGCACCAGTTATGTAGCATGGTCCGCATAACAGTAATGGTAGATATTGTGTAAACGCAGCGTTCTGCAAGCGTTCACGCATACAGTACGAACACGCCATGCATCTTGCTGTCACGCAGCTCGGCGCTCACTGACGCGCGTGACGGTCAGGAATTCTCTCACGCGTGGAATGCTCGCGCGCCTGTGACGTCGCGTGTGAAGCGTTGTGACTCCCTTACACACACACACACACACGCACGCACGCGAGCGCGCACCCACCCGCTCCTGATCCACGGGCTGAAGGATGCTCTCGGTGTCTGTCCGTTGCGCTCCCCCAGCAGCGGCAGCAGCATGTCCACAATGATGAGCGGCTTATTGAATATGGCGAGTCTGGCGGATTTCGAGCCGCTCGCGGCGGTGATTCCCGCCACGAAAGTTGAGATCACCGTATCGTGCAGGTGAGTGACGCGCGTGGCTCTGTCACGAGTGAATCCGAATGCTTGTGTGATTCCAAACACTAACGACTGCAGTTACAAATGCAATGATAATTTGAGGACTGTATCAAAAATTTTCATAATGCATTACATTTTGAATTAGTTTTTATGTCCGTTCTTTTTGCTTATGTTTTTTTTTTTTTTTTCATTTATAAAGTGCATTATCAGTGTTTTATTTATAATTTGCGTGCATGATTTGTTTGCAAAATAATCATCTCGTGCTGATATTAAAACAAGTCATATATGCGTCAGTCATGAAGGGTCATTTGAGTGATGTATACAGAATACGTTCCACGAAGCCTGTATGTATTGCGTTATGACGGTTAGAAATTATGATTTTTCATTATGATTATAATATCATTTTATTTCAAGTGTGTCCATCAAAATACATGATAATATCACTTGAAAATGGGTGTTGCTCATGTGTTATAATGCATCTTTTTTTCTGCTCTGTAGCTATACAGTGTATTTTTAACTAGTTTCTACGTGTTTATATTTACAATAACAGCTGACTATAAAGTGTATTACAAGGATTATGAATGCATTATGCATAAAGCATATGTGGTATATATGTGATGCATTCCATCAGACAGTTCTTCAGTATTGCATAATAGTTGCATCCATGAAGCGCTGATTTCTTGAGAAGCATTGAGTTTATCTCTTTAACTTCCTTTTGACCTCAGAATTTAAATCAGATGCTTTGTTCAAAGCTCACAATGGACAAGCATTGATATGTAAAAACTCCTGAATAACTGGAGTAATTCAGTCTACTCATTGTTCGTTATTAAAATGCATCTCTATTCACACCTGAGATGAGTGCTGAGAGAGCAGCGGTCTGCCGTGAATATGTGAGCTGAGCATGTGTGTTATTTTCAGAGAGGAAAGGTTTTCTGTTGGGTAAAAATCACACTCAGAACTGCACCAGAAGATTTATTATTAGTCATTTATGACTTTTATCAAGTGCTGATTTGCCTGATTTTCTTAAATTGTGTACATTTGTAAATATATCACTGTGAAACAGTTAAAGGTTATTAAAAGCTAGCAGAATGCAGTAAAATACAGTAATAATATTTCAGGCATTACAGGATGGCATTTTGGTAACTGTATATCTTTATGCTTTTTATACTTGTTAAAACATATTTGAACAATAAAAGATAAGAGGATACATTTTCAAGATAAATTATAAGGTATTTCATAATTTATGACCCTGGACCACAAACCAGTCATAAGCAGCACATGTATATTTGTAGCAATAGCCAACAATGCATTGTATGGGTCAAAATGATCAATTTTTATTTTATGCCAAAAAATCATTAGGATATTAAGCAAAGATCATATTCCATAAAGATATTTAGTAAATGTCCTACCGTAAATACATCAAAACCTAATTTTTGATTTGTAATATGCATTGCTAAGAACTTCATTTGGACAACTTTGAAGGTGATTTTCTCAATATTTAGATTTTTTGCACCCTCAGATTACATATTTTCTAAAAGTTCAGCCAAATATTGTCCTATCCTAACAAAAAAGCTTATTTATTCAGCTTTCAGATGATGATCTCAGTTTCAAAAAACTTATGACTGATTTTGTCCAGGGTCACATTTATATTTAAACACAATAATAAATCAGTTATTGTTAAATTTACTGTTAAAACCAGCTGCAGTTTCCAGAAAAAAAAAAAAAAAAATCATGGAACCATTTACCACACTCATTTAGCCAAATCGAATTTTTACTATTAATTTTTAAATAGGAAAATACAATGCAGTTTCAGCATCCAGGTGTGTATGAAATACTAATACGTGAGTTAGGCATTGATACAATCCTTTAAATACAAATCAGGCATCAATAGTTGTGAAGGTGAAAACAAAAGCTATTCCTGGATTCTGCAGTGAAGCTTTTGACAGTCAAGAGGCAGAGAGCGCTTGTATCGACTGATTGACTTGTTTCGTCTGACCATATTGAAGCGGGACCCTCTGTGTCGGAGGTCGTGTCAATACACACCGCAAGAGAAAGAGGCGAAAGACAACAAACAGGAGAAGAATCCTTTCCCTGGTCTTTAAAAACAATGACAGGAGCGGGTGATTGACTTCATCTGTCTGTCAAAATCATGAAAGCAATCAGCTGTAAACCATTTAAGAGCTGAAAACATTTTCAGCAAAAACCTTATTTATTAAGAATGAATTATGCAGGATATAAGTACTGAATGTATCCTGTCTAATTCAAACTTAAGGTAACACTTCTCACTATTAACTAGTTGTTTATTAGCATGCCTGTTATGAACATATTGGCTGTTTATTAGTACTTATTAAGCACATATTCTGCATGCCGATATTCTACGTCCCTAATAATACCCAATACCTAAACTTAACAACTACCTTACTAACTTGTAATAAGCAGCTAATTAGGAGTTTAAAAAATCATAATTAATGGTTTGTTAATAACGAGACTTGGACCTTAAAATAAAGTGTGACCAAACTTAATAAAGAAACATGAAAAATGTTAAATAGTGAAGAAATTATATTGTAAATACCATAAAATTGCTTTATAATTTGTTGAAAATCAATATGTTCATTGTATATACTTATAAGTTAAAAAACTAAATGTATTAGTAAAACGTTACATATAAATAAATAAAAATAGACAGAAAATCCCTAATCCCTAAAGCATAATTACTGTATTTTTTATGATTTATTGGTTTTCTCCATAATTTTATGAAGAGAGATACTACCATATCTTGCAAGATATGCCTTTTTTCAATCATATTTCTTGTGTACAAAATAATTAATTATTTTTCTGTAAATGTTTTACTGCCCTAACACAACATATCTCTGACATTGTTTCCATAATCCTCTTATTTTTCTAAAAAAAGGACAAAAATAAATTTTCTATCCTCCTGCAAACACAGAATGATATTATATTTTGTGATTGAGTGTTTACTTTATTAAACGTATTTAAAAGTCATGCTGTCACAATCCTCTTTAGCAGATATGATGTCGTCTGTGATTTAGAATCAATATTGATTTCTTCTGTTTTCAATACAGTTATAATGTCAGCCTTGATGACACTATTTGCTCGTCACTGTGGTGATCTTCAGAGAACGAGAGTTTTGACTCGGACTTTCCTTATTTAAGCCCCTCAGGGGCACGTCCTCATTAGTGCCACTAAACTTTATCACACTTCATGCTTTAATTACATTCCTCATGAATTATTCCTCTGTGTTTTACCACCATGTTCTAAATATGAATGCGGAACGAGTCCGGAAGAGGAACAGGGATAAACATTAATTAAAATCATAAGAGGACAGGGAGTGTCGGTGGATGTGATTGGCAGCTGGGCTTGTTTATGAAGGAGAGTGTTTGATGTGGGCGGAGGGTTCCGCTGTGCTGGGATTTCAAATGGGAATGTGCTGTTTCGTAGGGGAACGGCCGTGTAAATGTTTAATGAGGATTCTCGTTCTGGAGCATTTCTGTACTCTAGCTACCGTGATGTTTCGGCTTTGCTCTGTAATGGCTGGCTTTGACTTTTTCAGGTGGCACATGGACCAACGGCATAGGGAGGGGAATATCTATATATATGTATATATATATATCTGTGTTTTCCTGTCCTTTTTAATTCAATTATAACAGGAGCAGTGAATAGTAGTTGGATGATATCAGATGCACATTAACATAAATTCTGACTCAACATACTGTACATGCTGGAAGACGCTCTCTGTTCTGTGTACCATAAGGAAAGACAAGCTCATTATTAGTTTAAACAGCATATGTTTTGCATAAGAGCTTCTGTCTGGATCACTTGAGTGCCTGAACATCACTAAGCACTGTGCAAAAAGTTTGGGAATCCCTGTATTGTAATGTAAATAAGAAATAATGTGAATTTGTTCATTGTAATGTGTTTGAAAAACAAAAGACTTCCAGAGACATAGAGGTATATGGGTAAATAACCCACTAAATGATAACTCATATAAAAAAATATTGTGCTCATCAGTTTATCATTGATGCATTTTATGAATATATATAAGTGGTAGTCTGTTTTAGATAGGGAAAATGTAAAAGATGAAAAAGGAGAATTATGAAGAATCAATAAATTAGGAATAATTTGTTACTATTAAAGTTACTATAGTCTGATTATTAGTATTTAAAAATGTAATCTAATTACAAGTACTTGATTTTTGAAATGTGATTAAATAATCCAGATATAGTTTATGCACAGAGTATATGTTATGGAATTATTCATTTATTTATTGCTTTTGAGAATTAAACTACTGTCTTCTCATGATTTTATTTGCAGTCATGGGTTATATATTAATTTGGGGGCATAGGTTATTTGGTTATGTATGCATTTGGGCTAATATATTATGAATTACAGTCATGGCCAAAAATATCGGCACCTTTGTAAATCTGTCAGAAAATGCAACCCTTCTCTCAGAAAATTGTTGCAGTTGCAAATGTTTTGGTACTCACATGTTTATTTTTTTTGTTTGCATTGGAACAACACACAAAAAAAAATCTGATACAATTCCACACAGAATGCAAAATCTCTCCACAGGTGTTCTATGGGATTCAGATCTGGACTCATTGCTGGCCATTTCTGAACTCTCCAGTGCTTTGTTTGTAACCATTTCTGAGTGCTTTTTGAATTGTTCTGCTGGAAGACCCATGACCTCTGGTGGAGACGCAGCTTTCTGACACTGGCCACTACGTTGCGCCCCAAAATTCTTTGGTAATCATCAGATTTCATGATACCGTTCACACAGTCAAAGCATCCAGTGCCAGAAGCAGCAAAGGAACCCCAAAACATCTTTGAACCTCCACCATGTTTGACTGTAGGGACTGTGTTCTTTTCTTTGAAGGCCTCATTTCTTTTTCTGTAAACAGTGGCATGATGTCCTTTACCAAAAAGCTCTAATTTTGTCTCATCTGTCCACAGTACGTTCTCCCAGAAGCATTGAGGTTTTGTCACATAAGTTTTGGCAAACTCCAGTCTTGCTTTTTATGCCTTTGTGTCAGCAGTGGTGTCCTCCTGGGTCTCCTACCATAGCGTCCCTGTTCATTCAGATGGTGACGGATAGTGTGAGCTGACACTGTTGTACCCTGTGTCTGCAGATCAGCTTGAATTTGTTTAGAAGTTAATCTGGGTTCTTTATCCACCATTCGAACAATCCTTTGTTGTAATTTTTGTATTAATTTTGCTCTTCCGTCCACGTCCAGGGAGGTTAGCTACAGTGCCATGGGCTGTAAACCTCTTGATGATATTGCGCACAGTGAACACAGGAACATTAAGATCTCTGGAGATGGACTTTTAGCCTTGAGATTGTCCATGTTTTTCCACAATTTTTTCTCTCAAATCCACAGACAACTCTTTAAACTTCTTTCTTTTCTCCATGCTCAGTGTGACACACACCACAGAGGTTGAGTCAACTTTTCTCCATTTTAACTGGTTGCACGTGTGATTACTATATTGCCCACACCTGTTACTTGCCACAGATGTGTCTAAATACAAATTACAGGAGCATCACATGCTTAAAAAGCAATTATTTCTTACAAATTTGACAAGGTGCCAGTAATTTTGTCCAGTCCATTTTTGACTGTCAAACTTTTATCAAGTTTGACTTTTCTTCTTTGTTTGTTTGTTTGTTTGTTTGTTTTTTGGTGTGTGTTATTGGAGTGCAAACAAAAACAATAAACATGTGAGTACCAAAACATTTGCAATTAAAACAATTTTCTGAGAGAAGTGTTGCATTTTCTGACAGAATTGCAAGGGTGCTGATATTTTTGGCCATGACTGTATATGTCCAGGTAGAGTATATATCCATTATATATATCCATTATATATTCAGAGTTGGTTATACATGGGGTTATATATTTCTTTTGTTTGTTTGCATGGCTATATATTAAGTTGGGGTTATGTGTTATTGGTTATATGCTGTATTTATTTAAACTTTTAGTTTATGTATTATGGGTTATATATTGAGCTAGGCACTTTGGTTATTGGTTATATATTGAGTTTGGTTATATGAAATATTTAGCTGAGCCTGTCTCTAATTGGTTACATATTCATTTGGACCTCTGGGTAATTGTTATACTGTACACAGTTGAGGTTACTTGTTTAGTTAGGTTTATGTGTAGTTGGGTTTATTTGAACAAAAATAACTAATTATTTATTGGTTATACTTTCAGTTTAAGTAGGCTTATTGGTTACATTAGAGTTATTGGTTACATTATAAATGTAGTTGGGGCTATGTGTTACTGGTTATATATCCACTCATAATTTTAAGTTATGTGTTAAGGGTTATACATATATACATATTTGCTATTGGTTATATATTTATATGGGTTAATTGTTACATACTGTTTCTAGGTTTTCATATAATGTATATTCAGTTAAGTTTATGGTGTGTACATTAAGTTGGGTTTATGGTTTGTCACAATATATATTCCAGCCCATTTTCAGTTGGTGTTATGGGTTACATATTCAGTTAAGCTTATGGTTAACTATGGATGGCAGTTAAGTATGGATTCATTTAGGGCTACATATTATTGGTTATAAATCTACATGTTATATGTTCATATAGGGGCAGTTGTGGTTAGAGAGTCAGACTTGTAACCCAAAGGTCGCAGGTTCACGTCTTGGGTCTGGCAAGGATTATAGAAATGGAAAGCACAAATTCCAAGTATGGGTCACCATATTTGGCCACACATCATGTCCTTTCCTTTCCAGGACAATTTGGAGTCACTTTTTGATGCTCAAGGTATCCCTTTAGCGTCACTTCTTGACGTGCAGGTTCCTCCATTAATTTCAGTTGTTTGCCTTAGTTTATTGGTTTGCATGCATTTGTAAATTTTATATACATTTATACTTTCATTGGAGCACCTAAACCCACCCCTAAACTTACACACTTCTGAACAACATAAAATGCGTAACAGGCAAATGTAAGTGCAGTCACTGGTATTTATTGCAGAAACCGACCATAAACAAGCAGTTTAAAAACATTATAAACTGTGTTGCATTCAGAGTCTTCTGAAGCCATATGATATCTTTATGTGAAGAAAAAAGTAAAACATAAGGTTTTAATAGCTGAAACTGATCCCACTCTGTTAACATGCTCACATCTCATTCAAAAGACACTCTCGAACATTAGGATGATGCAATCGTCACGAGACAAACGAGAGCCAATGGCATTTCACAACCAAGACTGATGTAACGCTTCTTCTGGCGGCATTTTTTGAATTTACACACAAACAGACTGAGCTTTGTGGTGGATAAAGACGGCGATTGCGTGAAATGTGTAATGTAGTATAAATAAAATGCTGTAACTGTTGTTTACATTGAAAAATCACAGCCCAACATATATGCAATAATTTCAATATTATTACCTAATATATCATTTAATCATGACGATAAAATTCCCAGTGCCTTTTGCGTCAGCATTATGACGCCAAGGGTGTTTTATTTAAAGCAATGAAGGACGCTGCATGTCAAAAAGTGATGCCAAAGGGTCATGACCAAGTGTCAAAATGTGACGAGTTGGGAGTGAGATGTGTTGACATCACCTAATCATATCATCACTTTGGTTGTGTCCACATACCAGCAAGTGAAATGGTAATTAAAAGATTATGTTTTCATCAGATGTGTCATTAACAACAGTGTGACAGAGCAGTAGCAGGTGAGAACAGTATGGAGAAGTTTAGAGCGTGTCCTATGTTTTCGCCATGGCAGCCTTAGACTTTTTGTCTTACTGAGGTTTTACTGTTATTGATGTAATGATCCACATCCCTCTGCACAATCAGAAGAGCTCAGTGTGTGTGAGCCTGAGATTTCCTTCAGTGATTCACCGCCTTGATACTGGCCTGATATAGCAATAGTACGTTTCTTTTTCTTGCAATGTTACATTAGCCCTTCAGGCACTCTGTTGCTATTTGTATTTATTTATTGCACTCATTCATACCATTTCCTGCAGTTCAATTAATGAAGAACTCATCTAAATAAGCCTAATCTCTAAAAACGAAATTTCTCAGTGAGTGCTTCTGTGACACACGGTACAAAGTGATCCCTGCAAGAGAGATTGAACGTGATATCACAGATTCACTCTCTCTCCTGAGACGTTTCGTCTCTCTCATGCACTTGGGGCTGTTTCAATCACGAATCAATTATGACACACTGATGCATTGCAATGCATTGAATCACAATGATGTATATTGCATCTTGGGACAGCTGGCAATACCCAGCCTTACCTGAATGTTCATAATGGCTGAAATGAACGAGTTTAACACCATTTAACAGATGTAGAATAAAAACCACTGAGATATTTCCACCAACATATTAGACATGATGCTGAGTGCATTACAGGAATAGTTCACATGAAAATTTGTTGAAAAGGTACACACTCTCAGGCCATCCAAAATGTGGATGAGTTTGTTTCTTTATCAGATTTGGAGAAATATAGCATTAAATCACTTGCTCAGCAATGGATCCTCTGTAGTGAATGGGTGCCGTCAGTATGAGAGTCCAAACAGCTGATAAAAACATTACAATAATCCACAAGCAATCCACACCACTCCAGTCAATCATTTAACATCTAGTGAAGCCAAAAGCCACCATTAAGACAATTTACATTAAACCGTTGTTTATGAGAAAGTCCATGATTCCTCCAATGTAAAAATCAATCTCCTGTTGTTCTCTCATATGAAAATACACCCACATATATGTTTAGAACTGTTTTAAACCTTTTTGGCTTGTAAAATGTATATTTCTCTTCTGATTCAAACAGTCTTTTGTTAACTCCTCTTTCTTCATTTCTTTCTTTCTACTGCAGAAACCTTTTGGACAGAGACACCTTCTCGAAATCTGATCCAAGTAAGCTTATTCATTTATTCTAGCATGCATTGAAACAAAGAGTGGTTTATCTGACAACACTAGCACATCTGAAATCACATTACTCCAAGCAGACTGGGCTGAAATCGTGATGCAGTTACTGCTCATCAGCAGAGCACCGATCACCGTAGGGAGCGTTGTTAGTGTGCAATATCTTACCTGCCTGCCTTAATTATGATGTTGTTCTATTTGAAGGCTTGATTGTGCATGAAACCCTGCTGTATGTGCATATTCTTTCATATGCAGGAGAGTATATTATTTGCATTTATATTTCTGTGTTTTGTTTGACTCTTCACGTGCTGTGTGTTCACATGGGTTGTGATTGTATTGTGTAATCCAGATGTTGTGTTCGGCTAACATTCACAGCTTTAATGAACATACAGATGCGTTTGACTGCAGGCCCTGCATTGTTCATTCTGCTGTATGGCTGATTAAACTGACACACACACACACACACACACACACACACACACACACATTATATGCTCTAAAAGCCTTAGCTTTGATTATTTCTCTGCTAAGCAAATTCTAGTTTCATCTTTAAATTGGGCCAATTATACTGTTTGGAAAGAACATAACTTTTCTGCCTTCGTTTAAAGGGGTCATATTTTACACCTTTGCAATACTGCATTTCCTCCCCTATAGTCAACTTATAATGTTACACATTTTTTATACTACCAACAGATTTAATTTAGTAATTTCTTTTTCATAATGACCATTTTCCATCCCCTCTCTAATCCTTTGAATTAAACAAACATTTTGTTTATATGCCTTTAAGAATTCTATATGCAAATGAGCTGATTAGCCAAGCTGTGTGTACTGGTGTAGTTCACTATCATCAACACAGGTCAGGTTTCTAAGTAGGAGTTGGTATGTAAAAGTAGGTCTTATGTTAATTTGCTCATGGTTGTGATGTCATAATCATGCTGACATCTATTCTGAAGTAATTTGAAGTTATTTTTAGGTGTACTCTGAAGTTTTGGGGGCATTTTGAGTTTGTAGCATTAAGCTCAAAGTACAACTTTTTGGCTGCATTTATATTAAATGGTTCAAGTGACTCAGTTTTTACTGAGATTGGATATGACCCACAAACATGTAAGCAGGAAAAATCATTGGGTTGTTAGGCCTCATTTATATGTGGCAATAAATCTGAGGTAAATCGGATACGTGCATCTGCATCTGCCTTGTAAGAGGACAGATTGGATATTCCCGTCAATGCGAGTCGTACATCATTGAAAAACGATGGTGGCAAATGACGTCAACTCAGGTGGACACTATTCTGGGCAGTGTTGACAGTTTTAGACTATTGCTGTGGATTGTTTTTTTTTAGTCTAGGGGTTAAAGTGGTCTTCCCACCTTCTCCTAAAATGCAGTCATGATGGCGTGGACCCCTGACGGAGAGGAAAACCACAGAAAAAAGTGATTGGGCTAGTTTTGATTAGCAATTGGGCTGGTTTTGTTTTGGAGACCTGGCAACCCTGTTTCCTGGACAGTATGTCTTGGGTATATTTTCACCAAGTGTATAGTGTAAATACAGATAATGGATATGGATAAATTTTAAAAGAAAAAAAAATGTATATAAAATCAACAAATTGGAATTAGACGTCGAGGCCTGCCGCGTAAATGTGGCTTTTGATTTGATATGGCAACGAAACATGCAGCCAGCTGAACATATATCCTTTCAAGATGTACTCAATTTGATACCATGTGCGAACACAGGTGATTGAAACATGCACAATAGTGCAATTAATCTTTTTCTCTCCAGAAGTTATGACCAATTAAAATGTCTTTGTACCTGCAGAGAAATGCTCATCAACACTTGATTTTGCTTTCTTTAGTAGTTTGTTGTTGTACTTTTTTGAGTGTGAAACAGCAGGCCGGGTCAGTGTTGCCACCTTGTGGACAAACTAATTAGTGCAATGAAAAAACATGCCTCTACCTACATTTCTGCAGAACTCCAAAAAATATTTATACCTACAATCCAATGGAGTTTACAGCTGAAATAAACACTAGAAGCAGTAAAACATTAACAAGTTTACACAAATTATATTACTGGGAAATATTACAGGGAATTTGTTTGCACACAGTTCCTTGGACAATAATATGTTAACGGCTTAGAACATGTTTATCGTAGCACGTAACCAGCTTTACTGATGTAGTAAACTTGCTCGGTAGCTCACCTGGTACAACACGAGTCTGTGAAACATCAGTCACAATAAAAGAGCTTTGGTAGAACCATTTCCAAACTGCTGCAATATGTACAATGTAATAAAACATTTCCAGATACACTTTCATCTGTTTCAGATAAAACTGAACATTTAGTGCCACTAACTGGACATTTCAACACACAGCAAACAGTTAATGTGCACATAACTTACATGTCACAGCTCTGCAGAAGAATTAACTGAGATATTAAAAAGATCTAATGTGAATCCTACTGTAAATGGGACCTATTTATTATTATGAAATGCATATGATGGAAGTAGGCTTACATTAGTACATCAGTCTAACAAGAAATGATCCTTCCTCAAACACACCAAATATATAGCCAGTAATATGACATAAAACGCTGTGTATGCCACACACAGGCAGTGAGCGATGAGTCTATATTTAGCCGTCTAGAGTCCCTGATTCCAGCGTCTTTTGGCCGGTGAATGTAGGGAGGAGTTGTAGCGCTGCGTGACTGGCCCCATCACGTCAGCACAGCTCAGACTCAGCACATGTGCCGCTCCATATAAGAAGACTTTCCTGCAACACTGCTCATGATGATGATGATGATGAAGGCCCTGGAATCTTATGAATTGTTGGGGATTGTGTGTGTGATTGTGTGTCATTTTTACCTCCAAAAAAAAAAGAAAAAAAAAAAAGAAATCATTTATTCATGTCTCTTGAAAATTCTACAAAAAACTCTGCAGAAGTTATATATAATCTACAAAGCTATACATTATATTTTGCATCAACCTTTCTTGGTAGTACAGATTCTGTGCAACACTGACAATACGTGAAACACACACACAGTAGCAAACCTTTCCAGAAGTGTCTGTCCTTCCATAATTCCTCCAAGAATACAGTGCCAACTCATCCAGGAAATCACAAAAGACCCAAGGACAACAATGAAGGATCCATACAGGTCACTGTTCATAACTCCACTATCCAAAAGATCCATGAAAAATCCAGAAGAGTCATCTGAAATGGTCCAAATAAAGGTAATAATTATTATAACAAGCTCCAAAGGCTTAACAAACATGAGACAGCATGCAAACATAAACACAAACAATACCAGACCATAAGGGAGAAATAAGTGAGCAACTTAAATACAGAGTGGTGATGAGCTAAATATAAACAAGTGTGCTAGTTACTGAATGTCCATGGTAACTGATGACTTGTGGAAAAACTAGAACAAAGGAAACAGGAAATTAACTGTGAATAAACTAAATGTCCATTATGAAGAAACAAACTGAACTCAGTTGTAACATAATGCCCCCCTTGAGAAGGTGTGGCCTCGCCTGGAAAAAGGCAGGCAGGCAGAAATTACTAGAAGCAAGTTTTCAAAATTATGATTACTGGGAAATATTACAGGGACAATACTACGTTATCACCTCAAAACACTTTTGCTATTGTAAACTAAGATGTTTTGATGTTTGCATCACACAACCAGTTTTACGGATGCAGTAAACTTGCTTGGTAGCTCACCTGGTACAACACGAGTCTGTGAAACATCAGTCACAATAAAAGAGCTTTAAGATTAGTAGAAGCAAGCTATAAAGGCATGGTTACTTCAGTCAATGTGTTTTTATTTCATGTTTACTTTTGTTAACACCATTGGGTAGGTTTAAGAACCTTTAGTGTCATTTTCAATATGTACCATATAATATAATGCAGTACTGTAAGAACAATAAAAAAGGCAGGCAGATGGACAAACAGTGAGAACTGATGGTAGGAGGTGGTCAGGCAGAGTAGACCCGGAGCGCAGCCAGGATGGCAGTTCACGTCGGAATTGACGGTGGCGAAGGATCTGACGATCCTCAAATGCAAACTGTGTGTGTTTTGCCTCAGGGCAACCATACATTTGTGTTGTGTTTTGCAGTCTTTTTATATATTTTTCATTCATTTATAATCATTAATCATTTAATCATTTTATTATTCCATTTAATCATATAATCATTTATAATAACCATTATAGTCATTTATATATTCATTTTATTGATTCATTAATTGATTAGCCCTTTATATATATTATCATATATTATTGTTGTTTTTCATATATTTTTTCCATTGTTGTTTAGTCTTATGACTGTGTGGTTTCAAGGGGTGTTTGTCTTCATGAACAAGAGATACAAGGGAATGTTTATAGAAACTCATGGTTTATGGGATGTTGTTGTGAAGCAGTTAAGTATAACAATACTTGTTGGATTTGTGTTCTTCAGACGAAGTCTGAGCATTGAGACATACGCAACTAAGACTATTCAATAAACTCAAGGCTTGCTTCTTCTGCTGGCATTTTTTGAATTTGCGCACAGACAGACTGCAGTGCAGCACGCAGGACAGCGGACGGAGACAGCGATCGCATCTATTTTTCTCACAAATCAATCGTTTTGCTTTGGAACCCTTGGGATATTAAAACTTTTTGAACAAATTATGAATATAGTTGTATCTACCTGTTATATATTGTGTTTTGTTGACAAATGGTTAGGTTTAGGGGCAGGGGTTGGGTTAAATTTGTAAATAGCGTAATGTAAATGAAACTGTTGTTACTGTTTGCATTGAAAAAAATCACACCCCAACATATAGGCAATAATGACAATATTATTACCCAATATATAATTTAATCATTATGATAAAATTCCCAGTGCCTTTCGCGTCAGCACGTTGACGCCAAGGGTTTCTTATGTAAAGTACTGGAGGACACTGCACGTTGAAAAATGATGCTAAAGGGGTACCCTGAGTGGCAAGAAGTGATGCCAAAGGGGTCCTGACCAAGCATCAATATGTGACGAGTTGTCACGTGTTGGGAGTGAAGACATCAGTGGCCGGGTCGGAGCTGAAGGATCCTCTGGGCTAGGCACAGCTGGTCACCTGAGGCATATCCACACATGATGTAGAAAATGCAGAAGGGCTGAATGGAACCAGCGAAGCTGGGGCAGAGGAACTAGCTGTTAGAGGAGAGGGAGGCTGAGAAGGATTACAGGAGATTCACGGCTGGGTGGAACCAGCGGGAACCGGAATCGGGAAGCTCCCCCTCGGTAGAAATGGCGTACTGGGGGGGGGTTCGTAATGGTTGGTAGGGGCTGATAGAGGATTAGGGTCATGAATGGACAAGGTTGGAAACCTTCCAGTCCCAATTGATAAGCCAGTCCTAATTTTCCAGCTCCACCAAGACTCCCACTGGTACAATGGATGCCGGATCAAACCCTGGTCAGACTCACGTTGGGGCTTTGGCTCCAGGGCGATAGTTGGCACTGTCGTCACAGGCGCTGCAGAAACCGTCCATCTGTGGGGGGGCTCTAGCATTGCCGTTTTTGTGATACTGGGTGATGGTGGGCTGAGCTCTGGGTCTGGCTGCAAAACATTTGCAAGGTGGGGCTGGACGAGGCTGATGTCATCCTCCGCTTCACCTACTGTGAATATGGATCTGTCCACCCACAGTGCACAGTGAATGATGGAGAAAATAACTGAACTCAGTCGTGACACATATGTTCTGTCAAGCATGGCATGGGGATGCTTTGCTGTTTCAGGACTGGGCAACTTGCAATAATTCATTGCATGAATTCTGCTATCTACCAGAAAAGGAGAATGTCCACTCTTCAGCTTGTAAGCTGAAGCTTAAGCTCAACTGGGTTATACAGCAAAACAATGATCCAAAGCAAAGCAGTAAGCCCTCCTCTGAACAACTCAAAAAAAGCTAAATAAAATTTTTGCCAGACTGGAACCTATAGAGATTCTGTGGCAGGATCTTCCCAGCTAACAGGGAATGTTCTCAGAACTTTGAGTAAAGTTCTGGCAAGGTTCTCTCTCTATGAACAAATGTTCATCCAGTAACATTAATAGAATGTTCGTTCAAAGTTATCTGGTCTTTAGCAATGCTCTAAGAATGGTAGCACAAAAGCACTTTCTGATTTTTGTATCAACATAGGCAGAACTGCAGAATTGAAAAAAAAAACAAAAAACGTAGCTATATGTACGAATCACTGCAGTTTCCAGTTGTAATGAACACTAGAGGCAGTAAAACTTAGCTTTTATTCCTTTTCTCACAAAGTATAATTCACAGGTACAGAGTTTTAATTAAAAAGTCAAATTTTCACACAGTTACTTGCAGAATATTATGTTATGACTTTAAAACAATTTTAACATCCCACGTGATACCTTTGAATGTTGTCATCACATATACAGCTTCATATGTGTGAGTTCTCTAATTCAGTAGGTTTGCTCATTAGCTCACACGATACAGCATTGCACTTGAATGATGAAGAGCTACCTCAAACCCCATGAAACTACGGTTTGACAAAAAAGCTCAAATCTGCATATGGAAGTTAAAATAGCACGGCTGCCCCACTTTTGCATTTGTTAACACTATTGGGTAAGTTTAGGGTTGGTTTTGGTGTTTGGGTTTGAGGATATTTCCAACACGATAGAGCATTAAACTTTAGCAGCACTCCCCTGGTATTGAATTCTGAACAACTGCAATGCGTACCTCAGGCAATCTAATAGAAATGCAGCAGTATGTGGCTGTACCAACCTAATTAAAATGTGCCACAGTCACATATTGAACGTGTGTTTTAGCGCCACTTTCTGGACATTTCACTTTGAAACTGCTGCGAAACACGCAAGGTACCTAATTACAGTGTTGCAGAAATGTGTATTGAGGCACGTATTTTCATGGGCGTGGGTTGCTATTTATATGATACAAAGGAATTTCCCTTAATCGAGGAAAAAAAGCATTTTTAAAACACTTAAAAACTGACATTTTGAACATTTAGAGAACATTCAGAAATAACATCATAACTCAATGGGAACATTAGCAAAACGTTCTTAGAACATATTTTTGTTACATATTTTGTATAACCACATTTGAAGTTTTAAGGCCAAATCATGCTGCATAGGCCGTCACCGACAAAAGGCAACAGACACTTTCTTGGGTTTTGTCTGAACAGTGTGTTACCCCCGTCATCGCTGGTTGGCGCATGTTGTTGCTTATTGAACATTTTGAATTTGCATCTGTCGGTCTTGAAACATCTGAAAAGTGACATTCTGTACTCATTCGGCTCTCAGCATTGACTTGCATCTGTCTGTGTGGTGTGAATCGGCCTTTAAGGGGCAATACGTTTTTTTAACATGGGTGACAGGTGTTGGATAACTTTTTTGCTTCAATAATTTAAAAAAGTATGTTTACTTAGGTTGCTTTTGTTTTATGTTGTATTTCATTTGAGGATCTAAAACTATTTAGTATGACATAATCAGGATGGAGGCAAATGCAATTTCACAACGCTCTGCATTTTTGTGAAACAGCATACTCGAATATCGTCGTGAGCCAGTTTGCTTGGTCTTAGGGCCATATATGACCCAGTGACTGGTTGAACCCCACTCCTACTGTAAAAGAAGATTTCTATGACAACAAACAATAGATATTCTATGGCAGTATATGGTCTTATATGTAAATTCGACTGCATGTTATTATGCAGGTGTATTTTTGGAAAGTGTCTAGGTCACCATATGCGTCTACACACCCAGCTGACAGAATGAAAGTTAGAAGAGTTTCTCAGTGCGTTCAGACAGCTGATGCAGATTTCTCTCTATCTCACACACACACACACATACACGCACATTCGTTTCCCAGGACACAGATATGAGTGCAGGTGGTCATAAAGTCATACACTGTAAACTCTACGAGGCTCTGGGGTCCAAACCTGATATAAAGGTGGAGATTATGCATGCTTGGCGGACAATGATGGTCTTTTTTTAATTAGGCATATTTTTAGACACAGTCTGATGGCAGGTATTGGCTCATGTTTAGAGGAAGGCCCCCGGGCAGCCAAACAGATGTTCAGAAACGGAATTATTTCAGCCGCCTGCCGTTGCTTGTGATATGAATTGGCAAGACTTCTAAGCGCGTCTGTGTGAGTGAGCGAATGAGCGTGTGTGTGTGTGTGTGTGTGTGTGTTAACGACACACTCTTCTCACTGTATGTGAGACAAATGAGTCAATAATTGTATTCTCAAGAGCTCCACATGTCTTTCTTTGCTTTTTGTGCAAATTTAATTTCTTAATTTGCTAAATTAACAAACCAGAGCTGATATATTTTCATTCTTCTCTAACAAGGTGGTATTTAATGTATTTTCATGTTATCTTTACTTTTGTTTCTGTGTAGTTTGTGTGCTGTACACTCAGACTGTGGCGAACAGGGAGTGGAGAGAGGTATTGTATTTTCTGAATTTGTGTTTTTCATTTGTATTGCTTTTGTTCATGCTGGTAATGTGATGCCTGTTATTGTTTAGTTTGGCAGGACAGAAGTCATCGATAACACGCTGAATCCAGACTTTGTGCACAAATTCATCCTCGATTACTTCTTTGAAGAGAGACAAAATTTACGATTTGACCTGTAAGTATAATCAGCATGTGAAAATGTTTGTGTGTGTCTTTGAGTTTTATGTTTGGCTTTAAAAAACATGTGTCTAATTGATCTAATTGTTTTTTTTGTTTTAATGTTGGGCTTACTCATTGTTGCTGTGGGTTTTTCATGTCTGTGGGTTGAAGCGACCTCAAAAATGTGATATTTATCCTCTGGAATGCGAATTTACCAGGGCTACCCCACCCAAAAATGTGTATTTTACCCTGTGGAATGTGATTTGTAATGGGGACCCCCCCTCTAAACACGACTGGGCTATATTTGAGTAGCAATTGGCGGGTTTTGTTATAAAAACCTGGCAACCCTGGGTATAACCTCTAACTAAAATGCAATAACATTTTTTCTTTATATCTTTCACAAATTCACAAATTGCATCAAAGATTACTCCAAGGTTCCTCGTTTTGCTTTTAGTCAGATAGATAGCAGGTGTCAATATTTTTACCAGGATTTGAGAGTATATACAATGTAAAATTTACAGTAAAAAAAAGACAGCTGTGGTTGTCAGAATCTTACCATTTAAAATATGGTAGCAATGTTTTAGGTTTTATTTAAATACCGTAATTTCATTTACTGATGTAATGTTAATGTACCAACCTATTGAGATGTTGAAATCTGTTTTGTACTCCTTTGCAATACACTGATAACCACCAAAAGCAGGTGGTGATGAGAAAGTCACTTGATGAACCAAAGCCCACCACAAGCAACTTTTAAATCTTAACATTTAGGAAAATGCACAGTGTCATTCACACAAACACTAAACACCATCATAGTAACACACACGAAACTGAAATAATGCAATAAATAAATTTAACATCATTAGATGTAACATACAATGCTAATGTACAAAACTGATAAGAAAAATCGAAGAAGAAACAGTTATTTAAACCAAAAATAAAAACAAAAACAAAAACGTCAAATTAAAAAAAATAATAAATGCAGGGAATTCTGGGAATGTCAGAATGTCAATACGATTATTCACTGCTAATTTTACATTCTTTTTCCATTTCTGAAAATGGTATATTGCCGTAAAATGACATGCAATGTCCAATATAGTTTTTCACAGTATATAGTAGAGGAACTTACAATGTTAACGTTAACCATTTAACGGGTTTTACTGTAGCCTTTTTACAGTATTTTACTGTACCGTTATATTCACGGTCATTTTTTACAGTGTAGACTTGAGTATCGTCAGCATGGAAATGGTAGTGTAGTCCAAGTGATTACAACAGATGCTCAAGTGATGACAAGTAAATATTGAACAGTAAAGGCCCAACAACTGAGCCCTGAGGAACACCAATATATGCAGACCTAATTTCAGACCTTTAACGCATAGAAATGAACCGGAAACGGTTAGGAAAATAGGATTTAAATCAGTTTAGAGATGTTCCAGACACACCCCATAACATGCTTCACTTCTTCTTAAGAAATAATAATATCTCATGACAGTTAAACCACTCTTATTTTTGACTCCGCACCGCACAAAAATATCAAAATTAATTTAAATTCAGCAATTGCAAACTTGTACATCATAGCAGAAGTGTATTAGTTCGTTGTCTTTTTTTTTAACATACAGAGACAAAAATCTGAGTACCACACCACTGACTCATGTCAATAATTGAAAACATGAACACGCATATTTGCATATTTAATGCTCTATGTTTTTGTAAACAATTTGACATACAGAGACAACACACACACACATAGAAGTGCTGTTTTCCCAAGGAACATAGGAGACCTTTTAATGCAGTTTTGTATGATTTCACACATACTCTTGCTCTCACACACACACACACACACACACTGCCTGCAGGGTTTTGGCTTGCTTCCGCTCAGTGAAGCACATTTTATACAGCAGTATCCCAGAAATTACATTTATGCATTATTCACCTCCATCACACACACATACACACAAATCATCAAAAATACACTGCAGATCCTCCATTAGAGTGGCCCGCTCTATACGTACTACTACAAATTGTCTAGAGGCACATGATGCACATTATACATGAGCGTTTATTAACACAGGCTGAATAGAACATCAGTGACATGTGTATGTGCGTGTGGTCGTCGGTCGGTTGCTCAAGTCATTGTCTTCCTGTCCTGATATTATCATTTTCAGGATGTGACATTTGACGGATATGTCACATCCATCTGTGTGCGAGTGTGTGTGTACACCTGACAGTTTTACACCTGGTCCCTTCTTACCCAGATTGCTCTTTTGCCTTTGTCTAAACTCAGGAGCTGTATATATATATATATATATATATATATAAATTCTAACTTTAGAATCATCTATTTAGTAACCATGGAGATTTCGATTAGAAATTGTCAGATCAAGACAAGCCATATCATGTAGACCTGGGCGGTGTAAGCAACCAGCAGCTACACAGAACAGCATAGCAACCATCCAGAACACCTCTGCAACATCCTAGCAACCATCCAGCCCACCCTAGCAACCAACTAGGAGTTTGTTTCCCAAAGCGTTGTGTGCCAACCCTGATCGCAAGTTCTGTCATTACCAGTATAGTGCGACAAACAAACATTCGCAAACAGTATTGCAAACTTGTATGGTTGCAACCATAGTTTACGACCTGTGGACAAGTAATATTTATACAACATTCTTAAAACCTTATTAATACAGTGGCGTGCAAAAGTTTGGGAACCCCAAGAAGAGGATGCAGTTTGATGTTCCCTCGAAAGGGAACATGCATTTTGTATGATCTCTCTTATTTTGTTAAAATTACTCACATTTTCACAGATTCTGCAATGGGTTTTCAAATGCCGCTGTGTCTGATATATGTAGTCATGTTGAGAGAAGACGTCTTAGAACAACTTTCTCATAGCATCCTTATGATGTTATTTATATTTGATGAACTTTCTAAGAAAAGTTTTAAATAACATAATCATGACAAGAAAACCAGACATTTAGACTTAGAGTATTATATAGATATTAAATAACATAATAATACTAAATAATATTAAATAAAATAATGTTATATTGTAGCAAAAGCTAGTAGAACATTAAGAAAAAAAAACATTTTTGTAACCTTTTGTTTTACCGTTTTTAGAATAAACAAAAAAGTTAACTATGTTATATTTTGGGTGAAAATAAAGTTAGTAGAATGTTCTACCTGATCTCATGATGAAAATGTACCTGAGGGAACTTTTTCACAAGACGCAAAATACATACCAATAAGTACATATCACTGCACTTTCCAACAGAAATTAACTCTAGAGGCACTAGAAGTAAAACAGTGAGCACTTATTTTGTACACAGTTATGATTACAGCTCCATGTTTTGTTTTTTGTGTGCGATGAGCTTGCTCGGTAGCTCAGCCGGCACGGAATTGGACTTAGGATGCAGAATTCTTGGGTACGAATCCTGTGAAAAACATGATGAAAAAGCTGAAAGATGAGAGGTCAAAAAACAAACTAAAATGGCATGCTTGTGATTGTGTTTTTACATCACATTCACTTTTGTTCATACTATCGGGTAGGTTTAGGTGTAGTGGATATGGTACATTATTTTAAAACATAGAGCATTACAGTTATAGCGCCACCCAACGGACATTTCAAAACCAACCTCACATAAAACGTACCGTATGTATGTTCATCTGTTCCGGGGGAAAACCCAAAAACACAGTGGACCACTCTAGCCACTTAAGCGCCACTGAATGGACATTACACGAAGCGTACACAACAGTACGTGTTTCACGTCTTGCAAAACAGTTCCCACTGATACGTTTTTGTAATGACATGTTGACATGACAGGTTGGGAATGTTGTAGGAAATGTTTTTGTAACCTTTAAATAATGTTGTAATCACAACAAGAAAAAAGGACATTTTAATATTCTTGGAGTGTTAAAAATAAACATTCAAATAATGTTATATTTTGTGTGAAATTGAAGTTATTAGAAGTAGTAAGAAATGTTTTATAGCCTTTAAATTACATTAGCATCACAACAGGAAAACAGGACATTTAAACTTTTTATAGACATTTTAAAACAGTGTTCCCACAACATTTTTCATAACCTAAATTTGTTACCTGGGTAGGAACCACCTCAAACTCCCTAGCAACCTTACTGTAAAACACCAACCCCCTCAGAACACCTTAGCAACCACATACAACAGCTGCACCCTGCAAACTACCCACAATACAATAATTATTAATATTTGACACTTATTTAACCTTGTTAGTGACACACAAATTATTCAGTGTATTGTACATAAATAATCCACAGCAAGAGCCAGCACCAAACCCCTCAGACTGTGTTGTGTGTGGTAGTCAAACACATACAACATCGAAACACAACAATGATAAAACATGTAGTATACTATCATGTTCTTATTGCCGAGGAGATTTGAACATAAATGTTAGGTCAGGTAAAAGCATGTCTTGATCTTAGCGGTCTCTCCTGCGGTGGCTGGAAATATCTGCACATGTGCTGACGCTGCTCATTTTGCACAGCGGGAGGAAGAAAGAGACAGACAGACAAAGAGAGAGACAGCCAAGAGTGTAGATTCATGCTGAGAGGAAAATAACATGTATCCCAACATGACAGAATTTTCCTCAAACATGTAGGTTGTTGCCACCCACTGAGGTTTCATTTAAGCTGGCGGTGAACAACAGGCTCAGGTTCATTCAGAATGTCGCAAGAAAACAGGAGCACTGACATATTTTAGCTCCTAGAGTAAACGCCGCACAGTGAAAACATGACTTAAAGGTGAAGTGTGCCTATTTTTAGAGTGGTAAAATGCTTTCTGCTTTCCTAATGTGCAGCTATAACAATGGAAGACAGTGGGAGTGTCTGGGAAGCAGTCATTACTGGTGCTGCTAAGCAGTGAATGACATCATTCATTTGTCCAATATATTTATTCAAACATACACACAATTTCTACATAAAGTGACTTTATTATGAATTAAAAAAAATAGAATTGGTATTTTTTGAGGGACATGAAGTAAGCATGAAGTAAGCACAAATATTCGACGTTATGGTGGCAACATATGTCAGTGACGTTTTCTTCAGAAAAAATAATCATAGTCGTTTCTGCAGTAGAGTGCACTAGTTTTGTAGGCCAGCTTGGAAGTTAGCATCACCCTTGTTCCTTTGACAAAAACCTAATAGGATTTTTCCATTAACTTTTGGATTACTGCAGAAAAAAACGTTGATGACCAAAAACCTTGCTTCTTACATGTTTTATTCATCAAGTTAATCTTACTAAATACAATTGGCAGAAGTAAAAAAAAACTAAAGTAAGGGTATAAACAATCTACACTAATGTCGCATGACTTCAACATCATGTCACCTTTAATTATACAGTTATACACTTTATACAATTCAGATTCTGCTGTAGAGAAGCTCTAAAAAGAGGACAATAGTGAACAGTCAGTTTTTCATTTCAAGGCAGTTCATCACTGATTTAATGATGTGATGATCCAGCTCTTTTCCAATAGTCTCTGTTCAATCAAGTCCACAATATTGCCAAAAATGAAGTGTCCCCAGCTAAGCAAGCCAAAGGTGACAGTGGCAAGGAACCAAAACTCCATCTGTGACAGAAATGGAGAAAAACCTTGGGAGAAACCAGGCTCAGTTGGGGGGGCACCATCTGGATCCGGGTGGTTACGGTGACCTCGGAATAAGAATGAAACAGACTTATATTAGCGTAGATGCCCTTCTTCTTACAATGTAACAAGTGCAGGTGCTATGGGAAGTGTTCTTGGTTCCGGTTGACCTAATTAATGCAGCCTAACAATCATTTAACAGATTTGAGTTATGGAAATGTGAGCGTGTGCTTTGAGAGTTTTATAGTTTTATAGAAAGACTGTTTTTGGATGCTAAATAGGAAAAGAATCTGCCACCTGCAGTAGATTTTGGTATTCTAGGTATTATCACAGTGGGTGTAAAGGACTATAATGCGATAAGAGCTCACTCAAGTACTGAGGCACTAAACCATTCAGGGATTTATAAGCAATTAGCAAGATTTTAAAATGTATGTGATGCTCAATAGGGAGGCTAATATGGTCATACTTCCTCGTTCTAGTAAGAACTCTAGCTGCTGCCTTTGGACCAGCTGGAGTTTGTTTATTAAGCACGCAGAGCAACCACCCAATAAAGCATTACAATAATCTATCCTTGAATGTATGAATTAACATGTGCATTTATTTTTAAGATGGAAAAATGCAGTTTTACAAATGGTAGAAACATGACTTTCAAATTAAAGATTGCTATCAAATAGTACACATTCTGAATTGATGACAAAGAATTAACAGAGCAGCCATGAAATGGGTAATTGAATGCAAAACTCACTTTTATGTGTTGTTTGAACATAAATGTGTGTTGGCAGTGTGTGTACACAACCACCATATTATGATAAAAATCCACCCAGTGGTATTTTAGACCCGCCCTGACTGTGCTGTAACATTCCAACTCTGACCACCATTGTGTCAACGCCGCTGCAAGGGAAGAGAACAATGTCTCCGATTGAGTGTTTGAGGTTGTAACGAGTGGGGCAGGGCTGAGAGCCATGGGAACACAACAGGCCCGGTGAAGTATAATGATAATGAGCGACACCTGCGCCACTCACCGGTCTCAAGTCCGTCGGAGCAGCTCCGGAAGGATAAAAGGAGGAGCGACGACAGCGGAAGACAAGAGAGGACTTTATTTTGTGTTTTGTGTGCGGCAGTCATCCATGAGGGGCTGCCGCTTTACTTTTGTGTTTGTTTATTTTATTATTAAAGTGTTTAAATGTTCGTTGGTTCCCGCCTCCTTCTTCCCATTCTACGAACTGTGTTACAGAGGTGCTCTGTTGTTAGATGTAATAATGAACATTGCAGTCATCATTCCCGACATCATAACCGCTGAAGACGCAGAGGATTAATGTTACTTTCATTTTAGAAGAAAATGCACTGACGATCTACATAAATGGATCTATGTTCGCATTAATAATGTGCTAGTTAGCAAGTATCACGGCTAAATGCAGCGAAATGCAGTCACCCCACAGTATAGAGGGGCGGGGTGAGCGGAACTCATTAGCATTTAAAGGAACATGCAATAGAATGGCTCGCTCTGAACAGGGCTGATTTTGACAAGGTAAAAAGGATGTTTTTTACACTACCACTGAGAAATTGTAACCAAAGTATGTTATAGACTTCTCATTAAGACCCTAAAGAATCATATCAGCTTGTGAAAAATGGGCCTCCGATGACCCCTTTAAGTGTTAAACAGGTTCTAGGTTATTATATGAGGAGGTTTTTGGTCCAATAATTAACAACTTCAGAATTTAGCAGTAGGAAATTACTAATCATCCATTTTTATATCAACTATGCATTACGTTTTTTGAATTGTTTTTTGACTTCTGTGAATTGGTATGCTTTGTCAGGATGCAAAGAAATATAAAGCTGAGTATCCTCACCATAACAGTCAACACTAACTGCATGTTTCTAAATGATATCTCCCAAGGGAAACATGTAAAGCATGAAAATGCAATGGTCCTAGTACTGAGCCTTGTGGTACTCCATACCATACTTGTGATTCATTCCCTGCTAATTGATGATGGGCAGACAAGTAAGGTTTGAACCATGTCAATGCAATTCCACTATTGCCCACATAAATTTGTCTATTTGTCTATTTAACATTTCACAATCATAAGTTGCAACAACTGCTTTTAGCCTTATTGAAATGTACAAGTTGGAAAATTTGAGTTAGAACAGTTTGCAAGAGCGTAAATATAAATATAACTGAGAAGTGTAAAACAGGCTAGTTATTTAATGAGTTTTTCTTTTTGGTGTGATGTTTAATGTCTCTGACATAACCTCTATAGTCCCATTTAACCACTTATTAGCAACTGCCTTTTTGAAGACAAGTAAAAGCTTTAAAATGAGCGGGGTATTTCTTTATGACATAAAAAAAAGGCATGGAAATATCAAGCTTGTTTCAGACCTTATTTCAGATGTTTAACCAAAAACCCATTCTAAAAACCTATTGACTTTGAGATGATGGTGGAACTGAAAGTGCAAAAATGCTAACATGTTTCCAGGACTATTCTGAGTCACAGAAATTACACGTTATTTCTACAAACATTTCACAGAATTTTCCTTTTATTTCCAGGTATGACCTCGACTCAAAGAGTGAAAACCTGTCCAAACATGTAAGTGTTTTCCTGTAAATGTAAAGGTGATGGACACTGTGTGTGTGTTTGTGAGTGTGTGTGAGTATGCGTGTTGAAGTGGAAGACTTGTTATAGTTTTTTCTTGTGCTGTGTTTGTGGCCCTGCAGGCACCCTGTTTGACCCTCATCATGGGGGTTTTATCGTGATTTATCCAAGCATTTTGTGGGGTCAGAACCAAGGGTCACTCTATATCCCAGAATGCACCTGTGGGATTGATGTTCAGAGATGCTGGACACAGTTATTCTGATCAGTGCCCACAGGAGAATGTCTGCCTCTTTCAGTCCTCCCTTTCCATCTGCAAAACCTTTCTGCCACACATGCTAACATGCAGCCTGTCATGAACTAGGCTGGAATAAGGTCCTATTCTCATTCATGTTTTATACATTTTTGTTTTTTTATTCAGGTTTCATGTCTTTGTTTTTCTTTATTTCCCCACATTTATTTATTTTTTCTTTTTACTTGCTCATTTACTTTATTACACTAAAATGTGTTCTTGTCACAGGCTCATGATAATCTAATATGAAGTGAAGTAAACTCTTTCAATAATTAAATTTTGTACACATTTTTATGTGCACAGGCTCATGTGCCCCATTAATGTATGTTAGTTAGTGTGTAACAGCGTAAGTGTGGAGCATGCTTGAGATAGGAGACGTTTATTATAGGAAGAAAGCATAAAAAATCAGGCTAAATGTTACTTTAATATCATTTTTATTGACTTAGTAAAATTCTAACATTAATGTTGTTACATTCTTTCCAGTCAAGCTGTGATTATGTAAACTAAAAAGTCAGTTTAGGAAAATAGCTATGAAATTAGTCTTCCCAAGACAAAGGAGTCTGCCATTTCATGTGAAAAACATTTTCAATATCCAGCACAGAATGTTATCAAACAAGCTACATAATTGTAGAGGTAAAGAAGTCCAAATATGCATTACAAATTCATTTACAGATTTGCACGGTCTACAAGGTTGACATCTAAGAAACTAATTGACATGGAAGATTGAACAGGAACATGAACACTGAACATGAACTTTACATTGAAAATAAAATGTGCCTTTTACATGCTCATTTGCGACAGAGAGAATGTTGGTCACATATCGTTCCCACTGGAGAACAGATATTAGGCATGAAACATTCACAACCCATTTAACTTCCATAATGAGACAGATTTCTGAACAGTGACTGGAACTTGGTTTTATCTATTAGAATTTAATATATATTCTTGATTGTATCGGGAATGATTTGTGCACATTGTTACAAACAGCGAGAGTTATTACAGTTCTGCCCCAAACCATCTTTTCTTTTCTGCTACTGTAACTAAGGCCGTATAATATTATATAATTATTATACTACTTTTCATGATAAATAAGTGTCCATTTTGATTTCATGTTAGCTCGAATGTGTACTAAGATAACAGGCCCCTTATCTTGAACTCAAATGCCCTAAAATCATGAAGTGTGAGTAACACCCATTCCTGCCGTCTGTGTGTGTTTACAGGACTTCCTGGGCCAGATGTACTGTACTCTCGGAGAGGTGGTGGGCTCTCAGGGTAGTCGCATGGAAAGATCGCTTGTGTAAGTTCTGTGTTTGAGCTTCACACTTCTCTGAAAAACAATGTGTTTAAAATAGACTTTAATTCTCACCTAACATGCTTTAGTTTTGGGTTTATCGCTCTTTATATGGGCAGTTGATTCAGTTCAGTTTTACTGTACTCTAAGAAGAGCATATTTATATTGGGACTGGCAAACGATTAATCGTGATTAATCGCATACAAAATAAAAGTTTGAGTTTGCCTAATATATGTGTGTGTAATTGTTATGTAAATATCAACTCAAATATCTAAGTTGTCACTTAGTACAACTTAACTTTTTTTTTAAGCTGGCTGAACTAAAAAGGCAGCCGGGTAACAAATTATTTTAAGTTGACTCAACAAATTGTTTTTTACAGTGTACATAATAATTAACTCAAACTTTTATTTTGTATGCGATTAATTGTGATTAATTGTTTGCCAGCCCTAACTTATATTCATTTTTATCATATATATTGTGTAAATTTTGTGTAACTGCACAAATTAATTTACTTACCCTGAAAATTGCACATCCAATTGCCTTTCAATTGTGTGAGGAAGGTTTTTAGAACAGAGCCCCATTCCGTAATCAAATTAATTTAATAAATGACTAATAAAATTTCTAAATGAAAAAATTTATGGTGTAGTAAACCAATCAAACAATGGGAACCTTAAAAATGTTAATCAGGATTCAGTGTTATAAGAATGGAGAGTTGAAACTGCTTTCATGTTCATTTAATCAGTCCTGCAGTCTGACGCCCACACAAAATAGAGATTTCAGGTTTAATGAGCATTAAATAAGCTTTATTTATTTGAGTGAAACTGACTGTAGCTGAAATAGCTGAATAGTATCAAAATAAAAACAGCATATTTCAAATTGTGTTATAATTATTGTTTTTTCATGGACCATTTAGTGAGAGACTGCATGGAATATTTGACTTACAGACATTTGTCATATTGCAAGACTATTTAAAATGAGCTAGTGAAGGCTATTGCATCAACATATTCTTTTCCTTATACAAATATGTACATTTTACCATTTTAAAATGTCTGTTGTCAACTGCCCATATACAAACGGTCATGTCTGCTTGTATATAATGTGTGTATGCATGTTGTATGTTTGTGTGTGTGCTGTTGGTGACACATTGGGCGGTAATATGGAATGATGAGTGTTATATAACCAGAGCTGCCTGCACTCGTTCATTCACTCAAAGCACTCTGAACATTCATTTAGTCATGTACTGGGAGTTGCAAATAAATACATTTAGAAGCGTTTACAGTGAAAGTGCTACGCTGAATCGCTCATGGAAATTCATTTGAATTCATTTTTGAGCATCTGCCCATTCCTGACACAACCACATTTACAGTGCGTCATCTCTGTGTTGATATAAACCAATGCAGGAGTAATTCTCAAGCAGGCTTAGTTCATCCCAAAATTGAATCATTTACTCATTTAATCACCCTTATGTCATTCATCTTCGAAACACGAGTGAAGATATTTTTTAATGAATCCTTTTAATGAGATTTCTATTTATCCATTAAAAGTCCATTCCGTCAAAACTTTCCACTAAAAGACATAGTAAAAGTAATCTTTAAAGTCCTCTGAGAAAAAACACAATCACTTTACATCAGGGGTGTCAAGCCCTGCGGAGTTTTGTTCCAACCCTGCTCCAACACGCATACTATGCAGTTTTCAATTAAGCCTGAAGCACTTGATTAGTTGAATCAGGTGTGTTTAATTAGGGTTGCATCTAAACTCTGCAGGGCTGCGGCCCTCCAGGACCAGAGTTTGACACCCCTGCTTTACATGATGAACAGATTTCAGTTTTATTCACATACAGTATAAACTGTGAACAACACACATAGAGTGCCTCAAATGTGCTAAACAGAAGATCATTTGTGTTTCAAAGATTAACAAACATCTTACGGATTTGGAACAACGATGACACAAATTTTGATTTTTGGGTGAACTTTCCCTTTAAGATTGTTGGGGAGTAAAATAACAACACTACTAACTTAAAGGTAAAGTGTGTTATTTCTGTGCCACTTAGCATGACACATTTGAACTGAAACAATAATGTTTTCAAATCTTTTTGTAATTAGGGGTTCAAGTGCGTAGCACTGATTGTTAAAATGGTCACAGATGAGCGATTTTTACGTAAAACTGATCGTGAAGACCAAACCGTAAGTTGTAGAGACTTGAAACTTGGAGGGATGGTAGTACCGGCACCGCCGGAAATGCGACCAAGGCTCGCCCCATTCGGCCTGGCGGGGGCGCTATAGCAGTTAAAAGTACAAAATCGCTCGTAGCTCCTAAATTGTCATTCGCATGTTCAAATGTTTATGTTGTTCGAATCTTTGGCTCATGGCGGGCAAAACGCATGCCTCAGATTTGATTGTGACCTTGGCAAATTTTTCAGGAATATCGCATTTTTTGATTAACCTACATTTGCAAACTAGTCCTAGTTTTTTTGCTCGATCAGGACCGAACCAGTGCAGAAAGATTCTGTGGAGAGCGAATATTAATAATTATCAAAATAAAGGCCTCTTGGTGGTGCTATTAGAGGGGGAAACAAAACATAAAAATTGCTATAACTACACAAACATTTGTCCTATCAACATAAAAATCGGTGTGCACAGTCTTGGTCCAAAGTGCCACAAGTGTCTATATGGACATTTGCAGATTTGCACCTGCTAGACGAGGTTAACGGAGGCCAAACGGAATGAAACTCAGTGGGCCTGTTCAACTATGGTATGTCAACGCAATTTTCCGCACATATGCACAATATTTGTATCATACAATAGAACTCTTTATTCTGGACAACTTTGCCTCTAGAACCACTGGTGTCAATCAAATTGTTTGTTAAATGATTGAGAAGATAAAAAACCTATTTTTGCAAACTAGTCCTATGGTTTTAGCTGGAAAAAAAACACTCTCTAGGTCCATAATTATCAAAAAAAAAAATGTTGAAATTTACCCTTTGGACGGTTATAATGGGTCATTTAGAAAAGGGGCCTGTCCAAATTCACTCTAAATCCTATAAAGCCTAAAGGAAAACTCAAAACTTTACCAAACCTGGTGAGCACATGTGACAGGTGATTCTATAAAGCATGCAAAGCTTTAAGGGGATCGAACCACAGCTGGTGCTATAACAGTCATAACCGTTAAAACACATTATATTTCTATGGTAAATTATCTGGATTTGCCAGAAATACTTTTTTTAAATCATTGATTTAGGTGGTTACAAGCTTGCTAAATAATGCCTTTTTTATATGTGCTTAAATGCCTTAAAGCGCTGCTTGCAGCTATATTCGCCTTTTGTATTTTTTTTTTTTAATTATTAATATTACACATTTTTAAGTAATATGTCTCTGTAGGTTGTTTCAATGTCATTAAAATGTCCAAATTCCCCCATAAATAGTTTTAATGTATTCGGTGTAATTATGGTAGTAAGTACGTCTAAATGTGAGTGAAATTTGTAAAAATCTGGTAAGCACTGTGTGTAGAGATTGCATGAATATTAATTAGGTAATAAAATGATGTTCGTCCAGTACTGATTCTCTGAAAGGCAAGTAAATAGTCACTAGCCATAGTAGAACCTTTTGCAAGTGCATTTACAGTTTTCAATGCTTATACAAGTTAACAAACTTAGATATATGAAAGTGATAGAATGATATTAACATTATAATGTTGTAATATTTGCTATGTCCATGCTGACATAAAAATGTCTTTATGGCACACATGTGATATGAGGTTACTTAAAAAAGTAGCTTGATTGAAGTTTGAATGGCTTTTAAATATGATTAGCTTGTAGCTTTGAGCTACAATGATACTCGCTCTCCCTCAGCCCTCTCCCTCTCTCTCTTTATTTTTGATTGTAAGTAATTCCTGGTAGACGGCTGAACATTTCAGGTTAATTTAGGAGAGTGCCTCAGAGGACATCTGTAGATCCAGAGCAGATTAAAGACATGTCTTCAGTTAGCAGAGATCTGCTCCTCTAACCTCTATAACATAACCCACAACTACTTAGTGGAATTGAAACAAGCACTCGAGGCAGCGCATAAGTAAGGCAGAAGTTTGTTCTCTCATCAAATCATCTTCAAAATCTTTCATCGTTCATCTTTGTCAGGCACTTGCGCAGGATGCTGAAGTGTTGGGTCCATACAATTTAAATTCAATTCCGGCTTGGGCTTCTTGAAGTGTAGTCTTATATAAGAGCACAGAAAACACTTGTACAGTCGCCTGTCTGCTTCTACAAACACTCATTTATTTATGCAGCACAGATACATGCATTCATAACTGTTGACAGGCGACAATCACTTATTAATGTTCACCCTTTCACACATATGCATTTGTTTAAAACAGTCAGCTTATTTTTTTTTTACTAATTACTCCTGTAACAGCCACTTTCATCCAAAGCAAATTTATGTTGTTTAGTACACTTAAAACAGGATCAGGTAAGGTTAAGTGTCAGTGACGTCCCTTTGTAAGATTTGAACCTTTTGTTGAAATTGTCAAATTGTGAAATTGAAGTGGTAGTTGTCAAAAACAATATTGTCAAGGCTTCTTCAGTAATACACAATGTTCTTTCTGACTTTAGAGGCATTCCTGGAAAGAACTGTGGAACTATTATTGTGAAAGCTGAAGAACTTGGAAATTGCAGGGTACGTCATTTTATCTCTTATTGTCCTTTTTTTTTATCTAATATCTTCTCCTGTCTTTTCTTCTCTCTATGTCTGTTGTTTTGTCTCTTGTTGTATAATCTATTGTTTTTTCTTGTCTCATGTGTTTTGTCTCCTCTTGTTTCCTCTTGTCTCCTCTTCATGTTTTTGTTTTCTCATGTCTACTTTCCCTTTTTCATTTCTTCTCAACTCGTCTTGTTTTCCTGTCTCATTTGTCTTGTCTTTTCTTGTCTTTCTTATTCTCTTCACGTCTTGTCTTGTATCTTCTCTTCCTGTCTCATTTCTTCTCATCTGTTTTTTTTTTGTGTCTTCTTTTCTGGTCTCATTTGTCTCGTCTCGTCTTGTCTTATGTCTTTTATTCCTATTATGTTTCTTCTCATCTAGTTGTTTTGTCTCATCTTCTTTTCTTGTCTCATTTATTCTCTTCTCTTCACACCTTGCATTGTCCCATGTCTTTTTCTCTGTCTAATTTCTTCTCATAGCTAGTCTTTTATGTCTCATCTTCTGTCTTGCCTTATTTTCTTGTCTCATCTTGTCTTATTTATTCTCTCCTGTTCACGTCTTGGGTTATCGTATGTCTTCTCTTCCTGTTTTGTTTCTTCTCATCTAGTCTTTTTTGTTTTGTCTTCTTTTCTTGTCTCATTTGTCCTCTCGTCTTATTTTCTTCACATTTTGCATTGTCTCGTCTTCTCTTCCTAGTGTTCTTGTCTTCTTTTCCTGTCTATTTTTCTTGTCTCTATTTGTCTCAGTTATTCTCTTCTCTTCATGTCTTACATTGTCTCATGCCTTAACTTCCTGTCTTGTTTTTTTTCTCATTTATTCTTATCTATTAGTCTCTCTTATTTTTTTTCTTGTCTTGTATCATCTTGTCTTATTTCATCTAGTTCCCCTTCAGGAACTCGAGCTGCGTCGAAACGCTTTGGGAACGCCTCCAGCGTGACCACGCTCTGAAACACGTGTGCAAACAGTCCAATGGAGAAGCGAGACGTCACAGGCGGGGTGACGTAGAGACCAGGAAGCTTAAAAGCACGTGCAGTGCATGCAGCCGGCAGCTTCTGTCTTTCAGCAAGCGCTCTGTGTGTGTGTGTCACTCTGTTTTTTTGTGCTAGTTCGCACAGCTTTAATTTTAGAGTGTCACAATGTCCTACAAAGCATTCTTACGAATATAAGCAGCGGCATTTCGACTGTGTGTTCCTCTCTGCCTGTGCTATTTCGGGTGGCGATACACACAGCCTATTTGTTGTCTGTTTGGGAGCGAAGCATGGGAGTCAGTTCTCGAGGGAGCTGACTGCCAGCGTTTGCGTTCCCCGCGGCTCAGCTTCCGCTTCTGCCGAGGCAGGGTGGCGGCCGTGATCGTGGGGATCGCATATAGATCTACGGACGGGTTAGAGACGGGTCCTCCCTATCTCTGCCTTTCTCCCTAGATCTAGCGCTCTCTCTCTGGGTCGGAAGCCCGCGCTGCGGTACTTCCCCCTTTGAATGAGAGCTCGCGGCCAAGCAGGCTGTGTCAGTTCCCGAGGGGGCTGACTGCCCGCACCCTCGCTGCGCACGCTTCACTCCCGGAGGACTCTCTTTGAGGAGGGAGCCCTCGTGAATTCCCCGCGGCTCAGGTCCCGCTTTTGCCGAGGCAGGGCGGCGACTGCGGCCGTGGGAATCACAATTAGATCTACGAACGGGTTAGAGACGGGTCCGCCCTATCTCTGCCTTTCTTCCTAGATCTAGCGCTCTCTCTCTCTGGGTCGGAAGCCCGCGCTGCGGTACTTCCCCCGTTGAATGAGAGCTCGCGGCGAAGCGGGCTGCGTCAGCTCCCGAGGGGGCTGACTGCCCGCACACTCGCTGCGCACGCTTCCCCGCGGCTCGGGTCCCGTTTTGCCGAGGCAGAGCGGCGACTGCGGCCGTGGGGATCGCACTTAGATCTACGGACGGGTTAGAGACGGGTCCGCCCTTTCTCTGCCTTTCTCCCTAGATCTAGCGCTCTCTTTCTGGGTTCGGAAGCCCGCGCTGCGGTACTTCCCCCTTTGAATGAGAGCTTGCGGCGAAGCGGGCTGCGTCAGCTCTCGAGGGAGTTGACGGCCCGCGCTCTCGCTGCTCACGTTCACTCTCGGAGGACTCTCTTCGAGGAGGGAGTCTTCGTGAGCTTCCCCGCGGCACGGGTCCCGCTTTTGCCGAGGCAGCGCGGCGACTGCGGCCGTGGGGATCGCAGCATAGATCTGTGAACGGGTTAGAGACGGGTCCGCCCTTTCTCTGCCTTTCTCCTTAGATCTAGCGCTCTCTCTCGGGGCTCGGAAGCCTGCGCTGCGGTTCTTCCCCCTCTGAGTGAGAGCTCGGCTCATCTTTCTCCGAGGAGATTGATGCTGTCCGCATATGAGCTGACTGCATTTTAGATCGCTCGTTTCTTCCTGCTCTCGCTTTTAAAAAATAAATAAATAAAAGAACAGGGATTCAAGCGATTATGTGTGGTTTGTTCGGGAGCTGAACATGTACAATCCGTCCTTGAGGGGGCGGGCTGTATTCATTCATATATGTGTAAAAAAAAAAGCTACGTGCATTTTGAATGTCTAGTTCTTCTCCCATTGTTATTTAATTCTGATGAATTAAATTTATTTACTGCACTCTCACCCTGTACTTTCGCTAAGTGTGTGGATGCTGCTAAATAAAATAAAATAAAGAAAAAGTGGTAGCTGTGGCTGCCAAGGCATCTGCATACTGAACCTTATTGACATTTTGTCAGTATTAGCTCATTCTGAGCATGGGCGGTGCGGCATTGAGATGTTGTCCTCGCCCATATGAAAGAACTGGGGTTGTGACTGAACGCAGAGAAAAAGTGTGCTTTCTCCATTACAGAGAACCACTTATCTAGGCGTAGTGTGGGATCGACCACGATGCAGGCATGTCTATTTCCTGCTCGGATCGAGTCATCCTCGCGGCAGTCAAGAGAGTGAAAGTAGGCACTCACTGTGAAGCAGTTTCATAACTGCTGGGTCTGATGGCAGCTGTGGCCAACGTGATACCTTTTGGCCTGCTGTTCATGAGACCCCTGCAGTGGTGTCTCAAGACCAAGGGGGTTCTCCCTGAGGGGAAACCTGCTTTGCATGATCAAGGTCACGCGGCGATGCCTACGTGCCTTGGACATGTGGAGAAGACCTTGGTTCTTGTCTCAGGGCCCGGTGCTGGAAGCTCCTTGTCGTCGCGTATGCTAGTGACGGATGCGTCCCTCATCGGTTGGGGAGTGGTCATGAGTGGCCCCCCTGCCCGTGGTCTGTGGAACAGTCACCATCCAGTTTTGAGATGCTGGCCGTGTTTCAGTTACTGAAACGCTTTCACCCAGACCTATGAGACTATGGTCCTGACTCATTTGGTCCAGGACCTCCGAGGGCAGGCCCTACTGGGGAAGGGCGTGGTCCACCGCATTCTTCGGTGCCCGTCTCTCCTCGGTGCCCTCGGGAGATTAGCCTGCCAACCCTGCCGGTGCTTCAGGGCGCAGCAGTCTCCAGCGAGCCCACACCTCAGTCTTCCCCCCGGAAACGTAGCGGAGCTGGGGAGCTCGCCACCCCTGTGGGGGTCTCTACAGCAGCTAGTTCGGCTGTCTCCTGCCGGTCATCCGTTACAGGACACCGAACTAGCAGCTCATACCAGAGGCCAGTCTCGAGAGACTGGTTCCCTTAGTAGATTATTTGGCAGCGTGGAAACTACTGCCAAAAGTATCTGCTTGGGTCCTGCGCACTGTAGAGCGAGGCTATCGCATTCAATGTGGCGCTCCGCCGCCACCTTTTTACGGGGTCTCCACTGTGGTGAGCCCCGAGCAGGGTCTGGTAATGGAACAAGAAGTAGAAACTCTCTTGAGGAAGGAGGCCACTGAGGTGGTCCCTCCTCACGTCGGGGTGTCCGGGTTCTACAGCCGGTACTTCATTGTTCCGAAGAAGGAGGGGGCCCTGTGTCCCATTTTAGATCTGCGTCTGCTGAACCGCTCAGTCAAGAGACTGAAGTTCAAGATGCTCACCATCAAGCAAGTCGTGTCTCAGATCAGGTCCGAGGACTGGTTTGTCACGATAGATCTAAAAGACGCATACTTCCCCGTCTCCATCCTTCCTCATCACAGGAAGTTCCTGAGGTTTGCTTTCAGGGGCGAAGCTTACCAATATCGGGTTCTTCCGTTCGGCCTAGCACTCTCCCCCCGCACGTTTACGAAGTGTGTGGATGCAGCTCTGGCTCCTCTGCGACTCCAGGGCATCCGCATACTCAATTACATCGACGACTGGCTGATCCTAGCTCAGTCGGAGATAGAGGCAGTTCGGCATCGAGATGTCGTTCTCGCTCACATGAAAGCGCTGGGGTTGAGACTGAACGCCAACAAAAGTGTGCTTTCTCCATTACAGAGGACCACTTATCTGGGCGTGGTGTGGGATTCGACCACGATGCAGGCACGTCTGTCTCCTGCTCGGATCGAGTCGATCCTCACTGCAGTCAAGAGAGTGAAGGAAGGCCGGTCACTCACTGTAAAGCAGTTCCAGCAACTGCTGGGTCTGATGGCAGCAGCGTCCAACGTGATACCTTTTGGCCTGCTGTACATGAGACCCCTACAGTGGTGGCTCAAGACCAAGGAGTTTTCCCCGAGGGGAAACCCACTTCGCATGATCAGGGTCACGTGGCGTTGCCTACGTGCCCTGGACATGTGGAGGAAGCCTTGGTTCTTGTCTCAGGGCCCGGTGTTGGGAGCTCCTTGTCGCCGCGTAACGCTAGCGACGGACGCGTCCCTCACTGGTTGGGGAGCGGTCATGAGTGGCCACCCTGCCCGCGGTCTGTGGAGTGGTCGCCAACTCACGTGGCACATAAATTGCCTGGAGATGCTGGCCGTGTTTCGGGCTCTGAAACACTTTCTCCCGGACCTAAGAGACCGCCATGTGTTGGTCCGCACCGACAACACCTCGGTGGTCTCTTACATCAACCACCAGGGAGGTCTGCGTTCGCGCCCCTCGTACAAGCTGGCGCACCAGATCCTTGTGTGGTTCCAGGGCAAACTCCTCTCGCTGAGAGCAGTTTATGTTCCTGGGCATCTCAACTTGGGAGCAGACATCCTGTCGAGGCAGGGGCTGAGGCCCGGGGAATGGATGCTTCACCGTGAGTTGGTGAAGCAGATTTGGAGAGTTTGGCCAGGCTGAGGTGGACCTCTCCGCGACTAAAGAGAATGCGCAAGGTCACCACTGGTGCTCTCTGACTTATCCAGCTCCATGGGGGCTGGATGCCATGGTACAGATGTGGCCGAGGCTTCGTCTGTACGCCTTTCCCCTGATCACTTTGCTCCCGGGAGCCGGAGTTTCGGAATTTGTGGGTGTGGCCCCTGAGGGGGCACACCTCATAGCTCCCGGTCTCTCAACTGGGGTTGTTGAGACCATCCTCCAATCCAGAGCTCCCTCCTCGAGGAAACTGTACGCCCTGAAGTGGAAACCTTTCACTTCATGGTGTGGAGACCGCCAGCAGGACTCAGTTAACTGCCCAGTTGGTACAGTGCTGAGGTTTCTGCAGGTTCGGTTCTCCACAGGGTTAGCCCCCTCCACCCTGAAGGTCTACGTGGCGGCTATTTTGGCCTACCACGCCCCTCTAGGTGGCTCCTCAGTGGGTTGGAACCCCCTCGTTACACGTTTCCTCCGTGGTGCGCTGAGGCCTAGGCCTCTGGCCAGGTGTAGCTTGCTAAGTGTGGTCGGGATGCTATTTCATAGCTTTGAGTCCTCTGACCTTCCCTTCTTGGGGGTCAAGGCTCTCTTCTCTTAAGTTGGCTTCAGAATGCTGTGGAATGTCCACCCCTTTGACTTTAGGTTCTTTCCTGGACTTGTGCCACTTGGCTCTTTTTCTCTCACCCTAGCTGTGCTCTTTCACTCTGGGCAGGGATTTGAAGTCTGGTGGCGTGGGCATCTCGTTCCCAAAGCGTTTCGACGCAGCTCGAGTTCCTGAAGAGGAACGTCTCAGGTTACGTATGTAACCATGGTTCCCCGAGGGAACGAGACGCTGCGTTTCGGGCCATACTTCTGGCATCCCTGCAGCGCTTGCTTCTCTATTCAGAAGCTGCCGGCTGCATGCACTGCACATGCTTTTAAGCTTCCTGGTCTCTACGTCACCCCGCCTGTGACGTCTCGCTTCTCCATTGGACTGTTTGCACACGTGTTTCAGAGCGTGGTCACGCTGGAGGCGTTCCCAAAGCGTTTCGACGCAGCGTCTCGTTCCCTCGGGGAACCATGGTTACATACGTAACCTGAGACGTTTCTTTTTGTCTCATTTATACTGTTCTTCACATCTTGCGTTGTCTCATGTCTTAACTACCTGTCTAATTTCTTCTCATTTGTGAAGAACCAGTCATAAATAGCATGGGTATATTTGCATCAATAGCCAATGTTTGGTCCAAATTTTTATTTTATTTTATTTTTTTAAAGATTTTTAGTAAATTTGCTTCCATAAATATATCAAAACCTAAAGTTTCATTAGTAACATGCATTGGTAAGAGCTTAATTTGGACAACTTTAAAAGCAATTTGCTGATTTTTTTTTTTTTTTTTTGCACCCTCAGATTCCAGATTTTCAAATAGTTGTATTTCAGCCAAATGCTGCCATATCCTAACAAACCATACATAAATGGAAAACTTATTTATTCAGATAAATCCAAATAAATCCAATAAAAAAATAAAATAAAAATAAAAATTGACCCTTATGTCTGGTTTTGTGGTCAAGGGTCACATTTAGTCTTTTTTTTTTTCTTCTTGTCTTGTGTCATTTCTTCTTGTTTAATTTCTTGTTTCTTATCTTCCCCTTTTCATCTTATCTAGTTTTTTTTCTCTTCTTGTCTTTTTGCCTTTATTCTCATCACTTTGTTTATTCTTCTTGTTTAGTCTCTTTCTTATCTATTTTTGTCTCTGCTGTTTTATTCTTTTCTCTTCGTAAATGTTTACTGAACAGCATCGTATAGTCTGTGCTGATGTCCTTTTTTATTAGGAGTCAGTATTGATGCAGTTTTGTGGCAACAAACTGGACAAAAAAGATTTCTTTGGAAAGTCAGACCCGTTCCTGGTCTTTTACCGTAGCAATGAAGATGGAACGTAAGTTCTATTTTTCTTCCCATTTTTCCATTGGACATTTGTTTAAAAATACAGACAACAGAATGAGAAATGTGCCATTTCTTTTTATTTATATCAGTACTTATATCAGATGTATTTGAATGCTGCATGTGATGTTTAAAGTCTAATAATGTGGTCATGTTTGAGATTGTCTCATTTAATGCCTTCGAACCTGGTCTTAGTATTCGATGACACTTTTTGACTCACCGTAAATGGTGCATGTGTGATATGACCTATTTAAGACCCCATTTCACACTCACTGATTCTCCCATGTTGTGGTTCCTCCTCCTTGACGTGTCCTGTTTCTCAGATTTACCATCTGTCATAAGACAGAGGTGGTGAAAAACACGCTGGACCCTGTATGGCAGGCCTTCAAGATCCCAGTCAGAGCACTGTGCAATGGGGATTATGACAGGTGGGACAAATATTAGAACTCTCAGCTTCAAAAACACTGAACCATTGAATTGGTGTGAATGGGTATTAGCAAATATTTAAAAAAAAAAACAAAAAAAAAAAACAAGTAGAAATAAATATACATACACTACATTTCAAAAGTTTGGAGACAGTAAGATTTTATTTATTTTCATTTTTGTTTGTGTTTAGTGTTTTTCATAATTTATTAACACTTAAAGACATTCTTTCTCTGATTGAATGTTTAAAATCCTAGAGAAATTTACTTATCAAAATAGAGTGACTATATAATACTTCACACTTTCAATCACTAAACTTTATTTTCCTTTTTTTTTTTTTGCAGAGCAATAAAAATCGAGGTGTATGACTGGGACAGAGATGGAGGGTAAGAATGAAAGAATCATTCTGTAATACCGAAGATAAGATGCATCAAGATAAGGCATGAGACTGTACGTGTGTGTGTACTTGTTCTTGCTACATTGTGGGGACCAAATGTCCCCACAAGGATAGTAAAACCTGAAATTTCGGTCCCCACAATGTAGAAAAATGATTAAAAATAGTAAATGATGTTTATCTGAAAGTGTAACGATGCAAACATGTTTTCTGTAAGGGGTAGGTTAGGGTTAGGGTTGGGTTAGGGGATAGACAATATTGTTTTGTCAGTATAAAAACTATAGAAGTCTATGGAAAGTCCCCACAATTCACAAAGACAAACATGTGTGTGTATGTGTGTGTGTGTGTGTGTATGTGTGTGTGTGTGTGTGTGTGCACTTTCAGCCATGACTACATCGGCGAGTTCAGCACCAGCTACAGGGAGCTCTCTAAAGGCCACACTCAGTTTACTGTGTGGGAGGTGAGCCACTCTCCTTTTCTTCATGTATTTTCCATACATATCTGCCTAAAATATTGTAAATTTGTCTTTTTGAAATATCCTAGATTTTAATGCAGACATTTACATTACTTCTGGAGTGTGTAGTTGAGGCATAAACAGTGCCTCAGGAGTAACTAAAAGTATTGAAGCTATTTTTTTTATTTTGTATGTAACACTGGAAAATCTGATTTGTCAGACGGTTCAATGAAGCGTTAAAAAACAACTCCTAATTAAAACATGTAGGTTTAAACTAAATGTCTAGATGTTTTTGCTAACTACAGGAATATTTATATATCTTATTCAATATGATATTAAATGTACTTATATACAACTCGTTTGGGAACTGTTTGTGTTTATGTTCTTGTGTAAATTATGTTTCTGGCCTTACTGTGACATTTTGTCTCCCATCCCTGTGAAATCTCATCTTTTAAATGACCTCCACATCACTGAAACATAAATCAAACCCATAAGGGACGAGAACGCTTATCAAAACCGGCCACGGCATAAGAACCTTAGATAACAGTGAGAGGTCTAGCATATATAGTCAAATATTTCATCTCCACCAAAAGCTTCTCATGATTTTTTTTTTTTTTTTGACACAACCAATATCCTCTTCACTGTGGTTGAATTTCTTGCCACAGAATTGACGCATTCTTAGTCTGACCATTTTCACCTATTGTGGCAAAAAGTATGTCTATCCTGAATATGCTTCAGTGATAAATGTATTTTGCAGTGCTTTCCTCAAGTGTTAGAGCAATAAAAGAAAATAAAATATATATAAAGTGACAAAATAATTTAATAAAAAATATAATAAAATAATAAACACATTTTGTACACTCCAAAAAAATGTATGCCTAAATTTAAGATTTATGTATTTGAATTTTATATAAAATTTCCATCCATTTGGATTACACAATTTTAACGAACTAATAAGCTTAATGTGATACATACTTTTCAGTCATAGTTAAAACATACGAAGATAAGAAACAGGTGCATTTTTTGTAATAGTACAAATAAACCAAGTTTAATTTTAAATATATAATAACCATATATTTATCATCAACAAATCCAATTTGTTTTAGTCTCACATTTTTACTAATAGAATATTACTTGTTCTACAGCTGGTCATATTTAAATGTTAATCATTTTTAAATGAAAAAATGTAAATGTTTTCACAGTGAACAGATTTATGCTGATCCTAAGAAATATGAATAAATGTGTTTTGAAAATATGATTGTTCAAGTAAAACTATATAGATGAAAATAGTTAAAAAACAATGCCGTGATTTTTAAGTTTATACGCATTTTTATGCATGCAATCTTTTTACATTTATTTTCCAAATGGATGGAAAATTTATATGCAACTCAGATACATACATCTTAAATTTAGAGCTAAATAACTATACATTTGGGTGAGACCAAATCACTATTTTAGATTCAACCATTGAGATACCGCCTGTGTCTGACATTGCTATATTTCTGCAGGTGCTGAACCCCAAGAAAAAGAAAAAGAAGAAGAAATATCTTAACTCAGGAACCGTGAGTAAATTTTTAACTAGATCTTCCAGTTTAATTAATGAAAAAAAAAAAAGTTCCAAAGAAGAACAAAAGAAAGCAATACATGTTTGTTCTAACAAACAAACATCCTTATTGGTAAGACTTCTTATAGAAGGTCCTACATTATATCTTCATAAGCAATGCACAATGCCTTCATAAGCTGTGCATATAAATATTCATAAATGCTGATGTAGCTCATCATTGGTCTGCCCTGATGCCATGACTCTAGAGAGTTACATCATCACCCTTAGCATGAATATTAATATGACATTTATGATTAAAGTATGCATTGCTTATTGAAAGTGTGATGATGCCCTTTAGGACTCCACATAGGAAGTGTTACCAAACTTTCATGTTGACAGGTCACTCTGCTGTCCTGCTTCATTGATGTCGAGGTTACGTTCCTGGACTACATCAAAGGAGGGTCAGTATTTGTGAGTGTGTGTGTGTGTGTGTGTGTGTGTGTGTGTGCACTTGTTCGATCCTTCAGACCAACATTATTGTATTGTCTTACTACATAATTACATACCATAATTTATACCACATGATTATTATAATACTTTTATAATACTTACAACTGACAGTATATAAGTGGCCTGCATGCTTCACTTTGGTTCGTGCTGAGGAGCTGAGAAAGCATCTCAAATCTGTCAGCAGTTCAGAGTTGTGGTATGAGGGACACAACTCCCAATGTGAATTGAGGGTTACAATAGTAACCTTTCTGTTGGTCACTTTCAACATTGTTTCAAAGTTCCAACACTAGTGGTTCCTATACTAAATGCCATGGTGGCACAAATGCTGACAAGTATAGCATGTCAGATAACAAATGCATCTCACCTCCTCGCAACCTTCCGATGACCAGGAAGCATGACCTCACATTTCTTTTTTTACCAACACTTCAGTTGTATATAGCCTTTTGTATAGATTTTAAAACAGTTAAAAAATTGAACATCTGAATTTGAAACATCTTCCTCTAATGAGAATGGAACACTATGGTGACCACATCATGCCCAAAGGAGAAGGTAACCATGTGGAAAATACAACCTATGCACTTGCAGTGGGAAGTACTATACAAGGAAGTCTCTGTGGTGGGTTCCACCTATCAGTGAAAGATTGCCATACACAGAGAACTGATTACAGAGTGAAACTCTGTCCAGGGGAAGACATAGGGTTCATGCTAGGGACACAGTATAAGGAAAAAATGCACATATGGGACCACCGTCAGTCTGGTGATAAGTTCCTCCGCTAAATTCTCCCACCGCAAATGTCCTTCTAATGATGGAGAATGGTGGTCCAGTGTTCACCACTCAAGGGAAAGGGCACTAAGACCTCTGAATTCCTCCTCAGACACAGAGGTTCCAGAGGTATGTGCACGGGTACCAAATTGTGCCCTGCCCCTATAAAAGATTCACCAAGGGGGATTCACCAAGAGGAGGAGTCAACACCATTAGCATGTGTTATGCAAACCAGGTCCAATACGGCGCAACCATGAGGACGTGCTCGGCATCCTGATTATGCATAACGTGTGTGCAGCCTGCATCTTGTCCAGGAACCTGAGGCTGCACTCCCTTTGCATAGAGCATCCCAGCCTAATTTTAAGCATCTGTTGTTAGTATGATGCATCTGGACACTTGTTCTAGGGTAACCCAGAAATGAAGGGCCCAGTTAAGGGCTGAATGTAGGATGGTACACAGGTGTGATGGGTATGCGATATGTGCTGCAACTGAATGTCAACCTTGTGATTTAGTGATTAACCCAGTGATGAAGCCAGTGCTGAAGCATATACATCAACCAGTCTGGGTTATATGCCATAAGCCCAGGGGCTTTTAGAAAAGAAAGAAATTAAGAAATTAAGAAATTTAAGAGGAATCGCTGTCTTATACTTGAATGTATTCAAGCAGTTCAACACTGACTGAATGTGATCATGCCAGGGTTGACAGAGTCCAACTCCCCACTGAGAATAGAGATGCTCTGCACAAGTGAGAGCTTGCTTTTCTTCCAGTTGACCCTTTTCCAATCAGGCAAGGTGTTCCAGGATCATGTCCCAGTGTGCACACAATAACTCTCGTAAGTGAGCTAATATTAGTGGAATGCCTGCTTCCCTCAACGGGGCCAGGGCAGTCTCTGCAACTTTTGAGAAGACACAAGGTGATAAGGACAATCCAAAGGGGAGGACCTTGTACTGATATGTCCTTCAAAGGCACACCATAAAAATGGCCTGTGCCAAGGAAGGATCAAAACATGTCTTTTGCTGAGTTGAAGTGTCCTGAGAAGCCAGCATGACGAGCTGGGAAGTGACAACCAAGCATCCAGACGCCGTACCAGCACCATATATGGGAACCATATATGGGGTACCTAGGGTAAGGTTCCTGCAGTGTTGTGGAACAAGGCTCACATACCCGGAGACCTTGCATCTCTTGTTACACATGGTGAAGAGTACGTTGCATCTACCTTGTTTCTTTGGTTTGCTGAGAAGGAAGCCAGTGACAGTCAAGGAAACTGAAGTTCATCGTGGCTCATCACATCTGCCTGCCCTTGACAGCATACCTGGCACATCAGGACATGAAGAGGCAGTCACATTGTCTGAGCAGGCTCTGGCCATCATGAAGTAAATTTGCATGCCCTGGACAGGAGTCTTGACAGAACGACTGTGCATCATGCTCAGCCCCTAAGAACCAATCATCAAACCTCAAGCGCTTAGGGCTACACTCTTGGCTGCCTGGACAAGCACAGCTACTGTATCTGCAATGAGCCGCAGCACCCAAAGACAAGAGGTCAGCTGTGTCGTCAGTAACAGATGGCTCTAGCCTGCTCTCCACTGCTCTGAATGAATTGAGCTCACCATGCTCTCAAGCTCATCCATGAGATACGTACGAGTGGAGAATGGGATTTCCACAGGGATTCCCCTGGCAGAACATTTCCCTTTGCATTTCCAGGCTCACACTCAGAACCCATTGTCAAGGCCTCGTACCCCAGACTAGAAAGGACTAGGACAGGATACATATAAGGTGACTCTCTCTTTTAAAAAAAAGTGAGAGCTATGAGTGCAGTGTGACCAAGGTCATATTCTCACAAGCAGATCACGAGCCGTCCACGAAAGCTGTTTTTTGCATGGGTACAACCCAAAGATGAAAAGACATGTTGCAATGCACACAATTCTCTGTTTTTGCTGTTTTAGAGAAATGTGTACTTACAGAGAAAATTAGCTCTCAGAGATCTCTATTAAAATGCCCAGGGGGTCTCTCAGCACTTATCCATATTTCGAGGCAAGGAGAGTCTGCTGATTGTGTCATGGAATCCAACAGTGAGGTGGTGAGAGGAGACTGCAGCTGTTAAAATACACTGCATTTGCTTCAAAAAACAAAGCTGAGTGAAGCACACAGGCCCCTTATGTACCCAGATGTCCATGGCGTGGACACACGTGCAAATTTCACTCACTAATTTCATTGCCATTTTTGTCAGAGGTGTTTGGGCTCCCAAGAGCGACCCATAATAAGTGACCGACAGAAAGGAAACTAGACATTTTCTGCATTTTCTGCATTTTCTGAAGAATGTGAGAGCACTAGATGTTTTTCTGGGCAGTTGCTAGGGCGATGTGATGTGGTTGCTAAGCAGTTCCTAAGGTGAGGCTAGACAGTTGTTTGGGTGTTTTCTGTGGTTGCTAGGGGATTACTGTGTAGTTGCACAGCAGTTGCTAAGGTGTTTTGGGTGGTTGCTAGGGTATTGCTATGTGGTTGCTAGGCAGTTGGTAGGGTGGTGGGCTAGGTGGTCACTATGGTGTTCTCAGTAATAAGAGTTTTAAACAGTAGTATGCTATGTTGTCTCATTACTTAAGTGAAAGAGTTTACATTACCCTAAACCCATGACATCTAGTTATCATGCTGGAAACAGATGCATAATTTTGGAAACTCCAGAATTCAGTGTCTCACGTATTTTGGCAACTGTGACGTCATCCGGGTTTTCCATGCATATGAACGTACTTGAGCTCATCTATTAAGACTGGAAACACATTGCTGTGCCTCACCATCCATGATTAATTCCCGCTTCCTTCCCCTCTTCTCCTCTCCACGTCACACACACACATATTCACAGACAGTGCACTGCATTATGATGCCGTAATAAACCGAGCTATAAATAGAGCACTCTATTCTGAGAGACACAGAGACCCCAGGCACATGACCTGGCCTTCAAGCAGTCCAGCAAACACTGGAAATATCTGAGGAATAATTGGAAGGATCTGCAATCTGCAATGACTATTGTGGAACATTCTTACAGACAGTTAGCGAATCTCTCTATATTTATGCATTTTGTAGAACAGACAGAAAAACCAGGGTTCAGCAGAGAGAATATTAGATAAACATAGAGCTGCTCCGAGGGAATAACTTCTTCATTTCTGCCCACAGATTAAATTGAGCTGAGACACAGTTTCACACAGTCAGCTCACTGGGGATTTGACCGAGAAGCTTGATTATACTTTAATAAACATCATATATTTTATGTTCATAACCTGACTCATATATGTGCTCACATCATTGTTTCTGCTCTGTTCACTTGCAGCACTCAAATTAATTTCACAGTGGCCATTGATTTTACTGCATCAAACGGTGAGCTTACATTACTGAAACAATGCTCTTTAAATGAAAAAGCATCACTGACATGTGAAGATGATGGCTTAATTTATCTGTGTTCATGTACAGTGCACAGCATAAATGAGTACACCCCCTCTGAATAAATATAAAAGATGTATTTTCTTAATGATCACTAATATAATTCATGGAATGATGGCAAAATTAAAATGTATTAAACATATACTTAATAAAAACAACAAACTATATGCCAATATTTTCTGTAAAATAAGTGAGTTTTGTTTAAATAATAGATTGCAGAAATGAGTACACCCTAAATGTAATTCAGCAAATGTATAAAATTCTAGTACTTACTATGTCCTCCAACTTTAAGTATACTGCTCTGACCCTTCTTGGGACTGAGTGTACAAGTTCATGACAAATTTTTTACATCTGTCCTGTTTAACTTCTGGAGGACAACCTCCTTAAATGCCCTGGTCTTTAATGGGGAGTTTTGCTCAGCTCGTCTCTACAGAATCCCCCACAGCTGCTCAAAAGTGTTAAGATTGAGTGAAATATATGTCCACAGAAGGATTTTCACCCTGGGAGAATGAATATCTTCATTGTCATGCTGAAAAAATGCCTAATAATGCAGGGAATGAGGGGAGTTTTTGTATGACAACACAGAGTGGTGTGTGAATTCATGACAGCTTTGATAAAGTACAACTCCCTCATACCTTTAGTACTCAGAAATCCTTTACTACCATTGAACATCACTGTGGGTACTCCTCCTCTAGCAACACCACAACATTTTGGATGCTTTTGGATCTGAAATGATTGACTTGGTTTCTTGAGACCAGAGTATGGATTCTCAGAAGTCTATATTTTGTAAATATGGGCCTTGGAAGAGGATGAGTTTATTCTGCTTTGGCTACAGTAGGTAAATCTAGTGGTGACAGCAATGTCACTTCTGCAGGCTGCGTCGTACTCTGAGATAAAATGGCACTCTTTTCATAGCTTTTGCTGGTGAGACACTTGCATGGTATTTCTCCTGCTCTTTTTCTAGCAAAATTCACTCATCACTAAATGAAAACTTAAAGTGAAGACCTGATTATTTCAGGAGCCTTGTCACAAGTCCATTGTTTTTGAATGTCGGTGCTACTTCTGCTATATTTTCACACTTAAAACAATAATATGGTATTCCTCTTGTACCACTGTCCTCTTTTATGTTAAGAAATAAATTTCCTGAAAGTTCTCTTCCAAGTGGTTTCATTGTTGACAGCATTAAAGGGGTCATCGGATGCTAAGTTCACTTTTTCATGTTGTTTGAACATTAATGTGTGTTGTCAGTGTATGTACAAATCTGCCCTATAATGATAAAAATCCATGCAGCGGTTTTTAATTAATCTGTAAAAATATCCCCTTTTTCAAATCGAGCCGTTCTCAGATGCCTGTCGGTGTGCCGTCACACCCACAGAGGCTGCTCCCACAATAGTTGATTGACATGAGCGATTTACCTCGAATCAGCTGTCACAGTCCGCCCTCTTTGTTTCGTTGCCGGAGCAGGGATGTAAGTTAGACAAGAATATCTCCGGTTGAGTGATTGAGGTGTTGTGTTGCTGGATGTAATAATGAACATAGTGGTCGTCACTTACTCCCGACACCCGAGCCGCTGAAGATGCAGTAGATTACGTTTGTTTGTGAAGGGAATGCACCTCCCGATGTACATACATCCGTCTATGTTCGCGCAAATCATACATGATCCAGCTTCACTTACAGCAAAAGTGAGTATAAGGGGTTTTTTATGAATCTTTGCGATCGCCTTTCCTTATAACGTGGTAGTTAGGAAGTTTAGCGGCTAAACACGGCTAAATGCGGCTAATGTAAACAAGACCGTCTTTTCACAGAGAGAAGAGAGGGGCGGGGTGAGCAGAGCTCATTTGCATTTAAAGGAACAACCCCTTAGAATGAGATGATTTTTGCTGAGCTCAATTTGACAAGGTAAAAAGGGTGTTGTTTTACAAAACCATTGAGAATTTTTAATCAAAGTATATTAGAGACTTTTCATTAAGACCCTAAAGAATCATATCAACTTGTGGAAAATGGGCATCCGATGACCCCTTTAAGTCTCAGTATGATTCAGTAGGCTATATCACACTTTTAATTGTCAGGAAATTACTTGTCTTTAAAAGTTTTGGTTTAATATACTTACCTGTTAATCAAAAATGGCCTTAAACCTAAACTTTTTTTGTTTTATTTAGTAACTTTCAGGAGGGTGTACTTTTTTTTCCAACACAACATTTTATCACTTTGATAAGAAAATCTTATTTTCCTAAATAATTTTGACATTCTGCTTAGGTAATTGATCAAGCAGGCTTGTTGGAACATTATATCTCCAAAGAACCCTAACATGTCTCCTAAGCTAAGAGGAATTGCTGAATTTGTTAAGTTTTAGAGGGGGTGTACTCATTTATGCTGTGCACTGTACATATATGTATATATACACAAATGGATCCATTTTATTAGAATGACCTATTGTTACCTATACAGCATGAAATCTTACCTACTTATTTCCATTCATATTTAAATGCTATGTTGATTCATGCATTTTCTGCTTTATTTATGGCAGGCAACCCTTCCCAACCTACCTCTCTACACTATATGAGCCCTTATCATCTGAATGCGTATGCACTGGCCCTCAGAGCCGTGGGGGAGATTATTCAGGACTATGACAGTGATAAGCTGTTCCCTGCACTAGGGTTTGGTGCAAAACTGCCACCCGATGGCCACGTGTCTCACGAATTCCCCCTGGTGAGGACATTTTTTTATGATTATACTGTTAAGTAACTAAACGTAATTGCCTTTGTTTTATGTTCACACATTTTGTTTTCAAAAAGCATGTTTTTTTGAAGATATGTATTTTATTTGTCAGTGAGAGTATTACATCAGTTAAGGATGGAATATACTACATGACTTTTGCCCAGCTTTTTGCCCAGTCAACATATCAGATGCAGTCTGTAGATTTTGGGAAGCTATCATTGACAAATTTCACAGAAATCAAAAGTAGAGTATGTGATATGCACAATTTTTTTTTCTTTACTTCAGACTATGATTCCCTCAAGATTTTAAGTCATATACTATCTTCCAGCCTTCACATGCAATCTGGAAGCAGTCTCATCATACAGTACTACATTGGACAAAGCTCTGCTGTATCTGCACCCAATAAGCTTTCTTTCATATAGTCTGGTTCAGTCTTTGCAAGCTTCCTGCAGCGCTCTTTTAGAGTTTCTCTGAAATCCTCCACCTCCCCAGCACCACATGTCTAGATCTGCTACGGAGGACATTACTTATGCTTTTTTGTGCAGCAGCAGCATGCATAGCAAATCTAGTCCACAGAGACAAAATATATTAACAGTGTCTAAACTACCCTGAGAGTTGTCATGATGGTATTCTTATATTGGGGTAAGAAAAACTATATATATAGAGAGAGAGAGAGAGAGAGAGAGAGAGAGAGAGAAAGAGAGAGAGAGAGATTATCCATTACTTTAGCAATGCTTTTCATGTAAATCCATGTTTTATCTACTTATGCATTGTAATCCACTATTTTTATTTTTGCACTTTTGTAAACGGTACGTAAACTCTGGAATTTCACACTACATCATTTTATATATATTTTGCATTGCACAGCCAATGCAAGAGGAAATAATGATGCAGTGCAGAAATGGTATTACAATGACCTGGTTTTAATCATTATCAGTGTTTTGTTGCACATATAAATACACTTTGTCTGTTCTTTGGGGACGCCCCGAGGTGCTGAACATTTTAGGTGTTTCATTTACTTAATAAACCCAATTCAATCAATTGTTTTGTCTAAAGCTGAGATTTATTATAGATTCACATTTAGGTTTGGCTATACTCCTCCATCTCTAGCTCTTTCAGATCCCCTTTTGAACCTGTTCTCCAGCAGGACCCTTAGAGCCAACACTTATAGACTAAGTGCAGCCTTTTTTCAACTGTGTTGACGCATTTCATATTGGCCGGAATATATCAGCTGTGCTTTCCTTTTATTCAAAAGGCAGTTTGCATGGCTGTTTAGTTATTGTACCTCAGGCAAGCACAATAAAACTACTTTAAATTCCGGCCTCTTCCTTTGTAATTAAGGAAGGAGATTGTAGATTTAAATGTGTACATCTATTAAAAGTTCATTTTATTAACTTTCAGAAGTGCATTAGCATATAGATGGCCTAAAAGCAAACATGGACTAAATGCCAAAAGGCTTTGGTTTTGATTTCACACAACTACGACTACACCCCTGGTAACCAAATAAGGGCTCTGCGGGGTGACTAACTGATAAATATGGATGAGACCGTTCATAAAGGAGATTGAAAAAGATTGATAGACATTAGCAAATGAAGATTACCCACAGCTGTCTCACATTTCTAAAGAGGACGGAATTTATTTTCTTTATTTTTTTTCTCTTTTTTTTTTCTCTTCCACACCCACGAAACCGTCACAGAGAATCTATCACATAATCCCATATACAGTGAGACACAGATCCTTCTTATTGGACCAAACAGATGAACTGCCTGCGGCTGCAGCTGCCCACACACAGCTAAAACACACACACACACACACACTTCTCCTCAGGGTTGAACGCGGGAGACTCCATATGCACTCAGCAGAGCATTAAAGCTTTACTTGAGTGAATAGCGCTCTTTAAACGCGCCTCTTATTGCAGGAAGCTTTTGGAATGTGAGCTCAGATGGCCAGATCAAACTTTTGATGGCCGATTCTTGTTGTTGTCATTTTGCTATCACAATAATTGCTCACTGTAAACGTTTCTGATTATGTACACTTTATTCAATTAATATAGATTACTATTCACTATTACTACTATTACTATACTATCCATACTATTAATAATTTGTGTTATATCAAATAAAATCCATTTAAATTTAAATCATTTATACTTAAGATTTACATTAAATGCAATTAGCTGAAGAGTGCTTTTTTGACCCAGATATGTGAGACTTAAGTACATCTTTATGTGTAATTTAATGATTACTGTCGTTACAGTTTACTGCAGAATATGCTGACGAGCATTAACGACAAACTAAAATATACTTTAAAGGAGTCATGAACTGCCTTTTTAGTATTTTGTACTGTTCTCTGAGGTCCACTTATAATGTTATTAAAAGTTTTACATAAAAAAACATAATTTCAGAAGTAATAGGCTATTTTCTGTCCTGTTTTGACCCCCTCATCAGAACGCTGTTTGAATAAGTATATGAACGCCCACTGCTATGATTGGCTAACAGTTGTGTATGTTTGACAGCCTACATCCTTCATAGATGGACACATAAATGCTCAGTACATATCAAACAATCTGTAATAACAGACAAAGCAATAGTTACCACGTAATAAAAACAATTACTCACACTTGTGTGGTGTGACATTACTGTCAAAGCCATTATAGTCGGCACAGTACCATCTTTGAATTTCAGTCTTTCTGAAAATTGTGCTTTGTTTTCAAATATATCCATGGTGAAATAAGTGAACAAAGGACTTACTTTTCCTTTGAAGTTCTTAGTGACACAGTCTGGAACTTTATTAAAAATAAACTTCATGTTTTTAAAGGTGCCAGAGAATGGAAGAAACTGTATTTACCTTGGCATAGTTTAATAACAGTTCTGTACATGGAAATGACATACTGTACCATGAGCCTCAAACACCAGTTTCCTCCTTCTTATGTAAATCTCATGTAAAAAGACCACTGAAAAGAGGTGAATCCCAACATAACACGGACTGTGACATTATAGTCGGGATCATTAATAGTTACGCCCCCAACATTTGCATATACCAGAAACAAGCAAGGACAATAGCGAAATTCTAGAGACAAATCCTAGGGATGTAAATGGACATGTAAAACCGTTTCTGGAGATTTTTTTGCCCTTACGTAAGCCACATACCTGATATGTAGACATCAGAGAAAAATTTAAAATATTTTATCAATGCATTCTATGGCACCTTTAAATACATATGCAATTACAAATTGTCAATGATAAAGTTGCAGTGTAGTACATTGTACAATGGTGTGTAGCCTAAACACCCATTTACAGCATGTATCCATCTTATTCTGTGATGCTTGTATTGTGAACTTGTGATTACATGTGCATATGTTAATGCATATGTGTACTTACAGAACGGGAACCCAGAAAACCCATACTGCAGCGGGATAGAGGGCGTTCTAGAGGCGTATTATCAGAGTCTGAAGTCTGTTCGTCTCTATGGACCAACATACTTCTCGCCTGTCATTAATCATGTAGCAAGGTGAGGCCAATTATATTTAAACATACTCATATACTATTTATCTCACTAGTTATTATGTGCTATACTATAAAATTTAGTTTCAAAGAAAGTTTCAGATTTGTTTTGTAGTAAAATTACATAGAAAGTTAAACCATTCTTTTTTTCTTATTTTGTTATTTTAAGTACTACAATATTGTGTTTGAATCCTGGTACCTCGTTAGAAAACCGATTGTAGGCAGTAGCCCAAAAAGCATGCAATGGGGCGTACTTGGAAAATCTGCCAAAACTCATCTGTTTATTTGTGAATCTACTGAATGAGCACTGTGTTACGTCCGAACTGATTGCCTTGTTCTTTATGTATAATCATTTTTATTCCTAACTGTTTTAATTCTTTTTAAATCAAATTTTAAATGCTCTTAAATTCCTTGTTTTTATTGTGATTTTTTTTAATGATTATTTTAATTCCTTTTATGTACAGCATTTTGAATTACCATTGTGTATGAAATGTGCTATATAAATAAACTTGCCTTACCACAAATAGTGCACCATCAACATTCCTTTGACTATTTTAGATGTACTTTCCTTTGTGACACTAGGATGGATTGGACTTATATTGAAATTCAGCCACTGTGTCCATTACGAGCACATGAAGTGATCAGCTTATTTCTTTGCAGATATGCGTCATTAGTGAAGGATGGCTCAGAATATTTCATCCTCCTCATCATCTCTGATGGAGTGATCTCTGACATGGCTCAGACGAAAGAATCCATTGTAAATGTAAGTATAAAAAACACAGTTCCCTGCAATCATTACACCATCTGGAAGAATAAAAATGACAAGCGTCACTTATATACAAATTTATAAAAAAAAAATGACAATGAATAGCTGACACCAATTTTTACTGTGTGATATTACTTTATTTTTATAAACAGCAAGATTTTGACATTATGTCAACATAGTGTCCCCAAGTTGTCAACACTGTTACCATCATCATTTTTTATGGGGATAAACTGTTCCATAAATATATCTTAAAAGGCATCATTGCACAGAATTGAACTCATTGTCTAGAAGTAGTGTTGTGTTTGTCAGTAAGATATGACCGTAAAGTGTCAACCCTGTTACAATGATTTTGTAGTAGACAATTGGTTTACAGTGTAATTTGACATAACAAGACTTCTATTCAAGGCATTAAACTACATTATTCTTGCCAAAAAAAAAAAGCTGTCTACCAGCTGTCTACTACAAAATCATGGTAACAGGGCTGACATTTTAGGATGATACTTGATTATCTACACTGACAGAATGTTTAAAAATGCACTTAAAAATTACATTATCAACTTGGAAAAAGCACAAGATGAACCTTAATTTTAAGGAGTCCAAGTTTGTTTGCTTTGTAAACAACAGCTACTTATCATTCTAATCACTTGAAGACGTGACTGTTGAATGAAAAATGAGACTTTGTGCCCACTCACAAAGTTTGTTGATTCCTCATTGTGGATGCTATTACAATAAAGAATACGAAATAAGAAAAAAACAGTCTTAAACTAAATCCATTTGTCTTTCCTTTAAAACACATCAACCTAGACGCTGAAATGTGATATACTGGGCAGACTGTGATGGGCAGAGTCTCTTTAAATCATGACAGGAGTCGTTCATAATGTGTCAGTGTGCAGATAGCTAAACCATTTACTCTCGAATAGGCCACGTTACCTGAGCTTTATGAATGGGCCTCCTATTTCAGATTTTAGAATTACATACCAATGGCAGCCACCCATGGTGCTTTCCTTAAATATTGTGCAAAGTAATGTTCAAACGTTAAATAAACCTAAAAGTAGAATGCGTAACAGGGTTGCAAGTAACATTTACATACAGTATTTGTATACTTAACCAAAATTAAGTTAAAATTAATCATTTAGTAGAAGACCAAATCATAGTTTTTGCTGAATATAAAACATTATTGGAAAAAAGAGTATATTTTAAATAACTTAGTAACAGGGTTGAATGATTAAGCTTAACAAATCCATTCAACACTATAATTTCTCCAAAAAATTGAGAAGATGGATTATGTCACTACCTGGAATGGAATGCAACTTTTTTAAAGTGAGAAATCATGCAGTAACAGAGTTGAACATATAGTGCGGGACAATTAAAAAAAAATATTTATTTTAAATCACCATTTTACAGCGATCACAGACATGTAATTGTTTAAAATTAGCCATTGCTTAAAAAATGAATGAAAACCAGTTTGGACCCTATTTGAGAAAAGTGGCTCTATAATAGATTACAATGCAACATATATTGCAATACTGTGATCACAAGTCTTTTTTGCGCATGTTTCATTATACAAATGTTGAATTATATGAGGAGGGTATTCTTGGGGGTCTTGTTTTAACTAACTGTTCCCTTCTGTTGAAGGCCTCTAGTCTTCCCATGTCAATTATCATCGTTGGAGTGGGGCCGGCTGAGTTTGACGGTAAGATGAGAGAGATGTGTATGTCTTTGAGGATGTGTGAAGATGTGATATCATATCAGTCCAGTCCAACAGAGAACCAGCAACCAGATCAGATCAAAAGAGAAACCTGCTTCACACATGTTCCAGTGAGACCGATCAGTCCCACAGAACGTCATTAGTAGCGTATGTGCTGTAAGAGCTTTGAAATTTCCATTTGCTTATCAGTTCATTTCTTAACTAACCCTGGACCTCTCCTTTCATCTAAAAAGTGTGATCTAGTTACTTAGTTGCAACTGTCATCACTGCCTCATCTGCTGGAGATTTCATATTTTGTTTGTTGGTATCATATAAAACCACAATGTTTTTTTACCAGTCCTGATTTTTTACACAAACAAAAAAAATTTTCTGTTGATTCCTTTCATGTTTTTGCACTTTCATGTTACACATTAAAAAAAGTAAACCATGGTCTCTTCTTGTGATTTGTTTAAATGTTGATACTATTTTTTCCTTTAATGAAGATAAAACCTCATTTACATGCAGCTCCCTGTGTTGTCGATATCTCACAGCAGTCATGATTTGCTCTTTGAACTCATAGCTGCTAAATTAAAGGGTGTATTTGAACTCATATGAAATCCAATGATAGCACACTTGACTACAACAGCCTGAGCCAAATGTGAGCACCACATGATCGTTTTTTCCTGTGCCATTTTCTTCCATTTGACAGAGATGATTGAACTAGACGGAGATGAGGTCAGGATATCATCCAGGGGTCGCTTCGCAGAGAGAGACATTGTGCAGGTGAGCTTTGCAGCCCTGTGCATCATATATCTGTGGACAGAAATAGTAAAGCAATATTCCAGGTGATTTTCAACTTAATGTCTACAGTATCTGCAGCACTGATGACCACAGACAATAATTTTGTCTCGTCTGTCAGTACGTGTGGTAAAAGCAAATGAGAAACATGTTTACAATAAATCCAAGTAGGCTGAGCAGGCAAGCATAGGGGAGAGTGGAGTAAGATGAGCTATGCGGTCTGCAAGATAACGGAAAATAAGGCAGAAGTACAATGAAAGTATATAAAGTAATTTCAGAATGTTCCTTATCATTTGAAATTATAATAATGTATCTAAGGGTTCTAACAATATAGCTGTGGCTCAGGTTGCCCCATCTGGGTGAAAACTGACCATCTGACTGAATCTAATTCAAATCCATATGAAATTTGAAAGGTAATTTACCTCTTTTAAAAGTTAACTTCATAATCAAATTAAATTTTTAATTTATTGTTTTTTAAAAAATCAAATAAATTTAAATTTTCAATCTTTAATTGTTTGCATTTCTAAAACAGTGTGTTGAATACCACAGTTTTAACCTTCCCAAAAACAGACTAAACAGAGGATTTGTGCAGTAAAATTAAGTAAAAACTCAATTAGAATGAAGGAATAAATGTCACTGAAACTAATAAATATTTTAGTCAAAAGATTCTTGGCATGGTACATGGTTCTGCAATGTTGAACCGGCTTTTAGGGACTACAGGTGGAAAGATATATTTGATTATAATGTGATGAAAAGCATCTTTTGGTTCTCAGAGAAGGATTTGGTGCACTTGTACACTGACCCTGTCAAATAAACTACATCAACTATCAACTAATGCATCATAAATATTTTTACACCTGGATAAAATAGTTTTGATGTAATAGACATTACATCTGTTATGCTAAAACTTTACTTTGACAAGCCAAAAACAGTTTTTTTGTGGGTGCATTCCACTCCTCCCATGTGTTTCTCCTGTTCACATGGGAGGAGTGGCAGAAATAATGTGTGATTCCAAAATACATGGTCACATGACAATAAAGTGTACAGTTGCGAAGATACAGGGGGTAGGTCAACTAACCAACTGGCTCAACTTACCCCACTCTCCAAATAAATTTGAACTTATGAACACAAAAATGAACATTTGCTGAAAATGTCCTCATTCTCAGGCCATCCAAGATGTAGATGAATTTACTTTTCATCAGATTTGGACAAATCTAGCATCACATCACTAGCTCACTAGCGGATCCTCTGCAGTGAAAGGGTGCCGTCAAAGTGAGAGTCCAAACAGCTGATAAAAGCATCACAATAATCCACAAGTAATCCAAGGCCCTCTAGTCCATCAGTTAACATCTTGAGAAGCCAAAAGCTGCGTGTTTGTAAGAAACGTCCATCATTAAGATGTTTTTTAACTTGAAATTGTTGCTTCTGCTAAAATATGAGTTTTTCACATTATAGCTTTTACACTTGAAGAAACGTTATTATGGTTTATAGGCTTATTGCCATTTTGGAAAGACATGAAGGATTGAAGTTAAAACATCTTGATGGATTTGTTCATTACAGTCACACTACATCTCAGGTTACTTGCTGGACTGAAGTGGTGTGGATTAGTTGTGGATTATTGTATCAGCTGTTTAGACTCTCATTTTGACAGCACCCATTCACTGCAGAAGATCCACTGGATGCACAAATGATGCAATGCTACATTTCTCCAATTGTGATCAAATCTGACTCATCACTGATCACTGAATTTCCACAGATATCAGATATCAACCTAAATCTCTCTCTCCGATTTCTCCTCAGTTCGTTCCTTTCCGAGATTACATCGATCGCAGAGGGAACCATATCCTCAGCATGGCCCGTCTTGCCAAAGACGTTCTAGCAGAAATCCCAGATCAGTTCCTCCAGTACGTGAGGAGCAGAGGCATCAAACCCCAGCACTCGTCCCACTCCACTTCCTCCAAACCTCCGTCAACACTCGTCCACCCCGTCCACCCACTGCAGACGCAGATCTGAGCCATTGCACAAACCGTACGTCTTCTCTTCGGTTCACTGTCACTCTCAGGATCACACATGGCCTGTCTGAGTGAAACGCTGCCCTTCTACACGCTGTCTTTCAGTATGTAGGGTGACGTTAGGGAGCTTTACGCGCGGCACTGTCATTCCTTGGGCGCGCTGAGGTTTCAGTAGGCGTTTCAGACTGTTTTAAAGTATCGAGTGGCCTCTTCAGTCAGTCAAACATCAGATATGAGTTCACAGTCTCTGTCTCACATACTATCTCCTGTTCTCATGTCTGACGAACTTCTGCAGACGTTTACAATTGTACCGTTTTTTACAAATGGATGTTTTTTTGTACCTCATGAAAGCTGCTTAACAATGAAACTCATTTTATTACATGACGTTGTAAATAGCGCGAGTGCAATTTTAGAAAAAGCATGATTCCAACCTCAGTAGAAACGTGAGAGAAACTTTCACGCAGATGTGCGAGGCCTTGGTTTTCATTTAATTGTACAGTGTTCGCTTGAAATTATTTTACTATTTCAGTATTCAGTATTTTTGGTCATCTGACTGCCTCAAACTGTAAAGAATTTGTGCTTAGCTTTCATGGCACTAGCACAGCACAGAAATTTAACAGGAAAAGCCTTACACTCCGTTCAAGGGACAGTTCATCCAAAATGAAAAATTTGCCATTATTTACTCATCCTAAAGTCATTCCAAACACTTATGATTCAGATTTGTAAACTATCATTATTACACATTTTAACAGTGATCTCAAATTCTAAATTTGATTAAATGCTGTATTACACAAATGTCAGTCATTGAGCAATTCCACAAAAAGTAATTTATAATTACGAAAAGAGAAACATAAATTTAACAGACTTTATAAATATAAAATAAAAATAACCATTTGAGAACGTTCAAATTAACAATTAGGGAACATTTTGTATGAATTCTTATTTGGTTGTCACAAGAAAAACAATTTTATGTTATGTAAATAAAATCTACAAAAATTATTTTCATTAGATCAAAACAAAAGCTTGAATTATGTTTATGGTTATTAAAAATAACTCTACTTATTCTTAGAATGTTAGATTTGGTTCCCAAATAAATAACCATAAGGAACACCATACACTTTACCTCTTTTCCTCACAAAGTTTCAGAAGATTTGCATTGGCAGTATAAAAATATTTACTTTCCTTGTATGGAAAAGAGCAGCATGAACTTTGTGCTAAATGTCTCTTCTTCTTCTTCTTCTTCTTCTTTTTCATTTAAAAAAAAAACAAATGGGTTTGTCATGATATGAGACTGAGTAAATGTCAGAATTTTTATTTTTGGATGAACTGTTCCTGTACAGACAGAACTGTAGCTGCTCTCTATATCTATATCCAAGTACAGAAATGCAAGCACAGCGTCATACAGAAGTAGCATATGCTTTGAAGCATGCACCACACAAATGGTGTGTTTTGTTTGCGTTTTTAATCATTAGTCTTAATTGCATGCAGTTTGAGGTACATGCTGTTGTTCTGGGTTCAGAGCAATGAGATTTGTTCTTTGGGTCATTCTACAATTATGGTGGCAGATACTTTTGCCTTTCAACAACAAAAAGTCAATACATATACTTTTCCTTTAGATCAGTGGTTCTAAACTCCGGTCCTCAGGGCCCACTGCTTTGCACATTTTGTATGTTTCTGAATCTGACACACTCACACATCTGACACTGGATCTTTCTCCTAATGAGCTGATGATCTGAATCAGGTGCGTTAAATGAGGGAGACATTCAAAATGTGCAGAGCAGGGGGCCCAGAGGACTGGAGTTGAGAACCACTGCTTTATAAAATTACATTTTACTGTAAAATTCTGTTTTAACGTAGTCAAGTGGTTTTATTCTGTTGTGCATTTTAGATATATTAATCAATCTGTAATGCATTTTGTAAATAACCATGAAATTTGTCAGTGGCATTACTGTCAGTGATTTTAATGGTTCCTATTACCTTTAACTGAAAATGAAAATTTGCTGAAAACGTACTCACTTTCAGGCCATCCAAGATGTAGATGAGTTTGCTTCTTCATCAGATTTGGAGAAATGTAGCATTACAACACTTGCTCACCAATGAATCCTCTGGAGGGAATGGCTGTCGTCAAAACAGCGAATAAAAACATCACAATAATCCACAAGTAATCTACACTACTCCAGTCCATCAACTGACTTATTTTGTAAAGAAAAAAGATGGGTGTTTGTAAGAAACATATCCATCATAAAGATATTTTAATAAAAAAAAACAAAAAAAAACACTTTGGCCAAAATTTCAATCCATGATGGAGGAATAATGCTTCCTCCACTGAAAAAAGTCCATCTCCTGTTTTCCTCTCACATCAAAATCCACCAACATATTTGTTTAAAGCTGTTTTGGACCGATTACCCTTGTAGACGATGTTTGATCTGTGCATTGATTCAGACGAGACAACATTTGCACTAGACAAAGCAATATTTTGAATGGAGGACTCTGAACCAACAGTTTGCAGTTAAAAACATCTTAGTGATGGATTTATTTCTTACAAACACCCAGTTTGGCTTCACAAGATATTAACTGGAGTGGTGTGGATTACTTGTGGATTATTGTGATGTTTTTATCAGCTGTTCGGACTTTCATACTGACAGCACCCATTCACTGCAGAGGATGTGATGCAATATTTCTAAGAAAGTCAGTTTTCATCAGAATTTCGTTTTTTGGACTAACTATTACTTTAGCGTAAAATCACTGAAGACAGAAAAGCAAATCAGCCACTGGTAAAATTTCATCTTTAATATAAAATAAATATTTAATATCAATCTGAAATGGAAAAAAAGAAGACAAATGAAGATTGGATGGTACCCCAGATAGCACACGTACATCTGCAAGAAATCTGTTAAAGATCTCTTGATCTGGAAAGCATCTGCTGTGTACAAACGTCTGGCAGATGTCTGTAAGATGTCAGTTTTACATGCATTCTAAATCATAAACATCTTAAGGACATCTAATAGACATCTATTTGACATCTGATAGGAAACATCCAATAGACATCTTGCAGATGAGCAAACTACGTCTTGCAGATGTAAATGCTGACGTCAAATAGACATCTCCGAGATGTACGTGTGCTATCAGGGATGTTTAATTCAGAACTGATGAACTTGAAATGACATCACTATTGTAGAATGATTCAATTAAATTGATTCTTTTCAAAATATCACAAGAATCGTCAAGAACAAAATTAAAGTTTTCAAATTTTTACAATCCAGTGCATCAGAAGTTCTCAACCAAACAATGCTCAGTGACACCCAGTTAAACTGCCTTTAGGAAAAATAAAAAGCTACCGACAGCACTTAACGTGTCTCTTGAGATGGCTCCAGTCAGTGTCGAGAGCTCAGATGTGCTGCTCCTGCTCCAGACCCTTCATATTTCAGCAAGAAAAAGCACAAGCAAGCCTTTACCCCAGCAACCCTGGGAAAAAATAACTCAAACACAGGCACAGAGCTAAGACTTCATTTATTTAACATGACAGTGTGTCAACGTCAAACTCACACCCACTCACGCTGCATCTACGCTGTATTATCTCTATAAATCATGCAGAAAACATGCATCAAAATTTAACCGTGTATGGGATGGGAGCGCTTCTTCCGTATGGATTCAGGCATTGTCGCTGCAGTCTTCCTCGTTTATGGTCAAATTAAACTGAGCGTTATTACAAACTGAACCACTTCTGTAGATTACATTGACTATGATAATTCATGAATGAGAAAAATTGCAGCTAAAAAACTTGAGATGAACGCTTCTTGTTGGTTTTAAAACAAAGTATTTTGACTGCATGGCTAATGAATTGTTTACAAGTATCAGATATTGTGCATTTAATCTCAGGTGTGATTACCCTTATTTGTGAAAGTGGTGACAGGTGCCAGTTTGCTTAGTTAGGACCAGTTTACCTGCTCATTACACCTCAAAGGGTTAGAGGTTGTGTTAGTCGGGTGTAGGTTGTTTAATGTTTTTTTTTTTTTTTTCTTTAGTACAGCACTGGTTGGACGGCATGAATTTTAGTCCTGAATCATTTCTGCTGAGAATCTGTTTAAGGTGAATTTAGGTGGACTGATAGAAGTCCCGTATCATATAAACACAGACATTGTTTACCTTTGTTATTTATAAATTCACAGTTTAATATTGCCTGCATCATGTTTGCATGAGCAGTATTTTAAATGAAATATGAAACTAATTTCATAGATTGTTTGTTTTAGAAATGACGTTTGCCTTAATAGAGCATTTATTTATGTTATGCCAAATCTACTATATTTAATTGTCGCATTTATCATTTAGTACTTTTTTGAAACACTTTCTTTGTGCAGTTACTCTAGTATAAAAAGGTTTTGTGATTGAGATGCATGCAGGTGCTGTTAAATCAGTGTAGTCTGGCATTAAATGCACTCACAAATAAATCAAGTGTAGCACTTATCAATGCAAGAACGTAGTTATTTAAAAAATGTTGAATATTATTGAGATACACCTAAGCTGGCAATGCAATATCCACAACTAAAAGCCCCAAATTTTGACCAAAGTCCAATTTTATAATTGTTTCCATATGAGAAACTGTGTGGAGAAAGGTTTGTTATGACCAACCAGAGAAAGACTCGGTAAACTCTGAATATCAGTACAACAAATTTTCACGTTATATGAAGAAAGATGTGCTGTAATAATTAAAGTGACTATTAATGAAATGATTCCCCTTTCTTATTTTATAAATAAACATTTCAATGAAACACTTGGTGATGCTGTGTCATTTTTCTGTGTATTGAGTCTACACTCTTAAAAATAAAGGTGCTTTAAAAGGTTCTTCACAGCGATGCTATAGAAGAACCATTTTTGGTTCCACAAAGAGCCATTCAGTCAAAGGTTCTTTAAAGAACCATCTCTTTCTTACCTTTTAAAAATTAGAAGAACCGTCTTTTGCCACAAAGAACCTTTTGTGAAACAGAATGGTTCTTCAGATGTTAAAGGTTCTTTATGGAACTATTTAAACAAAACAAAACAAAAAAAAGTTCTTCTATGGCATCGCGAAGCACCTTTATTTTTAAGATTGTAGTAAGTTACATTCTTCATTCACAGTTTTACATCATCACTAGACAATGTCAATATTAGTTGAAAAAAAAGAACAGACAACATGCGAAATAAACAAAATCAGGTATGACGTAGCCTGACACAGGAATTATGATCAAATTTTCACTAGAATATCTTTATTTCATGCAGTCAACCTCATTAAGATCCTGTACTGCCCTCTACTGTTCTTACACAGACTTAAATCATTGTTGTGAATTATTTTATTATTATTTTGAAAAAACTTAAAACGGAAGATGCTTCAGTATACACTGACTTTTATTTTGATGAATCTCAACAAATCAATATGTGGTATATTGACAATTATTCATAAAACTACAAAAGGAATGTATGTGAAGACAAACTTTGATGATGAGTTGACAAATCCTTGTCAAGTCTTTTATGTTTTATAATACTTTTGTTGACTAATGAGTGGCTGAACTCAACATTTTAATAGTTTGAAAAGATGTAGACCTTACTTGATGGTTATTAAGGTGTTTCGAATCATTTCTAGGCAAAGGATTAGAAACTTTGGTTAGAATTTTTGCTAGGCGGTAGTGGCTGGTTTCTAAGTGAAAAGATAGTTGATAAAGTCAGATGTTTAGGATTCTATAAGAGGTAGTAGTTTACAGTAAATACTGTGTAAATATTCATATTTTGCCAACTCAACATCTTTAGCAGCTGCCAATACCAAAATATTAGAACTGTAATAATATCAATTAAATCTACTATAAATTTGTCTGTATACAATAAATGTAATGCAATAAAGAAAAGTTTTTACAATGCAGCAGATTTGGATCTATATTTACATAACACCTCTTTAAACACCTGTGACTGGGCTGACTTACAAACCTGCCATTCCTCATAGTTTCCCATACACCACAGTTACAAATATTTTTTGACATACTGTTCCTGCTCAAGAATGAAACTATGCATGATTCATTCTGTACCCATGATTCCATGTCACGCACATGCTGCATATTCCATACAGATGTTCCAGGCCACTTTCCAAGCAGTAGTTTCCATGATGTCCTTTTCTTGTTGGTTTGAATAATTAAGATGATGAACAACTCTGAGATCTGAAGTCACACTTACACCAGTGATCTAATATATAGCTCTCTTTCAGGTCTGCTTGACTAGATTAGAGTAACATGGCTGGGCACAAACTTTTCCTACTCAATCAAGGCACTCAATGAGCTAATAACGTAGTCACATATGTTCTTAGAAGCATACGCATGTGTCTTTTGTTTTTTGTTTTTTTGATTTTGTTGAACTTTCAATTAGAGCATCCTGATTGTGGGAGTCATCCATAGATGCCTGATCTTCCGATATTATTCCATCCATAAATCTGTGAGGTTGACATTTAAATCAGCCATTTGTACTGAGATATATGTATGGTAATATAAATATTAAAGTTAATCTAAATCTCAAAAATGTGTCAGGGTCCAACCAAAAGTTATAGAAAAAAAAAAAAAGAAATGTTAAGTATACTGCATAAGAAAATAAAATCTAATCTTTTTCATTGCAATATTTTGCATTGTGAAATTATTTCCATGACAATTAAGCACATTCTGCCTATTTCTCATGATTGTAATGCAATTACATTCCATTCTCATTACTACAATCAATATCTTCAAATTTACACTTCTGTCTTGTTGTTTTGGGGTGAATTATGGGCCAAACATTTTCTTAAGATTCACCTGAACACTGTGGCAAACAACCAAAAAATATACCAAATGATAACCCAATCCTCGCTTATTATTTAAGTAATAACATCTAATTTTTAAACAAGGTGTAAATTGTTATGGAATATCTTATGGCATAACACAAGGACTATACTATATGTATACTAAGTTTTAAATACTTACTCAAACTCTTCTAATTTACTTTGTGGATCCTTCAGTAGATCTGAGAGCGGCTTCACTCCTGAATCTGTCAGATTATTTCCTCTGAGGTCCAGTGCTTTTAGCTGTGACTGGTTAGAGCTGAGAGCTGATGCCAGAACAGCACACCCATTTGCCGTAAGCCCACAGTATGTTACACTGCAAAGGGTTGTGCAATTATAACAAGATTACTTTAAATGACATTTAAATGATATTTTGTACAAGTAAAAACAGTCAAATGTTCTGTAGAGTACAGATTCATACTTTTTTTTAATATATGGTTTGGTTTGAAATTTAAGTTACAGTTCACAATAGTTTGATTTGTAATGACTAGTTACTAAAAATATTTAGGACATTTTTATTACCTCAGAGACTTCAGTCCTGACAGAAGATGGCATAGTGCCACTGAAAGCTGCTTTAAACCTGAGTCTAGTATTGTATTTGCACTGAGATTCAGCTCTCTCAGACCTGAATGTTCTGGTTTATTTTCATAACCCATCATCCGACAGCTTTCATGTGTGAGATTGCAATTATTCAGCCTGAGAAAAGCACAAAAACAATTATAAAAGCTCCAAATCTCCATCCAGTCTCATTTGTTATTGTGAGATGTACATTACATGATTAAACAAGCTGGAGGTCTGTTACCATAATCTCTCTAGATGCACACGTGGGTCTTCAAAGACAGGGAGGAGATGCTTCACTCCTGAGTCTGTGAGGTTGTTAATGCTGAGGTCCAACTCTCTCATGTGTGATGGGTTTGACTTTAAAGCAGGTGACAATGCAGAACATCCATTGGCTGTAATTTTACAGTCTGATAGACTGAAAATAAAAGAGGCAAATAATCATGAACTAGTGTCATGTGATACTCAGCATGGGACTTTTTTTTCCATTATTTTAGAATCAGATCAGTCATCTAATGGCATCATGTTATTGCCCCATTAGTTGTTTGTTACTTAGCATATGAACATTGTCTACTTGTGTGATACCTTAATGTCTCAAGCTTGCAGGAAGGGCTCTTAAGACCAACACAAAGCAGTTCCACTCCTGAATCCTGAAGGTCATTCAAACTTAAATCTAAATGTTTCAGACTTGTAGATGCGGATTGAAGCACTTGGGTCAGTGCCGCACAACTTTTCCTGGTAAGTTCACAGGCCATCAACCTAAAAAAAACTCACTTTAAAATCGTAGACTTGATAGAATTTTTATATTGGATATGGTCTGCCCAAATCAATCTACAATTCTACAACTGCTGTGACATCTGCGTCTGACATTTGTTCAAAAACGAAACTCAGTCCCATAGAAATTGATGATGGATTGTCACTGAACATACAACTACAAAGCAAAAACTACCATAATCATTTTTTTAACAACGGAAATATTTCTAAACCTCGTTATACAGTATATATTTTCACCTAAATTACTTGATGTTTATAAGTTTATGAACTTATTAACATCAAGTTGACAAAACTGTTTTAAATAACTATTTGACATAAGATAGTGAAAACAAAATATGATATCATGAAGGTAAAAATGCCTGGAAATAAAATACAAGAAGCAAATATCTCTTAATGGGAAGTTCTTTTCTGGCATTGCTTGTTCACAATAGTAATGAATTCATCATTCCCCCCTTAATTAATTTATATTTACATTAAATGATTATGAATTAGACTCTAATAAACTCTAATTTATCACTGGCTTTTCCCCCCAGTTGTGTTAGGTAATTAAAGGTTTATGCAAACAAGAAACTGTAAGTACATTAAAAAAACAGTAAGTAAATAAAAAATAAATTATAAATCTTATATATTTTAGTGCCCACTTATTACATACAGTTTTAGTGTAATATATTACCTTAGTGTTTTCAGTTTACAGTTTGTATCTGTTAGCACATCAGAAAGCATTTTCACGCCTGTATCATGAGGCTTGTTGTGCGTCAAATCAAGTTCAATTAGGTGAGCTGGGTTTGATCTCAAAGCCGAGGCCAAAGAAGCACAGCCATTTTCACTGATGCTGCAATTGAAAAGTCTACAACCAAGAAAGAAAGAAAAATCACAAATGAATTGTGTTAGTTGTTTCTTCTACACAGCAATGTGATTCACTAGAGTTTCCTGTGTCTCAATGATTCTTCTTTAAAAAAGAAAATAATTATCCCGGTATTTTCTCAACACTGTCTCAAGAAAAGTCTGTAAAGGATTTGTTGGACTGGAGGCTTGAAAAACTATTTTTACTCTGGCCAGGCTTTGTTGCAAGGAAGCATAACGTGTCTTAAAAAATATACATTTATTTATAATCAAATTCATTAGATACTTGGAATTTGGCCATTTTTGCCACTGCATATTTTTTTCAACAATCCATATCATGGGATCACAGTCTACTTCCTACCTCAGAATCTCTAGTTTACACTGAGGATTCCCCAATCCAGAAGCCAGTTGTTTTATTCCTGAATCCTGAAGATTATTGGAAGTCAAATCCAGTTCTCTCAGACATGAGACATTTGAACTTAGTACAGAGGACAGGCCTGAGCAGCCTTTATCTATCATATTACAACACCTCAAACTAAAGGAAAAAAAGAAAGCAGGTTAAGTAGGTACTTCTTGGAATATGCTGACTAAGCATTCACATCCGTGTTGGCATACTTGGGTAGAGTACATTTCTGGCATAAGAAAACCAGTGAGATACATACATAACTGATCGGGATGCTTTGATGACTGGCAGCAATCTCAACAATCCCTCATTTGAGGTCATGCTCGGATGAATTAACTTTGACAAGTCAAACACATCCAGTTCTTCAGCAGATGTCAGCAATATGTAAGCCAAAGCAGAAAAGTGTGAAGGAGACAGCTTTCCACAAGTAAAACCATGTGAATTAATGAAGTCCTGCACTCTCTCAACCAGAGAATCATCTTTCAGTTCACTCAGGCAATGGAAAAGACTTATTGCCTTCTCCGCTGAAGAGTGGTCTCTGATTTTTTCCTTGACGTATTGAATTGTTTTCATGCTGCTTTCAGTATCACTCCACACCTCAGTCAGGAGTCCCTGAAGAAGTGTCTGGTTGGACTCAAGGGACAATCCCAACAAGAAGCGAAGGAAAAGGTCCAAATGTCCATTGTCGCTTGCTAAAGCATTATCCACAGCACACTTCAGAAATTCATGCATTGACGTCTTTTTGAAAGTATTTACGATTTTAGCATTTGTCGTCTGACCGAGGACATTTCGTTTATGGTTAACAAATGCAAGAAATGCATACAACGCAGCCAAAAACTCCTGTATACTTGCGTGTATGAAGCTAAAGACCCTCTCCTGTAGCAGTCCTGCCTCTTCTCTGAAGATTTGGGTACAAACTCCTGAATACACTGATGCAATGTCGAGTTCAATGCCACATTCCCTCAAATCGTCTTCATAAAACAATAAATTACCCTTTTCAAGCTGTTGAAATGCCAGCTTTCCAAGCAGCAATATGGTCTGGTTATGCCACTTTAAACCGGCTTCAGAATTCCCATCATATTTGTGACTTCCTTGCTTGATCTGGAACATCAGGAAGTGTGTGTACATTTGCGTGAGGGTTTTGGGAATTTCACCACTTTCCGAATCACAAAACATTCTTTCGAGAACTGTAGCTGATATCCAACAGAACACTGGGATGTGGCACATGATGTGAAGGACCTTTGAAGACTTCAAGTGTGAGATTATTGTGGAGAACAAGTCTGGATCACTTATTTTTTTCTTGAAGTATTCTTCCTTGTGGGAGTCATTAAAACCTTGTACCTCAGTCACACGGTCAATGAAGTCAGGTGGTATTTGACCTGCTGCAGCTGGTCGTGAGGTTATCCAGACTAAAGCAGAAGGAAGCAAGTTCTTGCAGATGAGGTTTGTCAGTAGGACACTGACTGAAACTGATTCTGTCACACTGGAGCAGCTCCTGCTGTTTTGAAAATCCAGAGGAAACCGACATTCATCAAGTCCATCAAAGATGAAGACTACCTTGTATTTGTCGGAGCGTAACACCTCTGGATCTATTTTTAGATTGAAGAAGCACTCAAGAATGTTTATCAGACTAATTTTCTTTTTTTTAAATGCATTCATTTCTCGAAAAGGGAGTGGAAATATCATGTGGACGTCCTGGTTGGCTCTGTCCTCAACCCAGTCCAGTGTGAACTTTTGCACAGACACTGTTTTCCCAATGCCGGCGATTCCTTTGGTTAGCACAGTTCGGACTTGTTTAGCAGAACCGGGAGAAGTGTTAAAGATATCATTAGCCTTGATTGGTGTGTCCCATGTGGCTGGATGTTTATATGCTGTCTCGATCTGTCTGATTTCATGTTCACCGGTGTGCTCACTGCTTCCACTATCAGTGATGTAGAGCTCCGTATAGATATTGTTAAGCAGAGAGGGGCCACTGTGTTCTTCATTCCCCTCAAATATACACTGGCACCTGTTCCTCAACATCCTCTTATACTGACATGTCCCGATCAGATCCTCTGTGAAGTTTGACATAAGAGGTCGTTATAATGAAAAATGGTTGGATCTTGTTAGATAAATTTATATGACACTATTGAAATTAATACCATTTAGAACATTTGACCTTGATTGCTTCTGCTGAATTCTGAAAGACAAAATACATATGTGAATGAAAATTGTGTATTTAATGTTGCAATATTAGGTTTTGTTAATATTGTTAAACAATTTTTTGTTAAAGGTGAAGCATGTATTTTTTTTTCAATATTATAAAAGCTTCTCATATTTTAGCTTAAAAGTGCACATAGCAATTTTTTATGTCATGCTAGCCTATATAGTAGAAATAAATAAATATTATTGCTACTGGAGTCTCATTTTAGTACACAACATGTTTATATTTTCATGCACACAATGCACAAGCAGACTGTCTGCTTACATTTTGACATCCAAACCTGACTATTTGAAATGGTCAATTAATACAATCCTTTCTCTTTTCTGTTTAATGAAATCATAATTTAGTTTTTAAGGACACTTCTTGCTCTGTTTGTTTAAGGATCTCAATCAGCCTGACCAGTGGATGTTAGGGGACACAAATTAACCACTAAAGTTGAGCAAGAAAGAAAGAAAGAAAGGCATTTTTTCTGAAAGCAAATTTAAATATGTAAATGCATTAAACGCATTTGTATGTATATCTCACGGTAACAGACTTTGATGTATATAATTGCTTGTAATTGTTCAACACATTGCTAGCATACTTCAGTTCTGTACGAATTGATTCTCTGCTGAAGTAGGGAAGACGACCCATCGACTGCTCACGGTCAACCAACCTAAAATAGAGAAATATTCCAAAAGAAGTTAGTTTTTATAACATACGTGTTTGAGGCAGTATCGGTATGTTTATAAAAGTAATGGTCTATTGATCTCACTTGTGTTCAGGGGTTTCCTCCTTAAAGGATAACGGGGAAAACATAGACAGTTTCCTCAGAGACACATGACTTGGTCCTGATGAAGCAGTATCATTTGGCTTGTTCAAGCTGGACAATGAAAAACAGATTAGAACCCCATCATGTACTGTTCACCATTTCAGCCTCCACACACCGCTTGAAGATACAGATATGGAAATAAATTTTACAAAAAATATTGTCAGTAAGCAGTTGACAATTTAAGAAATTTGAGACTGTTCCTCTTACATAGAAAGAAAGAAAGAAAGAAAGAAAGAAAAGGAAAGAAAGAAAGATTTTTCAACTATTGGTTTGTCTGACTTCTGAGGAATTTGCAAGTGAGGCAGACAGTAAATGCATTAAGATGATTTGTATGAATCTCATGTCAACAGACTTGGAAGGATATAATTGTTTAAAGGCACAATATGTAAGTTTTCGCCACTAGAAGGCGTATATTTAAAACAAACAATGACGCCATTGTCTTCATCCTCACAGCCGATGCAATCTGACGAGACTTGGGCAGAAATTATGTTTATAGACTAGCTAATGTATTAAAGACTTATTAAGGTCACTGTAGTATGAAGCAGGGTGGGGTAAAAGTCATGGAAGCGAAACGAGCTAATGAAGGACGAGCGCAATACATGGCTTGAAAGCAGCAAAGCTTTTATTATGCCTCAGTCGAGTGCTTCCGCTTCTTCCGGTCATGTGTAATAATAAAATCCATTACATGTTAAAGTGTCTTTGGAGTTTACACGTTTTTTACAAAATAAAACCATAAAATCAATGGTGTATGATGTCATTGGCAGGCGACGCAAAGCTTTTTTCTCTGGATGCAAACATTATTCGAAACATTTGGGATAATGTAGGTACACAAGTCAGCAAATTATATAACAGCATTCTAGTGGTCTTTGGACATTTTAATAAAAAAAATCTTAGATATTGTGCCTCAATATATTGCTAACATACTTTAGTTCTGTACGGATGAATTCTCTGCTGAAGTTGGGACGACCACCAGTCGAATCCTCACGGTCAGCCAACCTAAAATGAAGAAATATTCCAAAAGAAGTAAGTTTTTATAACATACTTGTTTGAGGCAGTATATGTTTATAAGATGATGGTCTATGATCTCACTTGTGTTCAGGTGACTGATTCCCCAGAGACATATGACTTGGTCCTGGTGAAGAAGGTTCATTTGGCTTGTTCAAGCTATAAATAAATAAATAAATAAAATAAATAAATAAATAAATAAATACATACTTACATACATACAAAAATATTGACACCCTTCAATTCTGTCAGAAAATGCAACACTTCTCCCAGAAAATTGTTCAAATTGCAAATGTTTTGGTATTCATGTGCTTACTGTTTTTGTTTGCACTGCAACAACACAAACAAAAAAAAAAAGAGAAGAAAAGTCAAACTTGCACACAGAACTCAAAATTGGACTAAACAATATTATTGACTCAACCTTTGTGTTGTGTGTCACACTGAGCATGGAGAAAAGAAAGAAATATAAAGATTTGTCTGTGGGTGTGAGAGAAAAAAACAATCTCAAGGCTACAAGTCCATCTCTAGAGATCTTAATGTTCCTGTGTTCACTGTGCGCAATATCATCAAGAGGTTTACAGCCCATGACACTGTAGCTAACCTCCCTGGACGTGGACGGAAGAGCAAAATTAATGAAAAATTGCAACGAAGCATTGTTCGAATGGTGGAAGAAGAACCCTGATTAACTTCCAAACAAATTCAAGCCGTATCTATCTATTCGCACTATCGGAAATGGTTACAAAGAATGCGCTATAGAGTTCAGAAATGGCCAGCAATGAGTCCAGATCTGTATCCCATAGCACACCTGTGGAGAGATCTCAAAACAGCAGTTGGGAGAAGGCATCCTTCAAATCTGAATAACCTGGAGCAGTTTGCAAAAGAAGATTAGTTTAAAATTCTGGTAGAGAGGTGTAAGAAACTCATTCATGGTTACAGGAAGCGTTTGATTTCAGTTATTTTTTCCAAAGAGGGTGCTACCAAATATTAAGTTAAGGGTGCCAATAATTTTGTCCAGTGCATTTGTTGGGTTTGTATTTGTATTCGGAATTGTATCAGATTTGACTTTTCTTCTCTTTTTTTTTTTGTGTTGTTCCAATGCAAAAAAAAAAAAAAACATGGAAGTACCAAAACATTTGCAACTGCAACAATTTTCTGAGAGAAGGGTTGCATTTTCTGACAGAATTGCAAGGGTGCTGATATTTCAGACTCCAAACACCACTAAAAATACAGATATGAAAATTAAATTATGCAAAAAATTAAATGTGAGCTATTGTATGGCTTCTGAAGATAATTAAGATAATTATGCCAGTTTTGGTGCTTGTCATCCCTCGGTTCCTGTCAACACACTCTCGTGTCTATTTATAACTATGTTTTTTTGTTTGTCTGTTTGTTTGTTTTGTTTTTATGAACTCATTCAATTATTTTTGTGCAGTCTGCTTACACCCCACTACTGAGTGATAGGTTTATGAGTGGACCTTAATAATTAATCAAGTTGTACAGACTAATACAAAATCACCAAATTGTTAATTATTTATTTAGTTGGTTGCTGTATTCTATTTTTTTGTATTTAAAAGACCTGCAGTACAAACATTCGTCAGAATGTCTTCTTTGGTGTTCCATGGAATAAAAAAAACACCACTCACACAGGTATTTGGCATGATAGCAAGTAAACTATGATAAAAATCTATTCCTATATTCCTTTAATTTTTCAAAATTATTTGTCAGTAATGTTAAATAATACACAAGGAGTGTTGCAAGGAATGCCCACTGACTGTTCACTTTTTAATGACAAACCCCTCAGCATAGATAAGTCAGAGTCCTCACGATTAACCAACCTAAAATGAAGTAATGTTTTAACCGGGATAATATTTCATTACAAAATACTTGTTTGTGGCAACATTCACATGTGTATCAGCCCTAAATGATCTCACCTGTGTTGAGAGGTTTTCTCTTTTAGGGTTAACTGAGGACACATAGCACTGATTCTTGAGACATGGGACAAAACAAGTCCAGCAATTGTAACTGCTATAGGTTTAAAAATGAAAATACTTTCAATTGTAAATGTTATAAGGGATTAATAACAGAATGTATTTAACACAATTTTTATATGAAGTCTATGATGTTTTTGTCTTCTCACTACATCTAAAACAGTGTCCACAGAGAAGGGTTCAATCATTCAAATGCTGTAAAATTGATAAAAATGTGTTTTAATGAAAAGAGCTTGTTTTATAAGATACAACACTTAATAATATCAAAGTGTAGCTCAGTAGCTTAGTACATGTAGGGTACATAAATGTAGTTTTATTTGTCTAAGTACAAGGTTTTATTTTTGTTTTGTTTTATTTTTGTTATTTTTGTTTTGTCCCACTTCTCAAGAGTCAGTGATAGACTCATTCCCTAATAACACATACCTCTCTCTCCATGAAGCAGACTCATTTGGCTTGTTCAGGCTTTAAAATAATAATAATTTTTAAAAACTGATCGAAAGCTGTCACAATGTATGATATATAGTTAAATCAAGTGCAAATGCAATGAATAAACAGGAAACAGTACAAACCTTAAAACATCCAGTTCAACAGCAGAGCCTCTGTTCTTACTCATTTTAGTGTTTGAATGGCTAGTCATGACTAGTCTACATTAGCACACAGGCATCAACCAAACATTCTTCAACCTGCAACAAGAGATTCACACTGATGTAAATCACCAATGAAAGTAAAATGATCAGTGACAGAATTCTGACACGAAGAGGCTTTTTGCATGACAACAAATGACTTTAAGAATTGTTTGTTTTTACATGCGGATTCTAAAAGGTTGGGTCATTCTTTCAAATTAAATGTGTTTTGAACTTTGAAACATTTGTAAAATGACACTTTGTTTTGTAAATGCATTTACACAAACTCATTATATACAAACTTATATGTAATATAAATGTACTATATGACAAACTTGCACAGGACTTGCATAACATTTCTGTTCTGTTATCTTGTCTGTAACTTATTTTTTTTTTTGTGATGCCTGACTGAATGATAAATATATACATAATGTAAGTCTACCTATTTTCTGAAACAAAAAAGTGAAAAATCATACAAATTGCAATCAAATTTATTATTGACCTTGTTTCAAGCAAAGTCATCACTAAAAAAAAATGTTTAATAATACACATTTGAGTGACAAAGTTGTTAAAAAAATTGGGGGGAGGGGGGATCTAATTGGTTCGCAACATTTATGTGCAAAAGTATTCAACCCCTAAAATCGAAAATTTGCAGAGTTTTTTTTCTCCTTGTAACCGCCAATAAATGTCGATTACAAGTGTTTACAAGCTTCTGGCACCTTTCTACTCGCACATACCTTATGTGCAACAGTTTCCAGATCACTGATAATCTATGGTTTTCACATTGTCACTGTTTCTTCAAATTACACCACTCAAGAACATTATACGACCGATCCCTGAACCAAGACTCACCGTAATATATACTGTATGGGATGATTATTCTGCAGGAATGTACAATGATCGTCAAATGTCAATCTGTGCACAAAAGGCATCACAATTTTTGCCTGATCATTTTCCTTCTTTCATCAAGTCATCTTACAAGTCTTCAGTAGTATATCAAGGTTTTTTTTTTTTCCTAAGTTGCCCTGATCAACCATTTTATTCCCCTTGATAATACTGTGCTTTTCTTCAATGCCCTTTAAGTTTTTCGGGTACAACACATTTTAAACCTGTTAATGCTGCCAGCTGCGTCTACAAGAACTTTCAGTGTCTTCTTGTAGCCATAGGCTATTTCTTCTCTATAGCTTTGGTGAGAGCTCTTTTGACTTTACACATGCATGGGCTAAATTCATGTATGTGTAACAGCTCAAGCAAATTAAGTTTTGTTGTAGTTTCCAAAAGCTTAATTGCATTTTAACACAGTTTTGTGCACTACCATAGAAATCAGTGATTTGAATAGGGGTTGAATAACTATGACAAAGCTGAAAAATCCTGTTGACATTATCACTTTTAATATACCACTGAACCATTGTAGCAAAAAGACAAAACAAAACAACAACAACAACAAAAAAAAAGATCTTCAGAAAAGCTTACATTTGTAAAATATTGCAGTCTCTGAAAAGGTGAATTATTTGGAATGACAAAACATAATTTTGTCTAATCATTACATTTTAAAATACAGTTTAGTGATTAGTTATTACAGGTCTGCAATACTCACATGAATACATTACATAACTACAGTATGTTACATTAATTGCATAAAATTGTAAACGTTTCACATAAAATGTCAATCGTATTTTTTTACTTACCTCAAAATTCTGATTTCTGCTTACGTATGAAAATGAAAACACTGTAGCTCCAGGAACATAAACATTTCTCTGCTTTCCAACTGTTTGTGAGTATTATTTTTCATTTCCTTTTCTTATATAAAATGGAATGCAGCTCTGCCACATTCTGCAAATGAACCGTAATGACATAAAGGTTTCTTTCTTTTTTTTTTTTTTAAAGGAACAGCACACAGTAAAGGAGAATTAGACACAAAAATGACATATGGAGACAAGTAAGCATAGGCAAGGACAAATAACTAAATAAAACATCAAAATCTGCTCAAAAATAATTTAATAAACAGTATTTTAAAGTGAGTCTGAAGTGAGAGTTTGCGTTTGCTTGTCAAAAGAAAGATGCATTATATTTCTTACAGTTCATAATTGGCAAACAACAACAACAATAATTAATTAATAATAAAAACTTGATTAATATATCTATTAAAACATTTATAAAAATATTTAAATACTTATAAACTCAGTCCAAGGTATAATGATGGTAGATAATTGAAATAATTTGCCTATGTAGTAGTAATAATAATAATAATAATAATTGATAAGTAAACTTGTTTTAATATTTTTTTGCTTGTTGTATTTCTTATTTGTGACCCTGGACCATAAAACCGGTCTTAAGTAGCACGGGTATATTTGTAGCAAATGCCAACAATACATTTTATGGGTCAAATTGATAGATTTTTATTTTATGCCAAGAATCGTTAAGATATTAAGTAAAGATCATGTTCCATGAAGATATTTAGTACATTTCCTACCATAAATACATCAAAACTTCTATTTTCTCAATATTTTGGATTTTTTTGCACCCGATTCCAGATTTTCAAAAAGTTGTCATAAAATATTGTCCTATCCTAACAAACCATTAATCAATGGAAAGCTTATTTACTCATCTTTCAGATTATGTATAAATCTCAATTAAAAAAAAAAAAAAACTACCCCTCATGACTAGTTTTGTGGACCAGGGTCACATATATTATTTATAATGAGGTAAAATAACTATAAAAGTATTTCACACAATGTTAAAGCGATCTCTTATTCAGTTTTTAAAGTGAGGAATGTGGATAGATTAAACCAAAATTATTTAATAAGCGGAAAAAAACGAAAAAAAAAACGTTGGGAAATCCTCATACTGACGTAATGAAGGCGGTCAAACGTCACTTCCGCCTGAATGGCCTGAAAATGCAGGCGGCCATATTATATTAGCAAACACAGTCACGCACTAGCAGCAGTTTGTTTATGCTGTGAAGTGCAGCTGTATTTTTTAACCAAACTCTCTCAGTTTAGCTCAAGCGGTAAAGTCACGATGAGCGGCGGCACGCCGTATATCGGCAGTAAGATCAGTTTGATCAGTAAGGCGGAGATCCGTTATGAAGGCATTCTCTACACCATCGACACAGAGAACTCCACCGTCGCGCTCGCCAAAGGTCAAAAACACTCTTTAAACACAACACACACTTCGTACGGGCTTTGGTTCGTGTTAAACGTTAACGTTAGTATTTTCGCGTTATACGCGTTAGCATTTAGCAACGAGGCTGTGTCTTAAATGTAGTGAGCTGCCCTACACAGACAGCACTGTCGAGCACTGTAGCCTCGTGCGGCAGTTTTGGGCTTTATAAACGTGTGTTTCAATTTTACGCACTATGTTCACCTGCATAACTGCAGAATCCAAAAATGTCCAAAAGTGTATTAACGCTGGCTGCTGACTAGGATTTCCCACAGCATGTTAGTTTGTTTAATGTGGGATTTCCTCCTCTACAGCTGTTAGTTGTTGTCTGAGAGTGATGCATAATATTACAAACTTTCCATGTTAACCAGAGTTTCTGACAAAGTACCTGTGACTCTTATTGTTAGTACTGTAAAATCAAGGTACCACAGTTTTGTTGTATATGTGGTTTGTAGTCCATATGATATTTTGGCTGAAACTATAGCCACTGTGGGAAATTTCTAGAGTAATTGACTGACAATCTTTCCTTCTGTTTTTTATTTTATTTGAGTAAGTAAGTGTAATAAGTATTAAACTGTTAAATTATTTAATTTAATTATTATGCTATTTAATATAATATTATTATTATTATTATTATTATATTGAAATTTCATGGGAAAAATTGTGAAGGAACGCTGTTGCTCAGTCTCAACTGGCTTTTATGAGCGCTCTTCCTCTATAGCATACATTTAAGCTAAGATTAAAAACTTGCAGTGTAGTCCAGACACATACTGTCCCAGAAACAAATGTTTTAATGAGTCATAAAAATGAATCACTGCCTGGCCAGCTGAGATTTTGAAAATATATATTATGAAGGTTAGAAACATGATTTTTGATAGCACTACAGCACACTGTGAAGGTATGTTAGCACTGTTTGTTGTTTAGAAGTGCTGACGTCAGTCTGAACAACTGGATTAGTTACCGTGCAAAAGCTGTCTGATTTTAAGAAGATTACAGTCTATCAGCGTTATTGGAGTCAAATCTCAAAGGAAGACAAATTACTTGGATGAAAGCTCATTTAAAACACATTTTGCTCTTTTAATTCTTGTTGCAGTGCGCTCCTTTGGTACAGAGGACCGACCCACGGACCGCCCCATTGCACCCAGGGATGAGACGTTTGAGTATATTATATTCAGAGGAAGTGACATCAAAGATCTGACAGTGTGTGAACCTCCCAAACCAACATGCTCTCTGCCTCAGGACCCCGCTATCGTTCAGGTATAAACAAGAATGCACTCGGTAGCTAATAAGTACCCTGTGCAAATGAAATAATGAAGGTTTATAATAAGCTTGTAAACTGCAAGTAATGTGTTTTAGGCACATGCAAGCCAAAGTCTAGTATTTTTAGATCCTTGGAAAGCCAAGAATGTGGATCACTTTTATTACCAGATCCTAAACCAATTAACGAAGTTTTGTCTGAAACCAGTTAGCACTGCATTTTGTCTGGTGTCATCAACTGTCTTCTATCTGTCAAAGAAGCAGACAGTGATAGTATGAAAGACTTTTGTAAAAAATTTAAGCGTTTATTGAATAATCATAGACCATCTTGGTTGTCTTTTTTAGTGCTTTGTTGTTGTACTAAAACAAAAGCAATGGAAATCTAACGTTTCACAACATCACCAGTTAAAAACCTTGAAGTGGGGACATTCTTCTTTTTTTTGTGTCTCATGAAGGGAAATATCTCATGAAACACCATAACCATGTGATTAAACAACAAAAACAAGCCATTAATTTGTTATAATAATTGCATTTTCTTTTAATGTCAGATTGGGTGCCAATTGTTTTTTGCACAAAATGTGTAAATCCATAAAGATGCATCTTTTTTTTTTTTTTAAGATAACTTTCTTATTGTATTTTAGTTTGATTTTTATGTGCTATTGTGTGTTTGTAGTTTTTAGTATTTTACTTTTTTAATTACTGCTTCTACTGCTTCTTGGGGTGTATATGAGTGCACTATGCTCTTTTTGTCTTTAGGGTGACTTTTTAACGTTCTGTCAATGGTCTACAGATGAAAAATAGCCTTTTTGGCTAATTCTGGCACATTTACAGCAATGTATATTAATGTGCATTACCCCTCTAAACAAATAAACTAAACTTAAAAATAAAAAAACTCACGTCAGACATGATTAAAGTCATAAAGACACACAGAACACCATTTATGCATCTATGAAATGTGACCCTGGACCACAAAACCAGTCGTAAGTATCACGGGTATATTTGTAGTGATAGCCAGCAATACATTGTAATCAAGCTTGATTATTCTGTTATGCCAAAAATCATTAGGATATTAAGTAAAGATCATGTTCCATGAAGATATTTCCTACATTTCCTACTGTAAATGTATCAAAATTTTGATTAGTAATGTATATTGCGAAAAACTTAATTTGGACAACTTTAAAGGCAGTTTTCTCAATATTTTTTTTTTTTTTTCACCCTCAGATTTTCAAATAGTTTTGGCTAAATATTGTCCTAACAAAACATCAATTAAATGCTTATTTATTCAGCTTTCAGATGATGTATAAATCTAAATTGTAAAAAATTGACCCTTATGACTGGTTTTGTGGTCCTGGGACACAAATTATTTACCAAACTAGTTTGATCCTTTTTTGGATTGTACTAAGAGTGCAGTCTAGAATAGGCAGCTTATTAGCTTTCAAATGCTGAAACTAGAGAAAACCTGTATTTGGAAGTTAAGTCTTTGAGCTTTGTTTCATAATTCTTAGTTTGAATAGTGTTGGTTTTCTGGTTTGTCATTGTTTATAACGCAGTTCTTAAATGGTGACCTCATCATGCTTTATCTGTTAGTCCTCTATGGGATCTTCCACTGCCCCACCATCGTCCTTCCAGTCTGGGAACTCCTACGGGCTGTTCAACCGTCCACAAGTCACGCCATACACCCAGTTCAACCCTAGCCCGCTGGTCTCACCGCAGTTTGGCACTGTTGGAGTCGGTGAGTGCCTCTTCACAGCTTTGTACTGGAGATGTTTTAGTTCATCTAAACTGAGGAGCATTTTTATAATAAAATACACAACTGTAAAATACTGCAACACATCTATTAATTTGTCACAAGGTGCTGAGCAGAAGTAAAAGAACAGGATATTTGAGTCAGTTTTTGATAATCCTATGGCACCTCTGATGTGTGTGCCTGCTCTTCCTTTCCTCACAGGAAGTACAGTGGGATTGTTTGGTAGTGACACTGGCATGTCTGCAGCACTGTCTCAGAGTAGTACTATTGCCTCTGCTTTCAACAGTGACACTTTGTGTGCATTCATAGCAGAAGGTAAACCTCTCCCTGGGGGTCAAAATCAAACTATTCAAAGTTTATAAGCCGAATAATTTGAGTTCATCTAACTGCCAAAGCCGATCAAAATGACTTTTTCAGTTTATGAGTGTGGGGGAAAAAAGCTTTGTGTTTAGAACTCAGCATGATCCTAACAGTTTGGTGGTCTCTTGTGTCTCAGTTGTCTCTTTGTCTTTTGAAAGTTTCATGTGTAACAGTTTCGCTTCTCACTCTCAGAGGAAGTTTTAAGGCACCTGCATGTAGAAGAAAAACATAGGGGTTTAGTAGTTTTCTACTAACCTAAATAACTTGCATGCCATGGACACACTTCAGATCTTTGGGAATAGTCGCATTTAAATGGGGGAGTGAATGAGTTGGCAGTGTAAACATGAAATATGGATATACAGTTCAAACTGTTTGAAAAGACTAACTTTAGTGATCGGGGCCTTATTGTTCGACAATAAACGTTATATTCCTGCACTCTCAAGAGATTCAAGCTTGTTAAACTTGCTTGGTGTGTTCTTGAGATTACAGTGTATAGGGTTGTTATCCCAATAAATCCATGGGAAACTTTCCTATGTTTCACAGGTTTTCCTTGGTTGCTATCCAGAAACTTCTGGCTGGCAAGTCCAGCCTAACCTTCCCATGTGTTTCAACCCTCAGTTACAAGACTCAAGTTAGTGGGTCAGTAGTACAGGACAGCTGGACCTACTATCTTCTCTCCAGTTCCATAACAACAGTAGTCTCTTTCTGGTGATTTTTCAACCTATTCTTGGCCTCCCATATTCTTGGCTGTTTCCAAAAAGGAGTTTCCCTATTGCAGGGGCGGCCAGTGTTGGTTCTGGAGAGCCCCAGTCTTGCAGAGTTTTGCCCTAACCTTGGTAAAACTCCCCTCCTTGTAGGTTTCTAGTAACCCTTATGGGCTAGAGAGCCACCACCGAGCCAGGTCTTGCTTCACTGAACATGTTTCAAGTTTCCTAACAGTGCTAGCATGTGGCACAAAGATGTGCGGACGCAGCTGTGTGTGAGATGGAACAGAATGCGGAAAGTGAAGTATACCCTGGGCTTAAGACTCTGTGGAGTTTGCACAATGAGACTTTTTACAGTCACCACCTGTGCAAGTTCTCTAGGGATTAGAGCAGGGCTGGGGCAACTTTGGTCCTGGAGAGCCACTCTCCTGCAGAGTTTAGCTCCAACCCTAATCAAACAACGCTAATCTGCCTGTAGCTTACTAGGGATCTTGATAACATTGGTTAGCTTGTTTAGGTGTGTTTGATTAGAGTTGGAGCTAAACTCTGCAGGACAGTGGCCCTCCAGGACCGAAGTAGCCCAGCCCTTGATTCAATGCTAGCATGGCAGCGCCAAACACAAACACCCCAGGCTTGCTTGAGATGCACACGACACCAAGCATCGCAAGAGTGATTGGTGAGCAGACAACCCTTTAAGCTTTTGAATTTCTCTCACGGTACTTCAACACTACATGCTGTCCGGTCTGCGCAGCGCTTATGCATCCCGAACAAGCCTAATATCAACAATGGTGGATGTTGCATTGCTATTAATGTTCATGGCTTTGCCAACCCACATCTGCATTCAAACACTGCATATCCAACGTGTTCCTGCTGCTGTTTTAAAAATGGCAGTCAAATTTCTGTTCGTCTTGTTGGTCATGGTAACCCTGCCCCCAGTCCCTGACGCAAAAGGTTCTTTCTATTAGACCAGCAATGTTTTGGAGCTACTTACAAACCACTTTTCCTGGTTCAGAGCTGTTGCAGCGTTTCTGCAGAGTTTGCACATTTGAGACTTTTCAGAGTCACCTCCTATGCAAGTTCTCTATAGCAGGAGTGCACAAACACAGTCCTGGAGGGCCGGTGTCCTGCAGAGTTTAGCTCCAAACCCAATTAGACACACCTGAACCAGCTAATCAAGCTCTTACTAGGCATATTAGAAACTTCCGCAGGTGTGTTAGGGCAAGTTGGAGCTAAACTCTGTAGGACACTGGCTCTCCAGGGCCAAGTTTGGGCACCCCTGCTTTACGGATTAGAAAAGTGTTGGGCAACTTTGTTTCTGGAGAGCCACTGTCCTGCAGGGTTTTGCTCCAACCCTAATCAAACACACCTGCCTGTAGCTTTCTAGTAATCTTGAAGACATTGGGTAGCTTGTTCAGGTGTGTTTGATTAATGTTGGAGCTAAACTCTGCAGGACAGTGGCCCTCCAGGACCAAATTTGCCCAGCCCTGGATTAGAGGGTATCATAGACCACCCACAGAAGAAAAAATTCAGTGCGGCTCCAGTCTAATGAAGTAGCGTTGTTCTCCTCAAGGTAGGAGGACCCACCTTGTCCAGTATCCTTGAAGATCCTATTTTTCCATCGTACCTTTTCCCAACTTTGGAGATGGGCAACAATGGCCCTCAAGGTGCAGTGTCCTGCAGAGTTGAGCTGCACCCCTAATCAAACACTCCTGAAAAGTCTGACTGAAGTCTTCAGGATTACTTCAGAATTAAAAGTTGGTGTGTTTGATTCATTGTCTTACAGTCATCACGCTTCATGGTCATGTGTATAGACCTCAAAACTCTGCAGGACCTTGGGTTCCAGACCCATCCACCATTGCTGGAAGTGCAGTGTGCTAAGACTATCCCTTTCAGTGCTTGGGTTTCCTGTTATGTTCCTTGGTTTATGTAGCCATTCTGTCGAAGCTACCAGTGCATTAGCAAGCCACTTCCATCATGTTTATGTAGTGACGTTAGCCTCAGTGACTTGATGGTTGTCTTTGGAGTCCCTGTTGTTTACATGCCAAATGTCAGTATTTGTGAGTGACTTGACTGCATAACCAACTACTTCTACACTTTGATTCTGTGCACTCTACACACATTTTGGTTGTCACAATCTGAATTTCTGTTGTCGCTTCTGAACTCTGTGTGTACAGAACTGGGTTAAAGGGGTCATCGGATGCAAAGTGCACTTTTACAGTGTATGTACACATGTACCCTATAATGGAAAAAAAAACCCATGCAGTTATGTTTTTAATTAATCTGTAAAAATAATATCCGCTTTTTCAAATCGAGCCATTCTTGGATGCCTGTTGGTGTAGCATCACACCGTCAGAGGCCGCTCCCACGATAGTTGATTAATACGAGCGTCTTACCTCAGACCCGCCCTAAATCAACTGTAACAGTCCAACCTCCATTGTTTTGATGCCAGAGCAGGGAAGTAAGTCAAGTTTTTTTTATGAATCTCTGCATCACCTTTCCTAATAACGTGCAAGTTTCACAGCTAAATGCACTAAAGGTGGCTAAAGTAAACAGGCTCGTCACTCCACAGAGAGAAGAGAGGGGTGGGTGAGCAGAGCTCATTGGCATTTAAAGGAACAGTCCGTCAGAATGGGTTGATTTTTGCAGAGCTCATTTTGACAAGGTAAAAAAGGTGCTGTTTTACACAACCATTGAGAATTTTTAACCAAAGTATATTATAGACTTTTCATTAAGACCCTAAAGAATCATATCAACTTGTGGAAAATGGGCGTCCGATGACCCCTTTAAGCTCTCTGCGACAAATTCATTTAGCTGCTGTGTGTACGTGGCCCCTATGTGTTTTGAATCTTTGATTTAAAAAATTCTCTAAGTGGTGTGAGTGTGTGACTGGATTGTGGTGATCTGTTTAATTGCTAAATAACTTCATTAACACGATCCACCAAATTTGGTCTTCTAACCAGCACTGATTTCCTCACATCAGGGTGGCTGTGGTTCTTAACCTTTTCACTGTAAGCGGTCAGATTACATAAGTGTCTTCTAACTTTTACCTCTTCTTATACAGGTCACACCAGTCCAGCTCTGGACGCTCTGCGAAAGAGCCCTCCAGTGGAACCTGCTGCCCCATCAGCACCTGCAGTCACCACCACTGCTCCCACAGGCGTGGGTCGCAAAAGCCCAGTGTCAACTCGCGCAGCCTCCACCAATACGCAGAAGCCTGTGGACCTCACAGAACAGACTAGGGGTAAGAATAGGTCCAGATGCCACAAACTTGCTGCTTTAGACCAAAGTGTTGCAGTTCACTGTTACCACTTTTCCAAATGATGCTGAAAAAGAACGTTCACCCAAAAACGAAAATTACCCCATGAGTTACTCACCCTCAAGCTATCCTAGCTGTATTTTATTTATACTTTCAGACGAATGCAAATTGGGTTGTATTAAAAAAATGTTCTGGCTCATCTAAGCTTTACAATGGCAGTGAATGGGTGTTGAGATTTTGAAGTCTAATCAAGTGCATCCATCCATCATAAAATTGCTCCACATGGCTCCGGGGGGGTTAATGAAGACCTTCAGGAGTGAATTGATGCGTTTGTGTAAGTAAATTATTCATAATTAACTTTATATATCATAATCTCTAGCTTTAGCTAACTGTCGTTCATGTGTTCACGAGAGTTGCGTTCCAGCGGATGACGTAGGCAGAGCGTAAGCTCCGTTGAAAATTTGCTAGTCTCACAAGAACCAAGTTTTGTTTACAGCATAGGAAAACCAGCCTCCTCTTGGCTTTTATCGGAATCTTATGACATTTTTCTTTACAAATTCTCAATCCTAATTCATGACCGGTGTTTTGTTTTGCTCTCTCCACTGTGCTTCTGCATTTATCACTTCTCACCGGAGGTTATGCTATGCCTATGTCATCCGCTGGAATGCTACTCTCTCATGAATGCGTGTACGACAAGCAGAAGCTAGAGATTGCGGTTTATGATGTTTTACATATGGATATTTTTCTTAAACACGTGAGTTCACTTTAGAAGGCCTTGATTAACCTGTTTATTAACTGTGTGGAGCGCTTTTTATGATGAAGGGGTGTACTCTATTTTGTTTCAAAATCTCAACCGCCATTCATTGCCATTATAAAGCTTGGAAGAGCCAGGACAAATTTTTAATAAAACTCCAATTTTATTAGTCTGAAAATACACCTAGGATGGTTTGAGGGTTAGTAAATCATGAGGTAATTTTAATTTTTGGGTGAACTATCCCTTTAAGGGGCTGTTCACACAGAATGCGTCTAAAAATGTGAGAAAAAGCTCTCAGAAATGATTTAAATAAATGAATGAATAAAACGCAGTGAAGAATGTGAATGTCTTGAGACATGCTTCTGAGACATGATGCAATGACTGAAACAGAACGGCCAAACAGCAGAATAAGTGGAGAATTTTTAAACATTTAAAAGTTTAAATTCTTCCTAGGGCTGTCATGATTCCTTGATTCAATTTGAATACTCCTTCAAAAAAATTATCAAGTCATGTAACCAGCAAAATACCAAAAATGGCACGTTCCATGGACGAGAATCTATGAAGCGCATTATTAGACCTTTTTCCAAGGCTGCATGATATATTAAACCTCTTTAAAAATCATAAAGCGTAATGCTATTTCGCATTCACAAACGCTATGATATAAATATATGCAATGCCTTTTTAAAGCCACTATAAATGCTGCTCCACAAGAATTGTTATCATTTACATGTGTGGAGAGTCTCAAACTCCATCTCTGCATTTTGCTGTGAGTTTGGGTTTATTATAACGTTCATCTGGGAACACAACATGCACCATTTAATCCGATTTGTAAGGTAAATTATTTATAAACCTATGCAAAGACAGAAGAATGCATCAGTATCTTTCTCAATATGTTAACTGTTCGTGTTTTCAAAATAAGTTTAAACACTTGATCTGAGTTTACATATTCAAGAAATTACAGGTGCTGCAGCATTTCTGTTGTAAAGAAATGGGCAAATATTAAAGATTAAGTGGACATTTGACATTTTATAATTAAAAAAGCATTATATTGCATAATGTACATTAGCTATATTGTTTATAATGCATTATGTATTTTAACCGTTTTTTTAAATAACCATATTACTTGATTTTGATATATGTATGTGTGTGTTTGTGTGTCATGTTTAGCCACTGAATGAGTTAAACACTGAATGAGAACATTAGGCCCTTAGTGCTACTACAATAATGTTTGGGCCAAGTATGCGGTCCAGGTACGTAGTCACTTGACAAATGTAATGCATTCCGCCTGTAGCTAGTCAGCAATTACAGGCCTTTTATCTGGGCTTCTCGGGAAAGCAACAATGTTAGGAATAGAGAAATATGACACCGTATGAACAGTAGTAGTTTTAAAACCGGTTCTGCTACAAGGATTTGGTACAGCTTAATGTGTCTTAAAGAGCTATACTCTCCCAGGCACTGAAGTCCCGAAACCAAGCGTACCAGAGTCCAGTCAGTCCAGAGGAGGAAACAGGGACACTTCTAAACGGCTTGCAGGTTATAACACGTCTGCCAAAAAGACTTTCACTGCAGTTATGTTGTTCTGTTGGATGCTAAAACTGCATGATTCTTATGAGCTTCGTCCATCTGTATTTTACATGCATCCACACAGTGGCTTTTAGCAAGCTCCTTTCTTATAGAGGAACTTCTGAATGGTGAATCTCATGCAGCCTGATGAGTGTTTCACCCTTAATGAAAAATGTTATTTTTTCGACCAGTATGCTTCACGTGATATTTTTATTAAGAATATCTACCAACTCTACCAGTACTCTAACAGTGTGCTGATATTAAAGGGGTCATCGGATGCCCATTTTCCACAAGTTGATGTGATTCTTTACGGTCTTAATGAAAAGTCTCTAATAAAAATTCTCAATGGTTTTGTAAAACAACACCCTTCTTACCTTGTCAAAATGAGCTCTTGCAAAAATCATCTCATTCTAAGGGGTTGTTCCTTTAAATGCAAATGAGCTCTGCTTGCCCCGCCCCTCTCTTCTCTCTGTGGAGTGACCAGCTTGTTTACTTCAGCTGCATTTAGCCGCTAAACTTCCTAACTACCAAGTTATAAGGAAAGGCGATCCCAAAGATTCATAAAAAAATGCTTATACACACTTCTGGTGTAAGTGAAGCTTGATCACGAATGATTTGTGCGAACATAGACGGATATATGTAGATCACGTTAATGTTCAAACAACATGAAAAAGTGAAGTTTGCATCCGATGACCCCTTTAATAATTAAAGCTTTTAATGGAAGCACCTAATTGTCTTGAAAATGTGCATAAGTATGCATATTGTTTTATATTTTAGTGGAATGGAGTATGTTTTCATGAGATTCACTCAGTTTGCTGTATGTACTCATATGTCATTATACCTTTAAATGCTTTAGCTCTCCTCTGTGTTGAAAGGCCTTGTGTCCTTATGTTTCTTGGGTAACTCTTTGTTCACACAGGTTGTGCTTGTTTACTTCAAGTGATACTTCTATTTTACTTTAGCTTGATTACTTCTCCGTGAACAATAGCGTTTTTCTGTACACAACAACTAAACGTAACTTGTGTCTGCCAGTATAGACTTTCCTTTGTTACTAGCAACTGAACGTCACAGCATGCTTCTTAATTTATTTGTTTTTCTTCTTTTTTGTAATGTTTGTCTTCTGCTTTGTATGTATATTTTATGTATTTATGACATGTATTTTCTGGAATAATAATTGTGTGTTTGTTCTGCTCAGCTGGTGGTCCTCCTGCTGCCCGCCGTGGCCGTGGCGGAGGTCATCGTGGTAGAGGGCGATTCCCGGTCCGGAGAGAAGGACCCATGAAGTTTGAGAAAGACTTTGACTTTGAGAGTGCCAATGCTCAGTTCAACAAAGACGAAATCGACAAAGAGTTCCAGAGCAAACTCAAGCTGAAAGGTACAAACAGTTTACCAAATATGCAAGATCAGCTGAAAAATTACAGAAATATGCTCTAAGAGGATATTCAATTATGCATATTATGAAAGTCTATAATAAAAGAATAATTGCTAATTGAATTTACACTGTGTGCATAATTGTTAGGCACATTGATATTCTGGTCATATTTTTTTTCAAGCACATTTTACCAATTCCAAACCACATCAATCTTAATAACTACTATTAATTTTGTATTTAATCATTTATAAGTGATATATAATTGTCTATGAAAGCTGGATGTAAAAAACTATTACAGATAAAATGACCCAAAAAAGAGATTTAACTCGGAAAGTCAAAAATGATTAAATGCCCGTGAGAAGAATGCAATACTAATGCTATACAAGAATTTGTAAAGTTGAGGCATGACCATTGGACAGCAAAATGCTTGTTGGGTCAGCATGGTCAGAAAAAAACAGGTGGAGAAGAAAAGACACGCGTTAACTGCAAAATAATTAAGGTGAAGAATTAGGTGTGAGAACTGCAGTCTACCTAAAGTCTTCAGAAGTGCAATGACTCCGGTTCTCAGAGACATTGCTTGAGCAAAAAATCCTAAATAATGACCCTTTTTTAATAAGAGTAACATGCTGAAGTGTTGTGAAATGCATGAAGACTGTTTTTGGCTTTATAGACAGATAAGTTGAGAGTGACTCTTGAAGGACCAGCACAACATCCTTCTGTACCTCTGATTCAAGAATTTATCTTACAGAATCTGGCAGTACATTTTGGGAGTTCATGTTTAGTCTTGTCTCCTATCCTGAAAAGTCTGACTTGCAGAGATGGACTAAAATGAACTCCCAAAACTTACTGCCAGATTTAGGAAGATAAATTCTTGAAAGAGTGGTACAAGATGATTTGATGCTGGTCCTTCAAGAGTCACTCTCAACTTATCTGTCTATAAAGCCTAAAACAGTCTTCATGTATTTCACAACACTTCAGGTTATTCTTTTTAAGTGAGGCTAATTTTTTTTAGGATTTTTCACCCAAGCAAAGTCTCTGAGAACCTGACACGTTGCACTTCTGAAGACTCCAGGTAGGCTGCAGTTCTGGAAAATGGTGGCACCAAATGGTTCCTGATGGTTTCACACCTAATTCTTAATTCTTTTGCAGTTAACGTGTCTTTTCTTCCCCACTGTTTTTTGTTTTTTTTTCTCAACCGTTCTGACCCAACGAGCATTTCTCTGTCCAATGGTCATGCCTGAACTTTGCAAATTCTAGTATTGCATTAGTATTGCATCCTTCTCTTGGGCATTTAATAATTTTTGACTTTGGGTTTAAGTCCTTTTTTAGGCTTATTTATAAGTAAAAGAAAATGTGCCTAATAATTATGCACACCTGAATATGAGGGGTTTTTCACTTCCAGCCTTCAAGGACAATTATATATCACGTCTAAATGATTAAATGCACAATTAATAGTAGTTATTAAGATTGATGTGATTTGGAATTGGTAAAAACGTGCCTAATATGCACACACTGTAATGTTTTGACACTTAGCTCCATATTAAATGCAATCTAGTTTAACTTTTTAAAATGTAATTAGTATAACTCTAGAGTGCTTTTGAACTGTTGAATGTACTAAAATCATTTATGGTGAACTAAAAAATGCTTTGATTGCAACTATCATTATAAATGTGTAATTACAAATGTAGTTAAATGCATAACATAAGTTTCAATAGAAATGGAATTAAAGGCGCTATTAACTTAATATTATAATCAAGTACTTGCATGTATTTCAGTATGTTAGTCAACTCAAGTTTTGACATTACAAAGTGTCCATGAGACAGTCATGAAATTTGTATTTGCAAGTACAGTGTTTTTTTTGTTGTTTTTTTTTACAGACACTTAAGTATATTACAAGTGCATATTCAGTATAATTAGCACACTTTTGCAATGTAAAGCACATAGCATTCTCATGGTGTAGTCTAGAGAAAACGCAGTTATATTTCTCTGTGCATTAACTACTTATGTTTGTACAGATGAGAAGTCCGATAAGGCTCTGAATGGTGAGGATAAGGGTGATTCAGGAGTTGACACTCAGAACAGCGAAGGAAACGCTGATGAAGAAGATCCTCTCGGACCAAACTGCTACTACGATAAATCCAAATCCTTCTTTGACAACATCTCCTGTGATGACACAAGGTCAGATCACATCCAGCAAAACTTCCATGTGTAAAATATCTCTTTTGCTACATGATGCAACAAACTCGCAAATCTTTTTATTCTGCCTGATTTTAAACAGGAAGGAGAGGTCTGGAGCATCTGGATTCCCCCGGTGAGTACTGCAGAATGCAGCACTTCTTAAAAATAGCCTTATGTTTGTGTAGAAACTTAGTACAGAAAAAGTGTAAAATGTTTTTGAACTGGTTTTCGTCAATTCATCGTTAAGAGAGCGGAGGCAGACCTGGGCGGAGGAGCGGAGGATGAACGCAGAGACGTTTGGCCTCCCGTTACGACGGGGTCGTGGAGGTTACAGAGGGCGTGGTGGCATGGGCTTCAGAGGGGGCCGGGGCCGTGGAACTGGACGAGGGTCGTTTGGATCTTACCCTGGTGGAAGTGGCTTTAGAGGAGGATACAGAGGAAGTCAAGGAGGAAGAGAGTTCGCTGATTTCGAATACAGGGTAATGAATGAGTCAGAAATTATTTTTCTGATATACATCAACATTTTATAGAAATCTGGATTTGTACAAGGTGCTTAAAGTATTAGTTTATTTTTTAGTTAATGTCATAAAACTGTTGAGCTAAGCCAGTAGTAGTGCTGACAATGTTGCATAAACATGGTTGAAGACATGAAAAGAGGAACAGATGAACTGAATCAGTTGAGTGGGTCTTTTACGCTGGAACTGCTCCGTTTGATTCAAACTCGTGACTTGGATCGTTGTTCAAGCGATTCACTAGCACAAACCAGATCAAATTAAAAGATGCATTCATTTTTGAATTTTGACAACGTTTGTAATGATTTTAAAAAGCACATATAGTGAAGCGTGAAACAAAGTTTTTTAAATTGGTTAAACCATTGCGTCGCAAAATGATTCACTGTTTCAAAGAGCTCCAATCGAATCGTTTGTCATGAATCATTTGATTCAGATCAGGACTTCAGAGCGGGTTCGCAAATCATTTGATTCAGATTGGAACTTTGCATATCATGAATCATTTGATTCAGATCGGGATTTTCAATCTTATATCGCAAATCTTTTGATTTAAATCAGGACTTTGGAGTGGGTTCACGAATCATTTGATATAGTTCGGGAACTTCGTATATCGCAAATCATATGATTTTAGATCGGGACTTTGGAGCGGGTTAGATTGAAACTTCGCGTATCATGAATCATTTGATTCAGATCGGGACTTCAAATCGTATTGCAAATCTTTTGATTTAAATCAGGACTTAGGTTTGCGAATCATTTGATTTAGATTGGAATTTTGCATATCATGAATCATTTGGTTCAGATCGGGACTTCAGATCGTGAATTTGAATTGAATTTAGTTCGGATCGACTTTGGGCGGGTTCACAAATCATTTGATTCAGGTCGGGACTTCAAATCGTCTATCGCAAATCTTTTGATTTAAATCGGGACTACTTAGGTTTGCAAGTCATTCGATTCAGATTGGGACTTTGGAGCGGGTTTGCGAATCGTTTGATTTAGATTGGAACTTTGCATATCATGAATCATTTGATTCAGATCGGGACTTTCAATCGTGTATCGCGAATCTTTTGATTTTAAATCGAGACTTTGGAGCGGGTTCACAAATCATTTGATTTAGTTCGGGAACTTTGCATGTCGCAAATCATTTGACATGGTCACCACTAGTAAGCTACTACTAAATATATTGTAAAAACTTTAATTTGCTGTAAAGTTGCAACGATATATATTGTGAAAGGCACAATACAAATACATTTGAATTGAATTGAATTGAATTGAATTGAATTGAATTTGAATTTAGATCGGATTGACTTTGGAGCGGGTTCACAAATCATTTGATTCAGATCGGGACTTCAAACTGCGTATCGTAAATCTCTTGATTTAAATCGGGACTTCGCAGGTTTGCGAATCATTTGTTTTAGATTTGGAACTTTGCATATTTCAAATCATTTGATTCAGATCAGGACTTCAGAGCGGGTTCGTGAATCAGTTGATTTAGATCGAAACTTTGTGTATTGCTAATCATTTGACTCTGATCAGGACTTGTATCTGATCAGCATATATCGCAAACTATTTGATTTAGATTGGAGCCGGTTCATAAATCATTTTGCATATGAAAGATTTGCGATCCTTGCTTAAGCCCTAATCTGAAATGATGGTTTGCAAATGTTTTAAATGCATCAAAAAAAGTAGAACTCTCTTTAAATGTATTTCTGGGATTCAGATTTATTTTTCTTTAGTAGATCATTTCTTTCTCTTTTTACTTGTTTCTCCAGAAGGATAACAAAATCACTGCATAGTGATCAGAGGAAGTGGATCCAGAAGACCTGATTTGTGTGTGAACTGCGTTTCAGGTCACATGTTTTGCTGAGAACGAGGAGATAAATGTACGTGTTGTAAATCTGTCACCAGCACTGGGGTTCGACTGCTTGAAACCTGGATATTAATGAAACACCTACTCCATTTCTTCCTGAGGAGTGGACAAATGCTATTTTTTTTAATTGTTAATTTGAAAATAATATTTCCTGATGGTTTCAAATATATTATGATTTCCGTGGGCTGCTCACAGCTAACAGCTTATCTAGAACAACGTATCGTAATGATTTTGATCACTGAATGAGCTTTATTTTTGACTTGTTTTGCTATAAAGTATCTTACAGTGTACTTGGCATCAAAATAGACTGCCTGGAACTCAGTTATACATTATTGTATTTTTCTAAGGTAATTTCAATCTTCAACCCCAACATCACTATTCCTATTCCTGTAGTAAATAGATTTTTTTTTTTTTTATATACATGTATAAACATGGTACGTTGGATTTAGATTTACATTCGGATGTATCAATCCCTTCTGTAGTTTCTAGTGAGGTTCCTCATCAGGGCAAGCGCTTCAACGTGTCAGTATTGATAGTAAAGGCAATTTTAGAAATGTAATCTTCAAGGGAAACGACTCCTTTTGAATATAAAATGGCACAATTTAAACTCAATTGACACAATATGGTCAACCGATGCAAAGCGACCTCAGTGATGTTTATATATTCTATAGATTTGATTTATATTTGACAAGGTCCACTTTGCAGTATGTAGCACTTTGTAGCAGACGTTTACTGATGAGTGAACTCGTCTTTACTAAGAAATAATGCTACTCTGTGAGTCTATGCTGCAGTTTCTTTGACGTTGCATTCTTGCCACTCTTGAGCTTCTACCACTAACAATTATATGCCTGTCATTCAACATTCAGATCATATATTCTTCACCTCATAAAACGTCACGTGAAACTGACTGAGCCAAAAGCTGGCTGGGACGTGTGTGAGAACTTAATGATTATTTGACACGATGTTTGAGAGATTATTCAGTAGCGCTGCTTCCCAGTGGATCGTTTCTTTAGCTTTCTGTCTTTAATGTGACTGAAAGCTGGACTGTTGAACAGCCAGAATGTGTTGTGTACTGTAACGCAGACGCTGTTTAGCTTTTCCCGTCTCTCAGCTACTGTTTTATAGTCACTGACTGCACTAGCATGATGTCATAATGTCATGTGACCTCATGCAGCTTTACCTGACGTGCACATTGTGATGTCACATCCGCACCTATGCATCACGCAAGTCCAATTCTGATTGGATACATTTCATTTTGCAACCGAATTTATTTTTAGCCTCTGACAGCTTTGCATCATTCTCGCTGTGAGTTTTTGCTGTGGAACAAGCAAAACGATGCAAAGTCTTTTTTTTTTTTTATGGATTTATCGCTTAAGTTGAAGGTTTGATATTTTAACTGGCCAGTTTTTTCCGACTTCAGATCTGAATGTGTAGCGTACGGCTGTGACATCACTGCAAAAAATGTTTTTTTTGTTTAGTTTTGTTAAATGTTTCTTTAAATTGTTGGGATATTTGGGTTAAGTTGATAATGAAACTGCTTTTGGATTATAGCATAAATTAAAGTCTAATTTGTAAGACGCAAAATATTTAAAATTTTGCATTTGAGTGAAATATCCTCTTGCACTTTTCAAGCTCTTTAATTCAGTGAATAGATGTTTTATTTCAATAATACATGTTCATTTCAATTTGATTTAATTAGGGCTTCATAATCCAGCCATTGATAATTAACTGGTCAGTATGAACAAAGAAGGTATAACCTTTATCTAGGAACAACAAATGTCCATGTTGTCCTGAAATATCACTTGGTTATATAATTATTAGGGGTGTTCTGGTATTATTAGTCTGTTCACTTAATTTCAGAGTTTTCTTAAAAGAGACTGTGTGTTACAGTGTAAATTGCAGCTGTGTTACTGGCGTATAATCAGGAAATTGCTGCATGCTGGTCTTGTCACAAACCACGATCTTAGGTGATACTTGTGAGACAAGTTCTGGAAATGTCTTGTGATGAACACCAAATCCTTCCATCAGGGTCGACACACTTTCCTCGTGAACCCCAGCATGGTATCTGTTCACAACTACATGTAAAGAGGTTTTTACTAGATGCAACAATAAACTGTTTACTATCTGTTGTGTGCTTTTTTTTGAATGGGGTTGAGTGTTTGTCCGAGATGTTGGTGGGAACTGAACATTATCAGACAATTAATTGTTGTTTGCAAAATGCAAATTAGTGAAACTTAAGAGGACTTAAAGGCAAAGTTCACCCAAAAAAGGAAAAAAAAATGACTCGCCATTAGGTTGTTTCAATCTTTACGAGTTTCTTTTTTTCTGTTGAACTTTTGTTGAAAAAAAAAAAATATTTTAAAGAATATTGGTAACCAAACAGTTGACGGTAGCCATTGACCTCCATCCTATGGAGTGGAAAAAAGTATAATGGAAGTTGATTGGCTACTGTATGGAAGCCCATTCCACCACAGTTGAGAAGAAAAAAGAAATGATTCGGTAAGTCATAATAGAAAACTATAATATAAACTTTATAGTTATGAAATAGAATCATTATTAAGACTTGGTGTCAGATTATATTGAGAAACTTTCTCGTAATAACATTCTGAAAAAAAATACATCTCGTTATAACGAGAAACGAGATGTTACGTCATTAAAACGAGATACTAATTCATTATTATGTAAGTCATTATTATGAGACCGTTTCACATCATAATGACTTAGCATCTCATAATAATGAGAAACGTCTCTTAATAATGATTTCGTATCCTATAATAATGAGAAAGTTTCTCATAATGCCTTAGTATCTCATTATAATGACAGCATCTCATAATGATGAGAAACTTTCTCGTAATAGCGAGAAACTTTGTCCAAAAGTATGAAAAATCTGTGTAACTTTAAGAAACATCACTACCAAACAGCCTTTTTCTATCATTAAACACTTTTTTGGGAGTTATTCCATAGTTTTTATACATGTACAACTGTTAAGAACTGTGCTAGCTAACCATATGCTGATTAGCATCTTTAAGCTTCAAAACTACCTAAATTTGTCACTACTGAAACATTTGGTAAAGTTTTGGTAGTCTTTGTTTTTTGGGTGTTATGCTATAAAAATGCCACTACTGTAATAGTGACAAAAGGGAACACATACTCCTTTATTTGGGGGAATTAAACAAAATTTTAGCACAGCTGTGCAGATTTTTTGTTTTAGTATGCAAGTTAAAATTCTGTAATGTGGTCGCTACCAAAGCATTACCGTCATTACTGAAAATGTTACAATAGTTTTTGGTTCAATGTATATTCATACTAATGAATCCTTAATTTTGAAATCAGTATCAACAAACTTTTTGTCTTTTACAAAGAAAAAATTAGATTCAAAATACAGCAAATCTCATAAATCACACTTGAAATATTGTTAAAACTGTAACTGATTTACCTCTGAAAACTTGTAATAAAATAGAAAAAAAATATAGATGTAAGCAAAATCTTAATAGGTCAATATAATCCTTCTTTATTAAATTACATTTTACTGTGTTTCGGTAGTGACAAATTTGGAGAGAGGACAAATATTCCAAAACTTTCTGAAAATACAATATAAGAATAACTGCACAATTACTAGAAATGTATACCTTGGATATTATACAGTTTGCATACATACAAAAGTTGTAGAAAAACATCTTTGTTTTATCAAGATGTTTCCAACTTAGACTTTGAAGTCTGTAGAATGGACCTAACACGTCATTTTATGTAAATAGTCTAGCTGTCATTGTTACGACTACAATTACACTCTCAGGGGGAAAAATGTGCAATTGAGGTACATATTAGTACCTCAGTTGTACATACTTGTACCTAAATTGTAAATATTATCACCTTTTTAAGGGGTACCACCCCAGTGATAACTACTGTACATCTATTTTATTTATTTTATTTATTTAGTTATTATTATTTAGATATCTATTTTTTAGTGTTTGTATGTATGCAAACTGTATAATATCCAAGGTATACATTTCTAGTAATTGTGCAGTTATTCTTATATTGTATTTTTAGAAAGTTTTGGAATATTTGTCCTCTCTCCAAATTTGTCACTACCGAAACACAGTAAAATGTAATTTAATAAAGAAGGATTATATTGACCTATTAAGATTTTGCTTAAAGCTATATTTTTTAGTGTATTTTTGTGATTGTTTGGTTCCATCTAGTGGTGACATAAAATCTCTAAACCAGAAAACATCCATCCATGATGTAATAAATGAAAAAAGCAGGCCAACCATCACACACAGTATCAAAAAATGTCAAATTTGTTATTTCAAATAGTCACAATCTAATGTGTCTAATCAAAAATACATGTTTATATTACATAACAGCCATCTGACCACCTCAGTCAGTCGGTGCAGTGTCACTGTGGGCGGGGCTACGCAGGATTCGCTGTCGTCATGGTGGGCGTGTCGTAGTCGTGATGGGCGTGGTCGACGGTCAGGATTTGTCATTGGACTTCCTCCTCACGCTTCTGTGCGCTGAATGAGTGCAGAACGGTTGTAATTCACATTAGCAGCTTTGGACCGAAGAACAGCGAGGTTTTTTCCATCATGGGGCTCACCAGCGATCCGAACTACCGCAAACTGGAGCAATGGTACAAATCCAGCGCCGGAAACCTCAACATGAGGCAGATGTTCGACGCCGATCAAGACAGATTCAACAAGTTCAGGTGAAACACATCAAACGCGTTTCCGTTGCGTATGTGAGCTCTGTGACACGTTTAGGCTGACATTTCATCCCTTCAAGCGTGGCAGCATCACATTTGCCGTGCGTCAGTAGTTACTAGGACTTACATCTTGGTCGTTAAGGCCTATAAAAGCAAATCTGTTGTATATAATACAATTTATGTGTCTTATTCTAAGATAGCGTCTTAATGCTCTTGCAATTTGGTGTCAGTACATATATTAGTGTATAAGTGCACATATCGTCACATTTAGCGTTACATCAGCCTTGATTTCCACGTTGATGTTGCAAGGTTATTGCCACATCAGGCCAATAATCTCGAGCCTCAGGTTCCGCCCTCTGCACTCTTGCACCTGCTTTATTTCCTTCATTTATACTTACATAAACACACTGGCAGTATGTTTAACTATTTATATTTGCTTTAAAACTGAGGAAACAGGCATATTAGCAGCTAGATTCATAACAAGGTCATTGATCATCGATCATGTGTGTAAAAGCTCTACATGCACTTTAACACTGCTCTTATGTGGCAGCACACATATGTGAGTTTCTGTAACTGTATTTCATTAAAAACTCATGATGAGACATTTCTCAAGTGCACTTACAGCTTATGCAATCTCGTAAGGGAGTATCACGTCCTCTACTGTGATACTTCTGTATTTATATGTTGCATATTTACAATAGTCTGTTCATATGAGAGCTCATTAGCTGTTATGGGTTAAATTCCGATGTACTGAGTGTTCATAAAAGTCTATAGCATGTATTTATCCTCAGAATGATGTTAGCCAACAGAGGGCGTTGTAGCAGCATGTTGTACGTGCCCTTTCGCACACACTCACTCACCGCAGAGCTGAATCAGTGCGGTGAATTATAGTGGACGTGCAATGTGGAAACAGTAACTCATTTCATTCATAATATTTGCATGTAATATATTTAAGTTTTTATAATCTGTATAATATATATATATTCAACTCAAGCGCAATTGGTGTGTTTAAGAAAAATTGTATCTAAATCGTTCTGATGATGGGGAGTGAGCACGTGTCTGCACTGCTGACGTAATAACGTAAAACGTGATATAATATATAATGCATAAAATGTATCTAATCTTGTGTGCATGTATAAAATATACACACACAATAAAAAAATATAAAAAAAAGAATAAACAAAAATTGAAAAAGTTAAAAGTTTCTATATGCAAAATTGTTAACAATAGTCTCTACTAATGTGTACTATTATAAACATTTAGTATAAGTCATAAAATATTAGGTAACAAATACAAAGATTTTGGAAAGTGATTGTTATTTTGGACAATTTTGCCATTATATTTTTGTAAGGGATAGATCAGAAATTTAAATAGTGAGGGGAAAAATAATAATTTAAAAATAACTTTAAATATTTGAGTATATTCAATTTAGTAATGTGGCATGTTGTTGTGATAGGCATAATATATCTTCTCAAATGGTTTATTTAGCTTTCCTCATCTGTTTAATTCATTTTCCCAGTCTAAACATCACTAAGATCCTCTCACCTGGATGCATACCAGCCTTGAATGATGTTCCTTGATTATCCATGTTGTACATTAAGAAAAATTAAACAAATAATAATCTAGCTTTTTATATCCTAACTATGTGTGTGATTTGTCTTCTGAGCAGTTTACAGTTGGCGACAGATGATGGAGACGTTCTGCTGGATTACTCTAAGAATCTCATCAATGAAGAAGTCATCCAGATGCTCTTTGACATGGTACGATCCACAATCTTCACATTAGGATGTCCTCCTTAAGCTTAAAATTTCTGATGTATTGAGTGTATTGATGTTAAACAGCAGTGCAGGATGAAAGCTGTTATAGTAATCTCTCAGTTAAGCATCTTTAAACCCCTTGTCAGAAGCATGTGTGCGTGTATGTACGTCTCCAGATGTTAATTGGCTTAATGCATGTGTCCTTAAAGCTGCTACTGCTGAAAATAGAATGAGGGTATCAGGTTAACCGTATCACTGGGACACACGAGGCCTGTGTGTGGTGTAGTGTTTACGTAGTGTGAGCTTAATACCAAAGTATACTTCAGTTTTGATGCAAACACTAGTGAATTTCTTGCAGTCAAAAGTGTAATTTTATACATAATTTGACCGCACAAACACAGGAGCATGGAGGGAAAAAAGGTAATTGCGACCTTTTATCTCCTAATTTTGACCTTGAATCTCACAGTTGTAAGAAAAAAGTTAGAATCACAAGATTTAAACACAGAATTGCAAGATATAAACAGGCAAGTCTGAGAACAAAAGTAAGAATTGCAAAATATAAAGTCAGAATTGTAACTTTTTTTTCACAACTTTACATCTCGCAATTCCAAGTTTACATCTCACAATTTTGAATTCCTTCTCAAAATTCCGACTTTGTCTTGCAATTCTAACTTTGCATCTCGCAATTCTGACTTAACATCTCGCAATTCCGTTTACTGTACGTCTCACAATTCCAAATTCTTTCTCAGAATTCGGACTTCGTGTCTCGCAATTTCAAGTTTGTCTCTCAATTTCAAGTTTGTCAAGTCAAGTCACCTTTATTTATACACCGCCTTTAACAATACAGAATTGTGACAAAGCGGCTGTACAGTAATAAATAGAAAATAGTACATCAACAATGCAAAAGGGCAACAATAAACACTCAATTTTCAGGTAAATTTCAGGTAAATTTCAGGTAAAATTCAGGTAAATTTTCAATCAAATACAATAAAATAAAATACAAAATCGTGTGAAGAGAAAGTGTCCCCAACTAAGCAAGCCAGAGGCGACAGCGGCAAGGTACCAAAACTCTATCGGTGACAAATGGAGAAAGAAATCCTTGGGAGAAACCAGGCTCAGTCGGGGGGCCAGTTCTCCTCTGGCCAGACGCAGAGGACTCATCTGGATCCTGTGGTCTTGGGTCTTCCCTGGGGATCCGTCTCTGGGGCTCATCTAGTCGATGTGGTCTCCGCCGACATTCAGGGCTGTAGAGGTCGTCTCTAGGTGCTGATCCAGTGTCTGGGCTGGGTGCGGACTGGATCCGGGGGACTGCAGTGACCATCTGATCTGGATACGGACTGGATCTGGTGGTTAAGGTGCCCTCGGAAAAAGAAAGAAACAGACTAATGTTAGCGTAGATGCCATTCTTCTGACGATGCGAGTACATTGGGTGTTATGGGAAGTGTTCCCGGTTCCGGTTGACCTAATTGATGCAGCCTAACAATCCTTTAACGGATTTGAATTATAGGAATATGTTGATGTGTTATGTGTAAGCAAGGTTAAAGAGATGGGTCTTTAATCTAGATTTAAACTGACAGTGCGTGTCTGCATCCCAAACAGTGTTGGGTAGATTGTTCCAGAGTTTGGGCGCTAGATAAGCAGTTTGTCTCTCAATTCCGACTTTACATCTTGCAATTCTGACTTATGTCTTACAATTCCAACTTTATGGACCTTTATCTCACTTCCTATATCCGGTAACCGAAGCAGTGTATCCCCACTTCCGGTCCCATTGCAACGCAATGAAAATTAATGCGAGAATCCTCTCTTTCCTTTCTTTCGCCAGTGTTACTGCAGTGTGTTTGGCTGCTTTTATTCTAAACAATTTCACACTGCCTGATTTCCTGACACAACACGGATGAGATGCGTGGGATGAATTAAGGTCCTTCTGAAATATTACGGGAGCATGCATTTCGCAACTGAGAATGTTTAGGCCTGCATCTCATATCACCTGCTGAAATGTTTCTATTAATATATTTCTCTTCCAAATGTGCATTCTGAATATTTAACCTGCTGCAGTCAATTTCGTCTTATCAATGTTTTTCTCATCATATTTTATACCTGTTTACATTAAAATACATTTTGGATTTACTGTAGTAAATGTAGTAACTATGTTATATTTTATTTTTTCCGCGGACTGATTTCCATTTGTATTGCCGTAGTTTTACTACACATACCATGGTTATTTTCGTATTAAAATAGTTGAATGAATGCACGGGCGTTGCCTTAAAGAAATAACAATGTTGAACATTTTAGCTAATTAATCTAGACAGTATAACGCGTTGACAGCATGATTTGAGTATTATTTAAGAATTTTGGCATAAACGTGAATTACATACAATGTCTGTGAATGAAAAATGACAGAATAAAGACTAAAATTTCATACAAATGAATAAATTTGTTGATTCTGATCTTATCAGGTCTCACACACACTGCACGCACTGAGGCAGTGTGGTGAAATCAGGAATGTTTATGAGCCATGCGTTTCTCAGATCGGTACGTTGGATTAAAACTAAAAGTTCCGTTGCGTTTGGAAAATTCTGTGCACAGTAATCATCAGAATATTTCTTCGCAAGTCTCTGAAAATGTCCGGATTTTGAAATCATCCTGCAGATGCTCTTTTTAACAGTTTTTATTCAACTAGTGATTACAGCATATTGAAAAATATACATAACCGGAAGAATCGATTCACTGCTTCGACAAGCACTTCCGGTGTTCAATTTCGGTGCGATAAAGGTCCATTGTAGCACAATTTGACTTTACACTGCAGTTTTGAGGGTTTTTTTTTTCGACTTTACGTCTCACAATTCCAACTTTACCTCTCACAATTCTGACTTTATTTCTTGCAATTCAGAATTTACATCTTGGAATTCCGACTTTGTAGCACAATTTGACTTTACACTGCAGTTTTGACTTTTTTTCCCCGACTTTACGTCGCACAATTCCAACTTTACATCTTGCAATTCCGACTTTATTGTAGCACAATTTTGACTTCATATCTCACAATTTGACTTTACATTGCACAGTTTTGACTCTTTCTCAGAATTCCATCTTTACGTCTTGCAATTCTGACTTTGTCTTTCAGTTCCAAGTTTACATCCCACAGTTCCGACTTTTCATCTCACAATTCCAACTATACATGTTTTTTTCTCAGAATTGTACTTTTATATTGTGTTTAGCTACAGTTGTACAGCTCATATTTAACCAGACTCAGTACTTCCTCTCTTTAGCCTTTAAAAGTAGACATTGTGGAACTGTATAACTCTGATGCAGCAGATTCCTTATAGTAATCACAGCAGCACACAAAACACAATAGGTGTTTGTATAGTTCTTTATATGCATGTTTGCACAAGTTCTGAGTCACACTAACCGTTTTTTCCTGTTTCATCATGATTAGGCACGATCGGTGGGCGTTGAAGCCGCCAGAGACAAGATGTTTGCAGGAGAAAAGATCAACTTTACTGAGGTAACAATATCTCAGTTCAACTTTTAACTTGAGCTGAGTGGTTTAGGTTGAAATTGCAAAATCTGTTGTAATGCACTTCTAGAATTTGCTTCCGTGTAAACTTCCATCTTCTCTAAATTTCTATTGACACATAGCAGAAAGTTTTGTTAAAACCCTCAGTTTCCTCTTAAACTCTTTGGCTGTCCTGAAACTAAAGTATGTAATGCCTCTTTTGCGGCTCATGATAAATGATAGGCATAATTCACATGAAATGGTTACCAATGTAACAGATGTCAACAAAAAAAGAGCATAGTTGCTATTAAGTCTCTTTTGGGTAGAGCTGAGCTGTGTGTGTGTATGTGTTGTTTTGTAGGGTCGTGCTGTTCTCCACACTGCCCTGAGAAACCGCTCTAACACTCCCATCATGGTGGACGGTAAAGACGTGATGCCGGACGTGAACAGAGTCCTGGAGCAGATGAAGGGCTTTTGCCATGTGAGTGAACATGCGTGTAACAACCCACTTTATTTATTTATATATATGCACACACACAATTTTTTTTTTTTAGCTGACTATAAAAAATTCCTGCAAATTTACACTGCATATGCGTATGTTATTTTGCAGAAAGTGCGCAGTGGCGAGTGGAAAGGCTTCAGTGGTAAAACCATCACTGATGTTGTGAACATTGGCATTGGAGGTTCTGACTTGGTGAGTTTACAAGTTTCCTGTGACCCAGTGAAAGTTTACACATCATAATTGATCAGTAAAGAAGATTTAGTTATCTCTTAGATAGGCAGATCCAAGAGTAACTGAAGTGGAATAAAACTGTCTGTTATAGTTCGTTACACTTGTCATAGCAAAGGTTGCCTGATTCTGGACTGAAATGTCAGTCACTTCTTTTTGATATTCTCTCTATTATCCTGACGGCTAGGACTCAATAAGTCAAGTCTTGTAATCGTTGATGATGTTTGGAATATCACTGATTATGTTCTGTTCTTCAGGGTCCTCTGATGGTGACTGAAGCTCTGAAGCCATACTCTAAAGGAGGACCCAACGTCTGGTTCGTCTCTAATATTGATGGCACGCACATGGCCAAGACCCTCGCCCAGCTCAACGCTGAGACCACCCTCTTCATCATCGCATCCAAGGTTAAAAAAAGCATTTTTGTACAGTACTGTAGTGTTCATTTACACTCACATTAAACTAAACTGGTAATACATAATGAACAAGTTACTGTAATGTACTTAATGTATTTTCTATTTTTTTTTGTTTTTTTTTTAGACATTCACCACCCAGGAGACCATCACTAATGCTGAGACGGCCAAAGAATGGTTCCTTCAGGCCGCTAAAGATGTTAGTACCATTCCTGCTGTAACCGTCCTAAATAGAAAGATTCTTGCTTTATTTTTAATAATATGTGCTCTGTTATAACTGGTAGGCTGTTAGTCTAATTCATTCTTTTTGTGTATTTTCAGAAATCTGCTGTGGCTAAACACTTTGTGGCTCTATCCACAAACGCAGTAAGTAGACCTTTATGTAAACATTATGTCAGTGTTTCAAGTGAAATTGTATCTTTAAGAAAAGTTGACCTCTCACAATTCTGAATTCTTTCTCAGAATTCCGACTTAACGTCTCAGAGTTCTGACTTTACATCTTGCAATTCCAAGTTTACATCTGAATTCTTTTTCAGAATTCTGACTCTGTGTCTCGCGATCCTGACTTATTGAAGCGCAGTTTTGACTTCATTTGACTTTACACTGCACAGTTTTAACTCTTTCTCAGAATTCCGACTTTGTCTCGCAATTCTGACTTTACGTCTTGCAATTCTGACTCATGTCTCACAATTCCAACTTTATTCTAGCACAATTTGACTTTACATTGCACAGTTTTGACTCTTTCTCAGACTAAGGTATAAAAAAGTTAAATAAATTTTCCTTTCTCCTCACCAGCCGAAAGTCAAGGACTTTGGTATCGACACCAACAACATGTTTGAGTTTTGGGATGTGAGTATATCCTACATTATTTTCACTTATTGCACGAAAATGAAAACTTCAATTTGATGGGCTGAAAATAAGGCTGACGATGTAAATGACTGAACGCATGACTGCCAGTATTATTTGGCTATTATGCCATTTTCCTGAATTAGCATATTACCTTTCAAAGCCCAGACTGTTTTTCTGATGCTGAATGCTCATGTTTTAGTGGGTCGGCGGGCGCTACTCGCTGTGGTCGGCTATCGGTTTGTCCATTGCACTGCACATAGGTACGTCTGCTGTATGAACAGTCCCATAAAGCCTGAAACATGCTGTATGCAAGTATGTGAATGCAAACTCTCCTAGCTATGCAAGTTTGATTTTTGTTGTTATTAGGGATGCTCATTTTAACCGGTTAAGGTTAACCAACAGAAAGAATTTTGTTTAATACAATCAGTTAAAAGGTTTAAAATTTTTATTATGATAATGGAACAGCTGCATTGGCAAGTTAGCAATGCTTAACTGTGTGTGCGTGTGCGGCGCATTCACTTTTTTTTTTTTTTTTCTTCTAACAGTGGAAACGACGACTCCTAGTCATACAGATAATCGAAACTGTAATCGGTTTGCCTTTGTGTACATTCACAACAAAAACAAATCTTTGCGCTTTTGTAAAATAAAGAAAAATATGTTGCCGCTTTCAGGCATCTTCATTTCGCGCAGCACAAAAATGAACCAAAAGTTTTTCTTTCGTTTTGTTAATTAAGTAAAACATTTATCGTATAGGCCTATTCATTCATTATTTATATAGCCTAGTTTTATTATGGTTTTTCTCCACTCGCAGAAGCACTGCATGTGTGTGTCCATGTGAATCCTCATGTTTTGTTGTTTGCTGCTTTTTGCGCATGTAAAATGAATCCCTGGAAAACTAATTTTGGTATTTTTAATGGGTCACAGACACTTATCCTTTCTAAAATAATCAAATTCTTATTTAAAATAATCTTGTCGGTTAACGGTTAATAATCGGTTAATGAGCTTTAAGAAAAATAACTGAAATGAACATCCCTAGTTATACATAAAAGCAGAATGCAATTCAAGAATATTTTGCATTCTCAGCATCACCAGAGGGGGCGCTAGAACAGATTTCTCCTCTTCAATCACCCAATTCCATTCTTGTTTATAATAGTAATAAAATGATGTTCTGGCCAAACGTTAATGTTTATGTACTTGTGTAGAGTATGTTTCTGGCCTAACTTCCTCCTGAATCAGAAAGACTGTAAATGCATCATCTTGCACAGATAAGACTGTTTAGACACATTTTTCTGTCTGTAAATGAAATGTTAACTTTATTTATTGTCATCTTGTAGGTTATGACAATTTCGAGCAGCTCCTAGCTGGTGCTCACTGGATGGTAAGCACAATTGTAGTATGCCAGTATACAACTGAACACTGTCTACCTCAGAGCATATGGAGTTCATGTTTCAGGAAGTAACTGCTCTGTGCTCTTTCTGTTAGGATAACCACTTCCGCTCTGCCCCTCTGGAGCAGAACGCCCCGGTCATACTGGCCCTGCTCGGCGTCTGGTACGTCAACTTCTTCCAGGCCGAGACACATGCCCTGCTGCCCTACGACCAGTACATGCACCGCTTCGCTGCGTACTTCCAACAGGTCCGTTTTATGAGGTTTCAGGAAAGGACTTCATAAATGTCTTAGTTTCTGTTAGTAGGACACTTGCTGAGTTGTTGATGATCTCTTAGGGAGACATGGAGTCCAACGGGAAGTACATCACCAAGTCTGGCACTCGTGTGAATTACCACACTGGACCCATTGTATGGGGCGAACCGGGAACTAACGGACAGCACGCCTTCTATCAGCTCATTCACCAGGGTGTGTGATCCTAACCCTGCCCCATGGACTAATTCCTAGTTGAATTGACATGTTAATGCCCATTTGTGACGTGTTTATCACAACAGATCTTTTCCTGCACAGGCACTCGCTTGATTCCAGCTGACTTCCTCATTCCTGCTCAGAGTCAGCATCCTATCAGAGATAATCTGCATCATAAGGTATGTAGACAGTCTATGCCCCAGATGTTATTTTGTTATTTGAGCCATGTTTGTCTAAGCATTTATACTCGCTTGTTTCATAAATCTTGTAGATCCTGATGGCAAACTTCCTGGCGCAAACAGAGGCTCTGATGAGGGGAAAGACCCCTGAAGAGGCCAAGAAGGAGCTCCAGGGTGCTGGGATGTCTGGAGATGCACTGGAGAAACTCTTGCCCCATAAAGTGAGTGGTTCTTTACTTAAAAACCAAGTGTCGACACTTTGGACAGTATTTTAAATGATAATGAGCCTAACCCCTCTCTTTCATGGGGTGTGTGAATTGCAGACTTGGACTCCATTTATGGCTTGGAGGTGGTCTTATTCAAATAGATAGCTATCTACGTAGAAACTGGCTCCAAACTGAAACAGTTCAATGGATTACAGTTTCAGACTTAGCTGGCTGCATGTATTTTTCTGAACTGACGTACATGCCGGAAGCTAAATGTAAAAAAAGTGAAAATTTTGTCTGATTTTCCCATTTAATGGCTGTTGTCAACCCTACTTAAAGGTGCATAATGGCACCTACTGCACAATCGGGCCCATATCCCGATAGGTTTGGGACATCCCTAGCCATGATTTCGTAAAGCAGGGGTAACCAACCCAGCTCCTGGAGAGCTAAAGGTCAAAGGTCTCACCTCAGTCGTGGTATTGAAGGTGAAAGAGAGTGCTGTACATTCACTCCCCCCCACCTACAGTCCCTGCTAGTACCGAGACTTGAACCCGTAACATTTGGGTTACAAGTCCAACTCTCTAACCATTAGGCCATGACTGTCCCCTGCTCCCTTATGAATGAGTACTTTCTTTGCCACCTTTAATAAAGCATGTTTTTATGTAGCAGGAATGTGCATAGTATGAATGCAAACTGGACATACTTAATCTACCATGTTGGCGCTGTCAGGTGACCTACAACATGGGCCTAATAGTTAGAGAATCGAACTTGTAACCAGAAGGTTGCAGGTTTGATTCTCAGTACCGGCAGGAATTGTAGGTGAGGGGAGTGAATAAACTTTGAGCAAGACACTGAACCCCCAATTGCTCCCTGCAGCAAAAATGCCAACTGCTCCTGGTGTGTACCTTGGATGGGTTAAAATGCAGAGGACAAATACTGAGCATGGATTCCAAGCAGTTCTGAGCCATTCAAATTCATGAGTTGCGTGTCTTATCTACCATTTATGAATCCTCTTCTACGGCCTAATAGGATCCTGCCAGAAGTACTAGGTCATATGGTTACTTTTCATCTAGTCTCGCATAGCCAGACCTTCAGACTGACAGCAGAAGGGCCCGCCCAAGAGGCCTTATGACTGACAGGTGAAGGAAACAATCATGTTTTGTTTTGTTCCTTTTCATTTTTGGGGGTCCCTACAATAACAGATAGGGTTACCACCTGGCAATAGATCTGTTGCAGGACAGTAGGTGTGTTTTTTTTTTTTTTTTTGCGGGACATGTGTAAAATATATACATTTACTACTGTTATGCTATGTAAACACTGATTTACATCATACGTCATACAGAGAGAAGACATTCAATAAAATTCAATAAAATAACGCCATAAAAACTGCCTCAAACAAACTCTTAAAATAAGAAGAAAGTCATGTCTGAAAGCTGCATTCAATTTTTTTTTTGTTAAAATGAAAAGAGAATATCGTTTTTGCATGTCCCCTGACGATTTCCGTTGGTGGTGCTAGATCACTTGATGAGGTCTGCACATCCTTTGCATGGAAACTGGGCCACAAAACTTTCTTAAAAAGGCAAAAGAACCTATGTACAATTTCTTAATATGACAGTTAAAACACAACAGACTGATGAAACTGATTTTCTCAATATGCGTTGTGCGGGACAAGGGGTGAAAATGCTGTGCGGTACAACACAAAGTGGGATTGGTGGTCACCCAAATAACAGACCAGAGTCTAAAAATCTTTAAACATGTTCATTTTTTGACATGAACTTTAAATATTTCACATACTTTTGAAAATGCAGCATTTATTTGATCCAGATAAGCTTCCTGATAAGTGTCACAGTTGTAAATATGATAAGGAGTTTCTCCTTTCGTAAGGGGGTTTGGCATCATTGCATCTTTGTTTCCAGACAGAACGTTAGAAAATGCGACATGTACATCTCTCGGAAATCCTGTATAATTAAATCTGATGATGACTTTGAAACTCCTGAAGTGTTTCCACTTCTGTGTGCCATATGCATCAGATGTTCAGCCAATGGACAGTGGGCGTGACATCTGAGGCTGAGACTATTTTTCGCCTAATGTTTTGCCACTGTCAATTCGGACAGCACTTCGCATAGCAGGGAAGTGGGAATATTCAGACTGTTTAAGTATTCTCTTGTATGGGCAGGTGTGGCCTGATGGTTAGAGAATTGGACTTGTAACCCGAAGGTCGTGGGTTCAAGTTCGCCCGCAAGAAATGTAGATGGGGGGGTAGTGAATGAACAGCACTCTTTTCCATACTCATTACCTACAACTGAAGTGCCTTTGAGCAAGGCACTGAACCCCCAACTGCTCCCTCGGCATCACAGCAAATGGCTGCCCACTGCTCTAGGTGTGTGTTCAATACTCACTGCTGTGTGTGTGCACTTGTATAGGTTAAGTGCAGAGCACAAATTCCGAGTGTGGCAATGGTTCCCAACCGTATTCCTGGAGGCCCCCTAACGCTGCACATTTTGCATCTCTCCTTTGTCTGACACACCCATTTCAGGTCTTGAAGTCTCTACTAATGAACTGATGATCTGAATCAGGTGTGTTTGATTAAGGAGGCTTGAAAAACATGCAGTGTTGGGGGGCCTCCAGGAATGTTGTTGGGAACCACTGGAGTATGGGACACGATACTTGGCGACATGTCTCGTCACTATCACTACTTTATTCTGGGGAGAATTTACTCCCATACATATGGTCTCTTTTTGTGTAATGACTCATTGTTTTTTGTAGGTTTTTGAAGGAAACAAGCCAAGCAACTCTATCATCTTCAAGAAACTTACACCCTTCATGCTTGGTGCACTTGTTGGTGAGTATCGAACATGTTATCCCGGCACTTCCTTTTGTAGATGTGCACTGGTTTTGTAGACCCCACACTCATGGATGTTTGTTCATGTGTTTCAGCCATGTATGAGCACAAGATCTTTGTGCAAGGTGTGATGTGGGATATCAACAGTTATGACCAGTGGGGGTGAGTCCAGATCAAAGTCTTCTTCTGCAGCTTTAATTGGGTCCCATATTGTCACCACCTTGTGAGAAATTGAGAAGTTTCAGGCATACATTTACAGAGAATCTTTATCTGTCTCATTAGTGTGGAGCTCGGCAAGCAGCTGGCTAAGAAGATCGAACCCGAGCTGCAGGACGACGCAGAGGTTAATTCCCACGACTCCTCCACCAACGGACTCATCAGCTTCTTCAAGAAGAACCGCTCTTAAATGTTTCCTAACTCCTCCCCTTTCACCCTACCTCTGCTGCCCCCCTCATCCAATGAGATTAGTGAGTTATATATTAACGCTTGGCATAGATCAGGACGGTAAGCCTAGACAAGGAGGATGAGCACTTTATGTCTGTCATCATCTATAAGCCATGAGATTCTTGTGTGTTGTGTAAGATTTGACTGTATTCATGTATCTGTGGACCAGTACGGGACGAGACTCTATCTGTATGCACTGCACATTCTATATGGGTTTCATTTTCTCCTTTGGACCAAGGAACCACAATAAATGTATTATTTGTCACCTTGCCTGGCTGCATATTCTTTTTGTTCTACTAACATGTTTGACAAAATATTCAAGGCATTTCAACAAAAACCTTTATTTTGTGAAAAACACACTCATTAAAATTAGAGAACGGTATCTACTGTAGCACGAAAGAAGATTACAACTGAAATTTTGGAGGGTTACAGCTGTCAGAAATTAGTAGGAAGTGTAGAATCTCTTGCTTTGAATGACTTCAGCACATCTGTGGCTGCAGGACATCACTAGTTTCTCAGACTGCGCTGGTGTGATCTTGGTTCATTTTTGGTCACTTTCTTCCATAGTTTGGTGACTGTAGTGAGTTTTGTGGTCATAACTTTGTCACCAAGGATATTCCAGAGATTTTCAATCAAATTTAGATCAGGGCTCTGGCCATTTCATTAATTCAGTGTTCTTATCTTCGAGGAATTGCTTTAGCTGTTTTTCAGTCAGACGGGGGCATTTGCATTCACCCTGACATCTAGCTTTATAAGAGGCCCAACTGTGCTACTGAAATCATCCCCCAAAACAAGACACATCCTTCTCCACCTTTCACTGACTTCTTTACACACTTAGGCTTCAGTCTTTCCCAAGTTTGATACTGAACAAAATGTTTCCCATTAGACCCAAATAAATTAAGCTCGCTCTCATCACTAAAGGGAACTTTGGACCAGTTCTCCTCTGTCCATACATCATGCTCCTCAGTGAAGGTGAGCTTAGCCTTTTGATTCTTTCTGCTAATGAGATCATTGGGCCCCGTCCACATGGAAGTGCATTTAGCTTTATATGTAAATAATTTGTATCGTATTGCCGTTTCGTTTAGCCAGAAAGGCTTTTGCGCATGCTCCAAGTCATCTTCTCTGTTTTTAGAGTATCTCTATGGCAGAATTACAATGCCACATACTGGCCTGGCATGAACACTACATCGTTTTGAATCAGTTTCAGTGGTTTCTTGTATACAGAGATATTTCTAGACACAGTGTTTATGGAAGAACGAGAAAAAAAAAGATTGGATAGGAAAGCTCTGGCTTCGTGTGGATTGGCTCTTGGTCACTGCAGAGTGTGCTTTCATCCCGACTTCTCTTAAACATGCCAAGACAGATCCTTACCCTATTCAGCACTGAAGTAGCAATTCCAGCTGCAGTGTTGAACTGTTTCCCCACTGAGAGTCTCCACGTTATCCTGTCTTTTTGTGCATTTGTCTTACATGTACGACCAAGGTTTTGGGGGGAATTGTATGAATAAGTGTCATTGTAAAGCTGCAATATTAAAGAAATCACAGATTTGGATTTGGATGACTTCTCTTGCTATGGTTGAAAAGGTCATCCCTTTAACTTTTATCTGGACAATGTCCTGTCACAGGGTTTCAGTCATCGTAGAGCGGCCCGCCATCTTACAATCTACGTGAAAACTGGAGGAATGCTGCCAGTTAAATAGGGTTTGTCATATAATTAAAAAAAATGAGCACCAGGTGCCAGATTAACACCAACAGCTTGGAAGTATTTGTAAGTGTTCTTAAATTTGAGTTCTTATTCAAATATCTCATTTAGGTTTTTTATACTATGCTTCAGAATACAGATAATTTATGAAATATGCTTAAAAATCTGCCCTTCTACTCTTGTTAGGTTAACTTCAAGTAGGACTAAGCAGTGATCTTGAAATTTAGGAAATTTATTCTGTTAGCTTGAACTCCGCTGTATATCAGACATGTTACTTAGACTCAGTACTTTGAGTTGAAGAGAGAAATTTCTCCCTAAATTAGTAAACCTGCTAAGGGTACAACTACTTTATACAAACTGCATATATACCATTTTCCTTGTTCAGCAACATTTTTGGTCCTAGAATGACTATGGGATTGGGTTTTAAAACTAAGATGTGTGATGTTGGTATTGTATTGACAATTTTATTTGAAGTTGTTGATTAGGCTATCAATAAGTATTAAGTATTTTGGATATATTTAGGACTATATTGGTTTGACAGGAATGTTCCAGACAAAAAATACTGAGCTAGAAACAGTCGGTTTGCTTAACTGGAAGCATTTTAAACTTATTTCTATGAACTCATCTAGAATTACATTAAACCTACTAAAGCTTGATGGTTATGAAAGTAGAGACAAATGTTTCTTTAAATGCTGTCAGGCCAGAAGACCTTTGAGCCAAGTGCAATTTCACAATTCATCAGATTAATGCATCCAATTATGTTGTTAAAAGCACATTAAATTTGATCATCCATATCCTTTTATTTTATAATTTCCGTTTGTGTCCTTGTAACTCTTTGATTTTAAAATGAAACATAGACTAGAATTTTATAAAATAAAATGATATAGTTCACCTCTTTTACACATGCCTAAATATACAACATATGATATGCACTGGTTGAGGGCGGGATTCATTTCTGTGTGCAGTGTGAAGCATAAAACCTGAAAGATTTACAAGATACACACACTCATCAAACCAGCTGAGCACAATAGACAGGTTATAATCACACAGGCGCCTTTCTAGATCTCCTGATAGCATTGGCTGCTTCATTCCTGTGTTGTGTAGAAATGGAGGAAATTGTAGAAGGCTGTCTGGGTTTCCTATATGATCTGTTCGTGGTAATATGTGTTGGGCTGATACTACTGCGGGTTGCTGAGGGCCGTCCGGTGAAGTGGTTGGTCCTGCTCGTGGTTTCTGGAGTGACATTGAGCTGTTTGGTCCATTCAAGTGCTCTTAAAGTGGGGCTTGTGGGTGTGCTGTGTAGTGTCATTCATTATGTAAGGAAAGAAGAGGTAATGTTGTCAACCCAAAACAAGGCAGTACTGATCACAGGTAAGACACTATCCTGTTTGCTCTTGCCAGATTGTGCATAATTGTCTAAATTCTTACTTTGTGCATTTGTATATATTAGAATCTCAGCATATATTAATTGGCTTTCAATGACTTTATTCACAGCATAGTCTAGTAGGTTGAATCTCATGAATAAATCATGAATAAATCAACAGTTGTAAATAAGACATTACAACTTGTAATAAGAAAAGAAGCCTCTTTTTAGAACCTTTTTTAATGACATTTAAGCATATTTCCTCCCGAATTCCCAGTACTGTAATAAATAATACAGAAATAAACAATCAGTCTCATTCTCTTGATGTATCTACATCAAGAGCATGTGATTTATTTTTTTCTTTTGAGATTTATTTTTGGCATTCATTATGATAGGACAGATCATAGCTAACAGAAAGTGAAGTGGGAAAGAGAAAATAGCATGGGATCGGGAAAGGTTCTCGAGCCTGGATTCGAACTCGGGACGCCCGTAGCGCAATATGTTGGCACGCTGCCCACATGGCTATCGGCGCCGACAGAGAATGTGACATTTGCATTACATTTATTAGAATTTGGGGGTAAATGTAAATATATGTGAAAGTAATGTCACTGTGCATTTAGCATTAATAGTCCTAAAATTTTATGCAATGAAATGAAATATGCAGAATGAGGAATGAAGATGTTTCACCCAGTAAATCAATATTTCTCTGCCAACCTAGTGAACTTTGCATTTTGAACTTCTTTCAGTAAGGTTAACAGCACTTCTTCCTGTAAGACCGTAAATCCCTGCTGCATTCTTGTGATGTCACTTCTGGCTTTTGTCCAGATTAAGATGATATATATGCTTTCAATAACTCCAGGCTGCAACTTCAGGTTGAAATCATTAATGCACTGTAATTGTGGAATATGTAGCAGTGTGTAAGGAACTGAGCTTGTGTTTGTCACACAGGTTGTGATTCAGGTTTTGGTCATGACCTGGCCAGGTTTTTAAACAGCGCAGGGATGAGGGTGTTTGCAGGGGTTCTGGATGAACACAGTCCTGGAGCTCTGGAGCTGAAGAAAGCTGCATCTCCAAACCTCACCGTCCTACAGTTAGACATCACCAACAGCAGCCAGATCACACAGGCATATCAGTACATCCAGAGCCAAACAGGCAAAACAGGTGAGGAAAACTCATTGACTTACACTGAAGGAGACATCAGGCATTCGCTCATGAATAAGTGCTACAGTTTAAAGTTTAGTAGTATGCATACAGACCAGTCCACTGATGTTATTTTGTTCGACTTGTCTCTGGACAGGACTCTGGGCAGTAGTGAACAATGCCGGAGTGCTGGGATACGTGTGTGATGGAGAAATTCTGCCAATTAAAATGTATAAAAAATGCTTAGATGTGAATTTCATTGGTAGTGTGGAGATTACACAAGTCTTTCTGCCTCTGATACGACAATCCAAAGGACGACTCGTCAGTATATCTAGTATGGCAGGTAAACAGTTCTGCAGAACTCAAGTTACTCAGCAAAGCATTATGATAAAACATAGCCTAAACCGACTAAAGGAGTATTAAATCCCAATAAGCACTAACAGCTTTGAAATCTGTCTTTCAGGAGAAGTTCCACTTCCTGGATTCGCAGGATATGGAGCATCTAAAGCAGCGCTGATCTCGTTCAGTGGAGCGATTAGAAAGGAACTCTCACGCTGGGGAGTCAAAGTCATCATCATTCAACCCGGAGCTTTCAAAACAAGTGAGAATAAAGACCCTTTCGCACCAAGAAGGATAACTACAGTTGCATGCAAAAGTTTGGGAACCCCGTGCAGAATCTGTGAAAATGTGAATAATTTTAACAAAATAAGAGAGATAAAAAATGCATGTTATTCTTTATTTAGTACTGTCCTGATTAGGATATTTTACATAAAAGATGTTTACATATAGTCCACAAGACCAACAATTAGCTGAAATTATTCAAATAACCCTCTTCAAAAGTTTGTGAACCCATGGTTCTTTATACTGTGTGTTGTTACCTGAATGATCTATGACTGTTTTTTGTTTGTTTTGTGATAGTTGTTCATGAGTCCCCTGTTTGTTCTGAACAGTTAAACTGAACACTGTTCTTCAGAAAAATCCTCCAGGTCCTGCATATTCTTCAGTTTTCCAACATCTTTTAGATATCTGAACCCTTTCCCGCAATGACTCTATGTTTTTGAGATCCATCTTTTCACACTGAGGACAATTGAGGGACTCATATGCAACTGTTAAAAAAGGTTCAAATATTCACTGATGCTCCAGAAAAAAAACACAATGTATTAAAGGAGAAATTCATTTCCAGAACAAACATTTACAAATAATTTACTCACCCCCTTGTCATCCAAGATGTTTGTGTCTTTCTTTCTTCAGTCGATAAGAAATTATATTTATTGAGGAAAAAAATTCAGGAATGATCTCCATATAGTGGACTTTAATGGTGCCCCCAAGTTTGAACTTCCAAAATGTAGTTTAAATGCAGCTTTAAATGGCTCTAACTGATCCCAGCCGAGGAAGAAGGGTCTTATCTAGCGAAACGATCGGTCATTTTTAAAACAAATTGACAATTTATATACCTTTTAACCTCAAATGCTCATCTGCGTGAACTTCAGTTTAATACGTTCAAGACAGGGTATGTCAAAAAACTCCCATCTCGTTTTCTTCCCCAACTTCAAAATCATCCTACATTGCTGCAGAAGTACTGACCCAGTGTTTACGAAAAAATGGTAAAACAGCGATGTAGGGCAATTTCGACGTTGAAGAAGAAAGCGAGACAAGAGTTTTTCAACATACCCTAACTGTATTGACCTGGATTACACAGACTACACATGCGCATCGCAGAGACGAGACAAAACAAGCGTTTGATATTAAAAAGTATATAAGTTGTCATTTTGTTTCTAAAATGACAGATCGTTTCACTAGATAAGACCCTTCTTTCTCGGCTGGGACTTTTGAACAAGATAAAGATGTCCAAATTCTTTTTTATTTTGATGAAATATATATATTTTTTCCATTTAGAACTGCCCTTCGGAAGCAACAGAAAATACTTGCATGTTTCTCGGAACACAGATTAAGTACATTTTACCTTGATCTTCAAATTCGAAAAGTTTTCACCCCTCGGCTCTTAATGCATTGTGTTTCCCTCTGGAGCATCAGTGAATGTTTGAACCTTATTTAATAGTTGTGTTTGAGTCCCTCAGTTGTCCTCAGTGTGAAAAGATGGATCTCAAAAGACACTGCTGGAAAGGGTGCAGATATCCAAAAGATGTTGAAAAAAAAAAAGAATCTGCAGGACCTGGAGGACTTTTCTGAAGAACAGTGCTTAGTTTAACTGTTCAGAACAAACAAGGGACTCATGAACAACTATCACAAAAAAACAAACAAACAAAAAACAGCTGTAGATCATCCAGGTAACCAAACACAGTATTAACCCATACGGAAATGTAATATATGTGCTTATATGAAATACCCATATATTAAATACATGTTTTATATATGCCATATCCATATATGATTCCTATTAGAAAATGGAACAATTTCATATATTGACATATAAGTCTACCCCATACAAAAATATATGTTTATGTATGTATAATACATGTATTGCCATATATAAAATGTATATAATTATTAATATATGTGAGATATATGTATGTTTTTATTATGTTATATACAAATTAGACATATATGCATGAAATATATGGTTTCATATATTTAATATTTTAATATGTGATCTTTGATCTTTAAATAGAGGTTGTACACATGTAAGACACTATACAAAGTTGCAGTGCATTGCACATTTCACACCTTTAGCCTTAAATGTTAAATGGTACAGAAAGCTACACAAAGAAGCATCTTTATTTAAACAGAATTTATTTAAATAGAAAAAAAAAGTTACTGACCTGCACAATCAAACAGGACAAAAAAGAAACAATTACATATATAACTGATCAAAACACTGAACAGGCATAAGAAACAGAACATCAATTATAGTGGTTCAGCTAAAGGTCTACAGGTTTGTATTCCCACAGCTTGGTTAGTTTTTGGTTTATTGCCATCCCCAGTAGGCCCCAGGTGAAGAAATTTCTGGATTCCAGCATCTGTAAAAAAATAGTAAAAGTTAGGTTTTTATAAGATAATTACAATAAAATTTCTGAACCATATATGATTTCAGGAAATGCACCACATTCAAAAGCAACTTTTTAGCTTTGGTAGTGTTGGGTGGTACAGTAAACTAAACTTGATTTTAGTCAACATGATATTAAAATATTAAACCTGCTTAAATCTTGCAATCCAACATTGTACCAAAGTTTAATTTAGGTTTTTAGTTAGAACTGTGCCTATATCTTAAAGTGATTAACTACTATAAGATGACAAATATACTGAGTATTAAACATGGTTGGTAAAGTTAAAGATTATTTTAAAAAAGCAGAATACTCATTATTTATGTAATAATTATAAATTGTAGTTGTAAAATATTCCCAGATACCACAAGGACATGGCAGAACGACAGAGCACAGCCTGCATGCCCATTCAAATAATATGTCTCTATATACATGAAGAACTAAACTAAAGTAACCCGAATGCTCAATGACAGAGTTCACAGCTAAGGTTACAATTTAATTTGCTATTTAGCATCAATGAAATAAAGTGTTTACATTCATAATACCTAATATGTGCATTGAGAATGTGGCCTGGAGAAAAGAAATAGAGGGGTGGAACTATGACATGGATTTTTGAATGACAATTTTGATTAAATCCCCTAAAATAAGGTCCACGGTTCACACAAACTCATAATATTTTCACGTTTTATTCTATGACATAAAACACACCATTTAAACCCCACTCTTGATTTTTTTTTTTTTTGTTATGTTTCTTAAAAAAGGTGGTTGCTAACATGCTGCTAAATGGGACTACAGGCCCTGTCGGAGGCATTAAACGCCATCACGCTGAACAGTTTACAATTTACAGTATTTTCCAATTGTAGTATAATTTATAGTACAATTAATTGTAGAATAACCAATTAATAGTTTCCCGCATGCAACAAGTCTTCGTATGGAAGATGCTCATTTGATCGCTTTCCTACTGATATGGGGACTCTCTCTGTATTTCTACCATAAATATTACAAATATTCCATATAAACACCACATTTACTGCCTCTGTCACAGTCAAAGTGAAACTTTAATAATCTATAGTGCTTAAAGCCACGTTAAAAATAAATGTTTACGGCCACATGAAGCTGTTAGAAAGCAGATAGATTAAGGATTTTCTAGAAGCAAGGATAAAAAAAATATTTTGTGTACCCACCCTAACAAAATGATAGCTGAAATGTGGTACTTCATTCACTAAAATAAGTTCAATCTAACCATATCCAAAAACTCACTCACTCTACTGTTATTTAATAGATTAAATGCACTAGAATTGTATTAAATAGTACATGGAGACACATTTTTAACTAAAATATTTTGTTGATTTGATTTGTTTACATGTATATTGCAGATGCTAGTTTTGGTTTCAATAAAATATGTAACCTTTTCTGTGTAGACGGTCCATCATTCACATCACTGCCATCCACATCTGCAGGTTCCGCCTCCATTTCTATTTTCTGAGAATTTCGGGACTCATTACCTTGTCATGGGACACAAACAAGAATAGCACAATTATCAGCAACGATATGAACAAAATTTACTACGATAGATTAACCATATGTTTAAAACCCCACAATCACATCCTTTAGTGTAACTTACTGTACCTTTATGCAATATGCACATGCATGTGCTTATGCACCCACTCTAGGCATGTCACTGACATGTCAATGCACTTGGTGCAATATAACCAAGTACTGTAATTTACTATATGAATTCAAGGTGCTTGTATTTAAATAATTCCATTTCAGTGCAGTTTTATAGTTCTAGTTACTACATCTCAGAGATAAACATTATAATTTTCATTAAATAATTATTTAATTAAAATAATTTCCAAATGTGGCATTGTTTATCCAGTGAAAACAATGAGCTCACAGTATCTCCATGTTACCCAATAGCTAAAATTAACTTTAACGCGAGCAAATTGCAAAACACACCAATGCAGCTGTAATCATAACATCATATATACAACGACAGGGAATATTTAAAACATTAGCTGATCTATATAGAGACAGAGGCTCTTGCAGACCAAAACAATTATATAACACTTCGTTTCTATGTAATATTAGCGTAGAAATAAAGTGTTGAGTAAATTAGCGTAAATTACCTGCACCACTGCCACATTCAAGGGCGTTTCATCCTTTCCACTCAGTGATGTCGGTCTGTCTCCGTGCCCGTCTATAAAATCATTGTCGTTTATTATGTGAAGGTACTGGCACATTTGTTATCCTTCCCCTTGCTAAGAAAAACATCTTACCGCAGATGACTGTTTGTTTAGCCGCAGCCATTGCTCATACTCTGCCGTTAGCGCGGGTGTGTTTAAATTTTGGCGCATGCGCAAAAGCGCTATCGTGACGTTCACACACAATCGCTCATGTATTTTAATGAAATGCGTTTTAGTACATTGATGATGAGAGCACATATGGACAAACAGTTACATAAAGTGTTTTCCCCCCCTCAATAACTCTATAATACAAGTAACTTTTAGTACATTGGCATTTTTTGAACAGGTTATATATTCATCTCTACTTTTCTCCCCAGAAAACTAAATTGAAACAATTAATAAAGTTAAGCAATGAATTGTGTTATATGATGTACAATAAACAGTATCTTTTAGGCATATATGGTTAATAAACTTGCATAAATTCAATATATACATTGGTAACAAATGGTCAAAACATAGAGTACCATATATAATTTTGATATATATTGTTAACATATATGGTCATATCATATAATACAATATACCATTTTAATATATATTGTAAACATATATGGTCATAACATGCAATACCAAAAGTTAACCATATATATACTTTCAATATATGTTTATATACAAATTGTACTATGGGAAATTCATATATGTTATAAACATATATCTACATATATCCAGAAGATGGATATATGTGATAATAATATATTGCCCTATATTTAACATATATGAGAGTAGCACTTCTGATATAGGTACATATATGTCATATATTACATTTCCGTATGGGAAGAACCAAGGGTTCCCAAACTTTTGAATGGGGATATTTTAATGGTGGAATATATGTAAACATCTTTTATGTAAAATATCTTACTCAGGACAGTTCTTAATAACATGTATTTTGTATGATCTCTCTTGTTTTGTTAAAATTATTCACATTTTCACTTTCGCATACAACTATATATTAGCATCCACACCAACATACACTGTTTTGTTTATTGTAAGCATGCAGTTATTAAATGCTCAAGTTCTCAAAATTGGCTGTTGATGGTTTTATCATTCATCAGCTGAAAAAAAAAGTTCAGAAAGTGATTACAACAATATCGTTCCAATGTTGCTATTGTTATAGCTGTCATGGACTTCCCAGTCCTTGTATAATTAGAACAATTATTAAAACTTTAGAATGAACAATGAACAAATAAAATCGTTATTGCGTCAAGTCTCACAAAAAATACTTCTGTATGTAATTTCTATAACCATTAAAGGTGCATTCAGTAGTTTTCTAGCTAGTTTTTAGCTAGCATTAATTCAATTTCTTTTGTGTACAAATACCACAGTGGCATTAGATGCTGCACTGCCATCTATTGACACTCATCAGCATTAATTTTTCTGTGAATTGTCTACACTGTAAAAAATAAAAAACACAATTTGATGAGTAAGCTTAAAATAATTTGTAACCTGGCTGCCCTAAAATTTTAAGTTCAGTCAAATAAAAATAAGTTTAGTCAACTTGTACTAATGTTAAGTTGTACTAAGTAACAACTTAGATATTTGTGTTTGCTAAACTTAACAGATGGGTAAGTAACCCAGCTGCCTTAAAATTTTAAGTTGATTCAACTCAAATATCTTAAGTTGTCACTTAGTATAATTTAACATTTCAAGTTGAATAAACTTTTTTTGAGTTGACTGAACTTAAAATTTTAAGGCAGCCAGGTTACAAATTATTTTAAGTTGACTCAACAAATTGTTTTTTTACAGTGTACAATGAACATTATTTCAGCATAGCAAAATGCATTGATGGGGCTGACCAGTGTTGGGGAAAAAAGTTGTTTTTAAAAGTAATGCATTACAATATTGTGTTACTGTTAGTAATGTGTTACGTTACATTTGTGTTAATTCTTCTTATCTGGTTTGAGTTTGCTTGTTTGTTTTTAATAAAAAACGTCTCAGGTTACGTATGTAACCCTGGTTCCCTGAGAAGGGAACGAGACACTGCGTCCTCTAGGGGGCGCTAGGGGGAACGCCGTCAGCGTGACCCGTGTCTGAAGTCTACATACAAAACAACAACAAAGTTGGCCGGCGACAGCCTATGACGTCACTGCCGGCGCGACTCGTCGCTGCCGGCGCGTCACTACCGGTGCGACCACAGTATAAAAGGACACCGGTAGAGCAGGACGGCCGCTTCTTCGTCTGAAGCTCACATCCTGAAGCATGGCCCCGAGCCTAGAGGACGCAGTGTCTCGTTCCCTTCTCAGGGAACCAGGGTTACATACGTAACCTGAGACGTTCCCTTTCGAGGAACTCGAACTGCGTCCTCTAGGGGGCGCTAGGGGGAACGGTTATACCCACGCTGCCATGCTGAGGGGAGTGCCTGACTTCCGGAGAGACAGGCACTAAGTACCAACTCCCTAGGCCTTAAGGGAGTCGCCCCTAGGATAAAGTGACGGCTGTCAGTGACATATCCCCTACGGCCAGAGCTTAGGCTGCATACCCAACTTACCTGTAGGGCAGATATCGGCCCGGGGTAGAGCCCAAGCTTGGAAACAAAGTATTCCTTTAAGGGGATACGGCCAGAAGCCTAGGATACCCAGGTTGGCCTGTCACACGGGAGCTACTGCAGCCCTGCACGACTCCCTCAGAAGTCGTACACAGAACGCAAGTGGTAACTCCCTGCTCAACCCGGTTGAGCGAGCATAAAATGCGCACCGGAACTAGGGCGCGTAAAAACCGTTCTTTTAGCCTGGCAGAAGCTCTGGAGATGGACCCGAGACGACCGGGTTTTAGACCACCTCGAGAAAGGGTACGGGCAATAGCGCGTGAATCCCTACCATAAAGGATTTTAGAATGGACGCAGAACACCGGTGCCTTCCATACCACAGCGTGGATTTTAGAAAAGTGCCCAAAGGTTAACGTGTGCACTTACCATATACATGGATTTGAGAAAGCGCCCACAAACGTGTGGGCCTACCATAAAAATGGATTTAGACGTACCGTTGAGAAACAGTGGAATAAGAAGACCCTCAGGGTGAGGGGAGCACTGCCGGCTTAACAAGGCTCTAAGGGGAAGGCAGTAGGGGCGCATCTAGCCGCCCAATTAGGTAAAGCTCAAAGCAAAACCCTCAGGAGAGGGGAGCACAAAAATGCCAAGCAGATAGAGGCCGCGGCTATCTATCCACTAAAACTGCCAGGAGCCGATACATGTAGCCACACTAGGATAAGGCAGTGTATCGTGACAGGCTTCTACTCCCATGGACAGGAGGAGCTACCGATCCCCCCAGGGGGACGAGCTCAGAGACCCTTTCCGTAGAAAGGGGAGCATCACCGCGCCCTGTACAGAAGCCTTGGATGAGATCTGACCCGCGAAAGTTCCCTTTGGCCTGGGGAAGGCAGTAAGGGCGAACCTCAGTTGCCCAATGGGGCAGCGCTCAGGTAAACCCTCGATGGGAGGGGAGCACCCTCTGCAGTAGCCGCAGCTAACTGTCTAATAATACTGCCCTGATAGCTGATATACGTACCAAGAAAAGGTAGTGTATCGAGACCGGGTTCCACTCCCGAGACACGGGAGGGACACCTGATCTCTCCAAGGGAGACGAGCTCTAGCAAAAACCCTTTCCGCAGAAAGGGGAGCATCGTCGCACCCTCCCAGGAAGAGATACGGGGATCAGAAATGACGGGGAGCCACCTCTACAAGACTGCACAGAAAGCAGTCACATCCCCAGCCCTCAGGCTGTTCTGTGGGTAACCTCTCAAGGGGCATAAGCCCTTCTTACCCCACACAGACCTATGCTTACCTCCTCGAAGGAAAGCATGGGCCCTGCTCTACCAAGACCCGCAGAGCCTTGGGACCAAGGGCCGAGAATAGCTGAAGGCTCCTCGGAGCACTCAGAGGGTTTCCACAAAAACAACTCTGACTTGAGAAACAGTGAAAAAGCGTGACCAAGCCCACTCCTCGGAGGGGCGACCGCTAGATCACCAGATGGCATAGGTAGGAGGTCTGTGTGAAGGGCGGAAACCCCGCAACCGAAGCCCCTCAGGGCGGGACGAAGACAGAGGGTCTCAGCCCGGTGGTCAATGTATCTATCCAAAATGTCCAGGAGCTCCCTGTGAAAAGAGATTCTGAAGAGCTTACCCAGACGCAGGACCGAAGTCCTAGTTTTTCTCAGTGCTGTAAAGGGAACCTGAAAGCTTCCTATTCGAAAACGGGAGGCAGACCCAGGCAAGCAGCCCATAACCATGATTGAAGATCAGAGGGGGGTGCTTGAAGAGGACCTACCAAGGAAGGCACAAAAACAGGACCCAATTGTATACAGCATGGTAGACACATTAAACATGAGTCGTACTCACCCCACCATGGTTCCTGCGCATAACTCCAGAAGACTCAGAAGATCCTTCTGAGAAACCATCCAGACCATTACTTTGACCTGACAGGGGAGATTAAGAAGAGACTGGTTATAGGGGAGTAGACCATACAGCAAATCATAAAAAATGGGCTGTCTACCCCGCTTTCATTTTTCGTAGGGGAAGACAGCACTCACCTGGTTACCTTAAAGAGATAACTTATTAGGAAACCTAAAAAGGGGGGCGACCACCGAGCTAGAAATATGATTCCTAGAGACATGAAAAATGGATCGAACTCACCCATCCATGGTTCCCGTCGCATCAAACTGTGAGAAGAGGCTGAAAGGCCGAGCCAGACCATCAGTAAAGGTTGCTTTTTAACAAAAAAAAGCCAACCTAAAACATCATAGGTCCGGCAGGGGTGCGCAGGAAAAAGTACCACCAAACCTCAGTCAGGTGGAGAAACTAATATTAGGGGGAATTAAGAGGAGGGAGACAGGAGCCCCCAAAGGAAGATAAGCAGAAGCTATCTTCTACTCTGACCCCGGCGAGCACGCTGTCTCGTCTGGATCACTTCCCTCAGGTCCTGTCTACCTCCTCTAGACCCACGCTTCCTCCCGGAACCCCCCGCAGGTGGGGGAGGGGCGCGAGTGGCCACACTAGTCTTCTGGGCCTGTCTTCGTCCCTCGGAACGAGACGGGCCAGGACCCCCATACTGTTCGGGCTCAGATCTGGACCTTCGTGGAATGAAGGTTTTGAAGGCCGCTGAGCGCGCTCTCGCCTCCCTGAACTTCTCAACCACCGTCTCAACGGAGGTACCAAAAAGTTCGGAAGGCGAGACTGGTGCGTCGAGAAGAAAGCCCCTCTCTTTCTTCCCGAGGTCAGCCAAGTTCACCCACAGATGTCTCTCCGTAACCACCATGGCCCCCATAGACCTGCCCATGGCAGTGGCGGCCTGCTTGGTGGCACGGAGAGCGAGATCTGTGGTGCGGCGCAGCTCAGCAACCTCGTCCGGGGAAAGACCCTGACCCTTATCCAGATCTTTCAGCAAGTCAGCCTGGTAGGCTTGAAGCACCGCCATAGTGTGCAACGCACCCACAGCCTGACCTGCTGCTGCATACGCCCTGCCATTCAAACGAGATGTTACTTGAAGGGGAATGGATGGCAGGGAGGGAGTCTTTAGGGAAGATGCCTTTCCTACAGAGAGATAGCTGGCCAGCGTCTCTTCTACAGGCGGCATCCTCTGATAGCCGTGCTCACGCATCCCCTCAATATTCGCATAATTAGAGTGCGGAAAATTATGGATGCGTGAGGAAAACGGCCTCCTCCATACCTTCTCGATCTCCGTATGCAGATCGGGAAGGAATGGAAGACTCACCTGGGCTGGGAGGTTATGATCAGAAAGATAGCGCTCATCGAGACGACCCTGAGGCGCCACCTCTCTGGCTCGCTTCCACGGCAAGTCAAGCCTTACCGTGGCGCGATCCATAACCTCCAGCAGCTCCTCGTATGCAGGGCAGGAGATTAGAAATGGTTCAGCTTCAGCTTCTTCACCTTCCAACATGTCCTGCTCTTCTTGGGAAGGACCCAACAGAGCACTAGCTGCTGGATCGGATGATGTAAGAGAAACAACATCATCGTCAGCCAGCAGCTCGTCCTCGCCCGCGACTGACGCGCGTGAAAGGGAAAGTCCCTTTTTTAGCTCGTCAGCGAGGTCCACCTGGGATCCCCACAAGCTCATTTTTCTCCGTGCCTCGGCAGCGGAGGGTCCTGAGCCGCGGGGAACAGGTGGCTGTCCCTCTTCCCTCGAGAAGAGAGACAGACGAGAACGGAGCTTTCTCATGGGAAAAAGCTCACAGTGCACGCAGACTGCCCCCTCGAGGACGTCGCGTGCATGCTCCTCGCCCAAACAAAAGACGCAAAGATCGTGCGTGTCATCGGGTGTCAAATAACGAGGACACGGATCCACGCACTTTCTAAACGCCTTACTAGTGCTAGCCATTATTTTTCCAAAGAAAAAGGGGTCTCTTACCGTTTTGCTGCACACTCCAGACAAAGAGTCAATGAAGACGAAGAAGAGGCCGTCCTGCTCTACCGGTGTCCTTTTATACTGTGGTCGCACCGGTAGTGACGCGCCGGCAGCGACGAGTCGCGCCGGCAGTGACGTCATAGGCTGTCGCCGGCCAACTTTGTTGTTGTTTTGTATGTAGACTTCAGACACGGGTCACGCTGACGGCGTTCCCCCTAGCGCCCCCTAGAGGACGCAGTTCGAGTTCCTCGAAAGGGAACTGTTCTTTTTTGGCCAATGTAAAAGCCCTTTCATCAGTGTTGGGGGTAACGCATTAAAAGTAACACAAGTAACATAATCAGCTTTACTTTTTATTTTACAAGAAAACACCTGTTACTTTTTCAAATAATTTTTCCATTTATAGATTATTTATTGATTTATTTATTGATTTATTGATTATTTTACTCATTTATTGTACCCATGTTGAGAGAAATTGGGAGTAATGTTACTTTAGTTCTATAATAAATGTGAACATGAATTAAATCATCCCACTCAAAAAATTCAGTGATTCATTGTTCTTCAAAATGAATAAAAACAGTGAAATGCAACTCAGAATATGATGCAAACCTACAATAATTAAATATGTTAAATAATACAAATATTCCTTATGTATTTAATCCAATTTTATTAACCAGTGTCTTTGCTGCTGAACTTTGATGATCCAATTCAACCATATTAATAAGCAAAAATTACTCAAGATAAACTTTTTTTCCCCAGTGAATTTCCTTCAGCCTGAGGCTTTTAGTATGAAAGGGCTTTTACATTTTTCAACAACAGAACTTTTTATATTAAAACAAAGAAGCAAGCCCTGCCCAGATTTAAAAAGTAACGCAAAAGTAACATAACACATTACTTTCCAGAAAAAGTAATGTAATTAGTTACTTTTCTGGGGAGTAACACAATATTGTAATGCATTACTTTTAAAAGTAACGTTCCCCAACACTGCAAAAGTGAAATAAATAAGCCTCAGGCTGAAGGAAATGTAAACTCACATCTGTACAGTAGAGGGCGCAGCTCAAACAAGCCAAAAACAAATATGTTTATGTAAAGTCATTTTTGCACAGTGCTTAGTTAGTATGTCCAGTTGGATCATCGAAGGTCTGCAGCAAAGGTGCTGGTTATAAAATTGGCTTTAATACATAAACAATATTTGTGTTATTATATTTATTTATTGCAGGTTTGTATCATATTCTAAATTTTTATTTCCACTGTTAGTCAATAAATAGGAAAACAAAGTAACTGCCATTACTTATTTGTAAAAGTAAATCAGATTTTTTTGCTGTAAATTAAAATGTAATGTGTAACTTTATTAGCTACTTGAAAAAAGTAATCTGATTACACAACGTGCATTACTTGTAATTCATTACCCCCAAAACTGGGGTTACCTTCACCATACATAATTAAATCTTTTACAGATAATCAATTTACATATAATGTACTCACCCCCTTGTCATTCAAGATGTTCATGTCTTTCTTTCTTCAGTCGTAAAGAAATTGTTTTTTGAGGAAAACATTTCAGCATTTTTCTCCATATAATGGACTGATATGGTGCCCCGAGTTTGAACTTCCAAAATACAGTTTAAATGCAGCTTCAAATGATCACAAATGCGGTTGTAAACAATCCCAGCCGAGGAAGAAGGGTCTTATCTAGTGAAACGATCGGTTATTTTCATAAAAATAATACAATTTATATACTTTTTAATGTCAAACGCTCGTCTTGTCTCGCTCTGTCTGAACTGTTTTTGTTCCGGTTCATGACAGTTAGTGTATGTTGAAAAACTCCCATCTCATGTTCTCCCTCAACTTCAAAATCGTCTTATATCGCTGTTTTACCTTTTTTGATAAGGGTGTTTGATCTTCTTTGCATGTTCACTGGGACTGGATCGGTTCTTCTGCAGTGATATAGGATGATTTTGAAATGATTTTTGAAGTTGAGGGAGAAAATACGATTGGAGTTTTTTGACATACCCTAACTGTCTTGAGCCAGAATACACAGAGTTCAGGGAGAGAGAGACAAGATGAGCGTTTGAGATTAAAAAGTATCTAAATTGTATTGTTATAATAAAAATAACTGATTGTTTCTCTAGATAAGACCCTTCTTCCTCAGCTGGGATTGTTTACAAACACATTTGTGATCGCTTGAAGCCGCATTTAAACTGCATTTTGGAAGTTCAAAATCGGGGCACCATAACAGTCTATTATATGGAGTAAAATGCTGAAATGTTTTGTTTTCCTCAAAAAACAATTTCTTTACGACTGTAGAAAGAAAGACATGGACATCTTTAATGACAAGGGGGTGAGTACATTATATGTAAATTGTTGTTCTGGAAGTGGACTTCTCCTTTAACAACACATTTCTAATTTTGAAGTGAAATATGGTCAAAATAGTGTGACAGATTTTGTATGCAGTTTAATTAACAGTCATTTTGTCAAAAATCCATTCTGCAGATATTCTGGGCAGCAGAGAGCAGTGGAATAGCGCTCAGGAGGACGTCCTCAATGGTTTGTCTCAGGAAGTGATGGCGTCTTATGGAGAAGAATACATCCACTCAATGCAGCAGCGGCTGGTTGACATGCACTCAGTATCAAGCTCAGACACGGGGCCATTTTTGGAGGCTTTAAAGCATGCGATACTGTCCCCGAGACCAAAACCCTATTATTACCCAGGGGCTTCAGCGTGGGCTTTTCCACTACTCTACAGACACTGTCCCACCTCACTGTCAGACAGAATCTTTTCACAAATCTTTATGAGCAGTAATGCCCAACCAGCAGAACTAATGAATTCTTGATCTGTGCTTCCATTTGATGATACTAATGGTGCAGGAATCGCACACTTCACATTTCAATACCTCATCTGACTTTCTGTGAACAATTTAGGTGAGCAAATACCATACCATCAGTGGTCATTTTACACTCCAGCATGAAAATACACTCACATTTAACACGGTTCTGATTTTTCCAAGCAGATTTCACAACAGAAAGCTGCTAGGTTTGAAAGAGACCGCACTGCTGTATTACTGATGAGACCTTTTTTGCCTGCAATATATCACAGGAATTTCTCTAATAAGGCAGCATGTAAATTGTTACAAAGCCATCACTGAAATCTGTTCAAGCATTGGTCATCACATCCAGGTCAAGTTTTTCCTTTTTTAGGATGGCACATTTAATTGTGGAAAAAGTACACGAAGTCTTAGGATGTTCAAACAAATCCATACACTTGTACCTTTTCCATTTAAATGTTTGTCTTTTAACAATGCATGTTATTGTTATTAAACACTAAATAAAAGTCTAAAATAAAATAAAAAAAATAAATGTCCATTGCATGAAAAATGAATGTCTATATATAGCACAGATGTGCTATTAAAATTTGTCAGTCTTGAGGTTTCAGAAAGGCCTTTTTGGGTTGATTTTCAACAACATTGCAGTTGACGTCCTCTTCACTCTTAGTAACTGCGGAGCGATCTCGTTTCTTGGCGAACTTGTTTCTCATGCTCTCAACCAAACTTTCATATCTGCAGGAAAAAGCAAATAATAAATCAATATCATTTTCTCCCGTACCATGACATCACTTTGAGATCATTTCCTCTCTCACCTTCTGGCCATCTCTTCATCTGTAATATCGGTTTCCATTTTGCTAATGTCCTCCTCATCTTCATCCTCTTCCTCTTTGTTTGTGTTCATCAGTAACATTAATTTCTGCAAGAGATTCATTTGGGCGAGAAATAAAATCAATCAAATTCAATGCTCAAGGTTACAGAAATCATGACAATAATTTAATAAGACAATTTTGAAAGAGACATTATCACATAAAATAAGCACATACTTCAGATTCCAGCTCACAAATCAAACATACACAAATCTCTGATACTGATAAGTTCAAAAGGAAGCAAACTTGTGGTTGCATACGTCATAAAAGTTTATGAAAGTTGTACCTCAACTTCAGGATTGAAGCCTCTGAATGACATTCTGCCATAAACCAAATCCTCACAGGGAACATAACTTCTCTCCTCAATGATATGGTTTCTAGTTATTTTTTTTAAGAAATAATGCATGACGAGACGGAGAAGACGGCATTAACACATCAAATATACATTTTGTTGCTTAGGTCACACTTGAAATTATGTGTTAATGTCACAGCATTACAAAAAGTAAAAGTGTTCTCTACAAACATTGTCAATTAGTTAATGTTTTGGTGATTTGCTAGTGATACACTCCTATTTAAAAGTTTGGGATCAGAAAGATTTTTGTCTCATGCTCATCAAAGTTGCATTTGTTTGATCAAATAATATAGGGAGAAAAAAACACAAAACAACAACAACAACAACAGTAATATTGTGAAATAGTATTGCGATTTAAAATAATGGTTAACCATTTAATATACTTTAATACATAATTTATTCCTGTGATGCAAAGCTGAATTTTCAGCATCATTACTCCAGTCTTAAGTGTCACATGATCCTTCAGAAATCATTTAATATGCTGATTCATTATCAATGTTGGAAACAATTTCTGCTGCTTAATATTTTTTGGAACCTGTGATACTTTTTTCAGGATTCTTTGATGAATAGTAAAAAAGAACAGCATTTATTTAAAAAAAACTAAATATTTTGTAATAATATACACTCCCATTCAAAAGTTTGGGGTCAGTAATGTTTTTTTAAAGATAGATAGATAGATAGATAGATAGATATAGATATATATATAGATATATATATATATAGATATATATATATATATATATATATATATACACATCTTTTTGTTTATTTTAATATAAAAAGGCTTAGAGATGACATCTGTACAGTAGACCGCAGAAGAAAAAAGGTCAACTCTTCAGCAATAAAAAAAAAAAAAAAAAAAAAAAAAAAAAGAGAGAAAACAAATGTTAGATTACCTTGAGTAATTTTTGCTTATTAGTATGGTTGAATTGGATCATTGCAGGTTGGCAGCAAAGACACTGGTTAATAAAATGGTATTAAATGCATAAAGGATATTTGTTTTATTTAACATATTTAATTATTGCAGGTCTGCGTCATACTCTGAGTTGAATTTCACTGTTTTTATTCATTTTGAGGAATACTGAATCTGTTTTTTTGTGAGTGAGATGAATTAATGCATGTTCACATTTATCTAGAACTAACATCTTACTCCCGATTTCTCTCAACATGGGGACGGGAGAACTTTTAATCAGTAAATGGGGGGGAAAAGTAACTTACTTATTTGAAAAAAAGTAACTCAGATATTTTCTTGTCAACTAAGAAGTAATGTGTTACTTTACTAGTTACTTGGAAAAAGTAATATTATTACGTAACTCGCGTTACTTGTAATGCGTTACCCCCAACACTGTATATATCCCCCAAAAATATTAAGCACCACACCGGTTTCCAACACTGATAATAAATCAGCATATTGTTAATAAATCAGAATGATTTCTGAAGGATCATGTGATAATGAAGACTGGAGTAATGGATGATGAAAATTTAGCTTTGCATCACAGGAATAAATTATATTTTACATATTAAATTAGAAAACTCTTATTTTAAATTGTAATAATATTTCACAAGATTTTTTCTGTATTTTTGATCAGAAAAATGCAGCCTTGAGGAACATAAGAAACATCTTAAAAAATAAATAAATAAATAAAAAAAAAAAAAAAAAAAAAAAAAAAAAAATCTTACTGATCCCAAATTTTGAACATTAAATCAATTCTCCCCAATTTCACAAATTTCCTAGCAGAGCAATCAGGGGCACTTCATCATGTTTACTATCAATATATTCCACTAACATTCACAATGAAATACCAATTCACAATTATGAGATAAAAAGTAAAATATATATTTACATATACTTACATCATAACTATTACTGTCATATTTCAACTTTCTAACTCACAAACACAACTTACTATTTTATAATTTCCATATTTATTCTTATATCATAATTTTGACTTGCGTCATAATTACTTTCGTTTGTCACAGTGTCAACCTTTTTTCATAGAAATAACCAATGGCACAATAACAACCATTTTTACAACCATAATTTACCAAATAAATGTTTTTTTTTTTCTTTTTTTGTGGCAGAATGGGCTTACATAGATATTTGTTAAGCCATACGCAAATGCCATTTAGACATCATGTGTCCATATATAACGTTACTAAGGACTATCAGTGATGTGTCAGTCAGGTCTCACTCTTTGGCCTTGAGTTCAGGCAGGTCCAGGAACCAGTGCTCATCACTAATGATCCTCTTCTCCTCCTCATCCAGCTGCTTCTTCACATCTGCATCCAACCCTCTCTGCATGAACTAACGTACAGATACAGAGACACAACTGTCATCAAACACACACTCACTGTTCACTGCAGCACATGATCGACTGATCTATAACACACTGTATTCAACAACAACACGACACTCAAAACAAAACAACAGAGCGCAACTCAAACATCAACACATTTTTATGAAAATTTTAATGAAAAGTTCACCACTGAATGATTCCCTGTTCGGAACTGACGTCTAATTCTGATGTCTGCAAGAGTCACAGTTTCTTACCTTCATCCGCAGGAGATTTTTGGACAGTTTCGCTGCACCATCCTTAGCCATTTTAGACGACAGACAAACTACGCGTTTTAATGTGAATGAACTGATATAAAAAGCTTATCTTTTAGTTATATGTTCCACATGGGCAGCATGACTACAGCTAGCATAAGAAGCTAAAATAAATACTTGTCCACATGAAGTCTGCGCACGCGCTGTCGCAACACGCGCAAGGCTCGATTAGTCGCACAACACAGATCGACCAAATAATTTCACAGGCAGTTTCGTCATTTATATTACAAATGTAGTAGTAAAATACTATATTTAATTCAATAAATGTGTAATTTAATTTAACATTATTATTTAACATTTACTACCATGTATTTTTCATGTATTGATTACTCATGTCTGATGAGCTACATTAACTCTTTATTGTCAATGCCATATGGCAACACGATTGTATTCATTTATATAAAACATATTCCTGTATATTTCACAACAATAAGGATTTTTTGCTGTGGTTTTGGTGAGTTTTTGTGTACAAATCGCCTCCGTTGTAAAGTCTGACATATCGCAGCTTGAAAACAGTGGAAGTGTGACGTATTTTTTATTGGGGATTTTCATATTTATTTATTTAACAAACAAAAAGTACTATGGTGTTATCATGCATTTGGTGCCATCAATTACTGTAATTTCATTCCCTTGAAAAAGTAAAGTAAGGGATTACTCTTATTTTATTTATTTATTTATTTATTTGCAGTTTAATTACAGCTATTTATGGTAAAACTGTATAGATTATAGAACTATTCTGTACTAAATAATATTGGATTTAGCATCAAAAATTTAACATCTAAGGTATAAATAAATATTTTTAATGTAAGCTTTGCACAAGAATAATTTATGTAATTATATATAAAAAGCAGTTTCATCTTTGTACTGTTCAACTGGTTGAGGTTGTTATGGGATTTAGAAAGTAATTAGTAATAAGCATTGCATTTTCAGAGAGAGTAATTAGTACAGTAATCTGATTACACTGTAGAATATGTAATTAGTAGCTAGTGATTCATTACATTTTTAGAGTAACTTACCCAAAACTGAATGTAAATACCTTGGTACATAAATGCGGTTATTATATTGCATATATCCAAGCCCCACAATTATTCTGTTTTAAAGGAGCCCTCAATTACAAAGTGACAGCAGCCCTGGAAGAAACGAGGAAAATGGGCCCAGCGGGCCTCAGTGTACCTGATGAGGTGCGCTTGGACAGAACGGACCACTGGCCTGTCATGGAGAGGAAAGGGAGGTGCAAGTATCCCGGCTGTAAAGGGATCGTCCGAATCAAGTGCAGCAACTGTGACGCACACCTGTGCATCACATCAGAAAGAAACTGCTTCCTGGAGTTTCATAAGATGACGTGAGTCGGATGGACACACATGCATAATGTTTGTTGTTCTGGGACAGTGTGAAGTAGTTCATATAAGTGATTAAATTGTACTTCTAATTTTGTGACTAAATGAAAAAAAAAAATGTTTGCACACCTGCATTTTTGTTGAAATTTAGTTTGAACTCTTTTCACAGTTGTTTGACAATTATGTATGTACAGTAATAGACAAGGCAGTTATTGTGCCCAAGCATAGTATGCCATGATTTACATTTAGACATTTAGCAGACGCTTTAATCCAAAGTGACTTACGAAAGAGGACAAAAGAAGCAATCAATTTTTTAAATTATATAATAAATAAAAAGAAAACAGATAGAATACAAAAAAACAAAAAAGCAAGCTAGTGTTAGAGGCCTTACAAAAAGAACAGAGAAGCTAGTGTTCATTTTTTTTTTTTATTTTAAGAAAACAAGCAAGTAAATAAATAGAGTATAAGTCCAAAAGGGCAAATTTTTGGTTTGTTTGTTTGTTTGTTTTTAAGAATAGAATTAGAATAGAGAGTGCCAGAGTTAGAGGATCAAATAATGATGGAATAGATGATTTAATGAAAGACTGTTTTGGATATGCAAAACAAAGAAATTTGTTCAAAATAAATAACATACTGACACAAAAACATGTTCATCTATTGATATGGAAAGTCAAATCATTATTTGGGAGCTCGTCCAGGATTTGAACCCCAGGATTTCTTGTTCCCAAAGCAAGATTTATATCCCTAATAATTCACTCAGTGTGAGTTTGTAGGATGCCGTGTTTTGAAAAAGTATAAATTATACAAACAAATAAATTTATTTAGAAGAGTGCTTGAAACAGTGTTATTTTATTTATGTAATATAATAATATTTAATATAATTGTTTTTTTAAGTATATTTTTAGTTTTCATTTTAAGTTTAGTCTTAAGTTTGAGTAATTTTGTGTGCTTCCGTCATTTTCATTAGTTTTTAATATTATATATAAGCTTTAATTTATCTTCATTTCAATTTATTTTTAGTAATTGTACTTCAAATTTGTCTTATTTTCAGTTTGTTTCTATTTTTCATTTTTTAAGTTTAAGTGGTTCATATAATATTTATAATTTCTTTTACTTCAGCTTTGAAAATATTTTAAAATTAAAATGTTTCAGTGAACAAAAACTAATTTTAATGGTTTTAGCTAACAATAAGACTCACTGGCTTAAAAGTGCTCACAATTGGACAAAAAGCAATCCAGAATAACTTGCAAGATATGAACAGAAATATCAGATGAAATAAGTATGGCTCATGAAAACATAAATACAGCTGAACACGTCAACACACTCGCCCAAGTCAAAGAAGGCTATCCTCATGTCTATATATATGTGGATGTTGCTATGTGGTTGTTCTGGGTGGTTAGGTGGCTTTTTTTACTGGTCCTAGAGGCAAAAAAGGGCCTACACCAAGTCTCTATGAAATTCTGAACTCTACAATGTAAATCTGTGTGATTTTTCATTTGTTTGTATTTTCTGTTGTGTTATAATCTTAGACCAGGGGTGCCCAAACTCAGTCTTGGAGAGCTGGTGTCCAGCTCCAACCCCAATTAGACACAACTGAACCAGCTAATAAAGCTCTTACTAGGCATACTAGAAACTTCCCGGCAGGTGTGTTGAGGCAAGTTGAAGCTAAACTCTGCAGGCCTCAAGTCCTCCAGGACCCCTGATTAAGGCACCCCTGATTAAAACACCTCTCTGGAATTTGGATTAAGGCTTCAATCAAATAAACATAGCTAAATAGCAGTTGTTACTGATTATACAAACTCTTGCACCACCAGTTCTTTAAGGGACATCTCTGACACCTGCCCATTTGGAGAGTCTTGCACTCTGGTCAACTCATCCTGTAACTGGGCCACAGGCAGCCCAAGACTGTATCCCAAATCAACAAGAGCCTCCAGCAGGGGCCCTCGATACTGCCAGAGCTCGTAGCGTCTCACTGTGGGCAGAGCTCTTCTGCCAGTTTGAAATGCTGCGTCAAAGGCTTCTAGATCTCTTTGGCACACCAGTATGGCACACAGGGTTGGTACCACCAAAGTAGGGTTGTGAGAAGACAGTTTTTCCTGAAGTACCAACACCTTCTGGAAGCCCTCAAGGGCCCGGGAAAAGCGCCCCCCGCGTAGGAGGTCATATGCAGTTTTTAATTCCTTATGAGTGAAGAATGCTTGGAATGCCTGTGATTTTCGGACACACCGAAGGGAGTAGAGCTGAGTCAGATAATCTCTGAGGGCTACGCGCCGCTCTGCGATGTTCTCCTCTGAGAAGTTGCCCGTCATTTTCTTCCTGGGCATCACAATGTCCTCCATTTCCTCAGTGAAGTCCTGCAGGAGCTCCTGATGAAGGTGTAGGAAGTCAGAGTAGCGTCGCTCGATAGCTACACGCTCAAAGTCGTAACTACCTGAGCGGATCACCACAATCTGGTACACCTGAAGAACAAGAATAAGCTGTGAACTTAGGCCTAATGTGAAGGAGACAAAAAGCATTGCAGGTTCGGTCATGCCTGGGGTAAAGACATGTACAGCTAACAGTTTTTGACTCCCAGAACATTGCCAGAATGGACATCCTAAAACAGGGGTGCCCAGTCATGTTCCTGGAGATTTACCTTCTTGCAGAGTTAAGCTTCAACCTCGATTAAACACACCTGAACCAACTAATTAAGATCTTCAGAAGCACAGACAGGCTTGTTGGATCATGGTTGAAATTGAACTCTGCAGGTAGGTAGATCTCAAGGAACAGGATTTGGCACCCGTGCAATGTTGCACCCAAAGCAATGTTGTGATACTTGAAATCAGACTTGAGTCTGAGTCCAGAACCAGGATTTTCATGGTATTGGTCTTGTCAATGTCACATGGATTTATGTGACACTGAAGCAAAACCAGAGCACATTCATTTACGCCAGGGCTGGGCAACATCAGTCCTGGAGGGCCACTGTCCTGCAGAGTTTAGCTTCAACCCTAATCAAACACACCTGCCTGTAGCTTTCTAGTAATCTTGAAGACATTGATTAGCTTGTTCAGGTGTGTTTGATTAGGGCTGGAGCTGAACTCTGCAGGACAGTGGCTTCCAGGACCAAAGTTGACTAGCGCTGGTTTAGACCCGCTTCTGGTATCAGTGGCCCCTCTTCCACCAGCAGGAACCGGGTGCTAGTTCAGAGCTAGTGCTATTGCTGGTTCCAAGGTGGTTCGACTGGCAAACGTTCTAAGAACAGGTTTGCTTTTTCATTGGTTAGAGAGCCACCACAGAGCCAGGTCTTATGTCATGGAATACGTCTCATCTTTCCCAGTAACACTAACATGGCAGTGCCAAACACGAACACACCAGGCTTGCTCGAGATGCATCGGTGCCATGCAGACTGACAGGCGCAAAGCACAGAGAGAACGACTGGAGAGCAGACCACTCTTTAAGCTTTTGAATTGCTCTTGCGGTACGTCGACACCACACGCCGACCGGTCTGTGCAACAACACCACATCAAGAACAAGCCTAATATCAACAATGGCTTTGGGAACCTACATCGGCATCCAAACATGGAAAATCTTACTGGTCAAAAGTTTCTATTCATCTTTTGTTGGTCACGGTAACCCTGCCCCCAGCTTCTGATGCAAGCAGTTCTTATTTTTAGACCAGCAAAGCTTTGGTGCTACTTACGTACCACTTGTCCTGGTTCTGAGCTGGTGCTTTAGGTGTCGAAAGACAAATAACTGATTTAAAACTAGGCACTGGCTCTGAACCAGCACTCGAGCTGCCTTGGTGGAAAAGGGGTAAGTGTTGTCTCGGACTTAACCTACTGATTATACCTTGGCTAACTGCTAGTAGGTCAGACTAGTTCACAGTCTTAACATAAAGGCTGAGGTTAGGCAACTGGTCTCTGGTCTCAACTACAACACTACCCTAAGCCAGTAAAGTTTTCAGTAACAGAACGATTGAGCCTCCCCTTTGGAGAACAGTCTGGGAAAGTTAATTTAACACCTTATTCTTCAACAAGGAAGTAAGCCTATGGGTTCCGGTTCATTAGCTGCTGTAGGGAAATAACGAGAAGAATAAACGGTAAAACTGTTTGCACTTCAAACCAGTGCATTCATAATTAAAGAAGTTCACTTCCAGAACAAAAAATGATTTTTGAAGTTTTTTTGAACTGTCTTGAGTCAGAATACACAGAGTTCAGGGAGAGAAAGGCAAGACGAGCATTTGAGATTAAAAAGTATTTAAATTGTATTTTTTAAATGAAAATAACAGATCATTTTGCTAGATAAGACCCTTCTTGCTCGTCTGGGATCGTTTACAACCACATTTGGGATCGTTTGAAGCTGCATTTAAACTGCATTTTGGAAGTTCAAAATTGGGGCACCATAACAGTTTATTATATGGAGAAAAATCCTGAAATGTGCCCCTCAAAAAACAATTTCTTTACAGCTGAAGAAAGAAAGACATGAACATCTTGGATGACAAGGGGTGAGTACATTATCTGTAAATTTTTGTTCTGGAAGTGGATTTCCTCCTTCAAAATAATACATTTAAAAGTAACTTTCCCCAACACTGCTTACCACATATTTGGAGATTTTTTGATCGATGATTCGTGTGGTGGGGATGTCAAACAGCAGTTTAACGCTTCTAAACTCCTGTTTAACAGCTCTCCAGTGCTGCTGCAGTTCTCCGGTGGTCAGACAGGAGGCGCTGAAACCCACATCAGCCTCTTCAGCTGTGACAATACATGAAATGAACACAACGACCACACAATTCTTGTACCACAAACACACAACCATCAGATCTTGCTCTCATAATGTCAGTTGACTGACTTAAACTTACTATTATTGAATGATGTCTCCTGCTGTGGTGATGAGTGCTCAGGAGCTGAAGAAACTTCTTTAGCCTCCACCGTCTTGGTGCCATGTGGTTCTAGTTCTTCCTCCATAACAAAGCACTCTAATTTAGCCTTCTGCAAAATAGTTTTACCACAATTCACCTAGAGTCAATATTTCAGATAATGTTTTGGCACAAGACAGTTGTACAAAAACACACACAAAAAAGATTAATTTCTGACCTCAGTATATTTTTGAGATTTTTATGAATCATTGTCCTGAAAATGCACTAAACCATGGGTTCTACAAAATATTCCTCTTAAGATACACATTTAACCCAGTTTAATGGCATTTCTTGTATTTGCAAAGTTCATTCAATCAGAATCACATTTTACTTATCTAGTAAATTTTATATATTTATCTATATCTGTATATATATATATATATATATATATTTTTTTTTTTATGGCCCCCACAATCACAGTTAGTCGTGGCTGTACATGGTCGTTAATATACCTGTAGTTATTATACTCTTAATGTACATAACTAAACTTATGCATATTTCTGTGGATAGAGGGGGTGGCTCAACTTACCCCACTGACTTAGCATCCTGTCAAGCTATTTTTGATGTACAAAATGAAAACAATGCTCATTATGGAACTGAGTGTTTCCTTTAAATGTTACTTCTCCTTCAGCGCTGACAGACAACACTGAGTAGAGGAAGATAACACATGCTGGAAGTTTTTATCACAGTTATTTCCAATGAAAACACACAAAAAAGTAATGAAAACTTAGCAGTTTCAAAAATTCACACCAGTCATATCCCATTCACTGAAAGCTAAAAGGACACACTTCCGCAGGAAGTACAACTATAATTAAACATACAAAGGAAATGACTCACAAAGTGGCAAGAAGTATCTGATGTTGTTCAGGTAACAAAAGATATAACAAATTAAATTTGGACCTTGCACAAGTCATATGTTAATTAGAGCACAGTGGACTGAAAATATCAAGAAAATATTGACCCACCTGTGCAAATAGAAATCCAGTAATCAGCTTAAACTAATTATGATGTTAGGAAAAAAATAGCTTTGTTGGACCTCTAGAAGCGAACATGTTTTCTGTTTCTGTTTTTCATGTAGACTGAACTGAACTTTGTTAATGAGGAAGTGAAACTTGAAAGAGGGAGTGTCGTTATTCCTCACATTACATATTCTGCCCATTATCATTGGTTTGCATGCAGTTCATCTACACTCCTACTCTATTTTCTGACCCCAGAACAAGCTGAGGTCTTTAAATTCTTTGTGACAGGAAACCTTTCAGAGATGCTGGTCCTTGATAGCAGATAGCAGGCTCTAATATGTAAATAAGGGGCCTAATGTGTGTCAATAAATATTCCCCACACCGCTACACCACCAGCACCTACAGTATAAGCAGCTGCTCAGTGTTTATTTAATGGTAAGCGTTTGTATTATGTGTTTGTCCAGTAGATGGTGCTGTACAGTTAAATTACAGTCAAGTAAAATGTCAGAATGTTTTGACTTTGATGATCTATATTTTATTCATAGAATGCATATAATGAGATCATATTAGAAATTAGATTTTTGTTTATTTATTTATTTATTTTTTTTGTTAACTGAAATAATTATGAAATAAAATGCAATGTAAAATGAATTGGAGAATGAAAGTAGAAATGCTGCTTTGGCAGCTAAATAAAATAAAATAAGTTGAAGTACTATATTAATACTAAAATTAAAACAAAACAAATGTAATTTAAACAAAATATAAAAAGCAAACTGACAAAACACATAAAAACACTAAAGCTTAAGTTAGAATTAAAATAAAAACTGCTAAACTTCTAAATATTAACAATTACTACAATACTATAAATAGTACTAAAATTAACAAAAGTATTCAAATAAAATGTATTTGTATCTATTACTTTGGGGTCAAAGTTTTTTTTATTAATTTTTATTTTTATTTATTTATTTATGTATTTTTTAGGTTTCCCCTATAGAGACTGCTATGCATTAAGTGGGTTTGACTCAGTTGACACAATTAAGTTTATTCTACTAATCTAGTAAACAAGTTTTGGTTATATCCATTTTGTGCAGTTTTTAAGTAGCAGGTTTAAAATGCCATGTGTTCAAAAATATTTTAATCAAATAAGTGTTCCCGTGAGTCCCGTGAATTCCACAAAAAACACCAAAAATGGAACATTATCCAAGAGTCTTGGTATCCCACTTTTGCAAATGACTGTTTTATGAGTGTGCACTTTTATACCATTTTTCTGTACGATGTAATCCCTATGAAAAAAAAATTATGAAAAAAGTGGGATGAGAGCAGATCATACAAATGTATATAAATTTTCAACAAATCAAAATACTTTTGAATTGTTGCGAGACTGTTTCTCTTGCCACATTAATCACTGTATGCAGTGTGGTTACTGTAAAAAACAAGCACATTTTACCTTATAAAACGTAACTATCCACCTTATTTTTCCCATAAGAGTGGGTGCAGCCATTTGCAAATTTTTTGTGTCTGGCTTCCGGTCTCATCCACTTCCAGCTATTTTTAGCTGCACAAAAAGCTCATTTTGCTGCTTGATGTTGCAAACTGGTGTGTCTTACCATATTATTTTAATGTATCATCTTAATTATGAACATACTGGTTTGTAGTGCAAACTGTTTTACCGTTTACTGCACTTCGATATTCTTCTCGTTATTACCCTATGGTGGATTATAAACCGGACGTCTAACACATTACCAGAAAACAGCTTACTTCCGCACTGAAAAATAAGGAGGATACAACACTATGCAACGCGCCACTACCACATAAACCGATTCTATTTCTGACGTACACCAAGTATTTGCATTACTTCCGACAACAGGACAAATGGATATGAAGTTCAGTGTAGACAGACTTGCACTGATTCGGAGCGACACAACAACAGTTTAGACTAATATAGACACAATGTTATAACTATTGCTCTACGTTTGTATAGAAGTGAAGCTACAGTAGTCAACATTTGAAGTGGATCAAAAGAGCTCATCAAAGTTATTCTAAGATAGGAATGGGTTAGGACAAGTTTGATGAAAGGTTTTGATCCACTTCAAATGTTGACTACTATACATCACCAAAATGTCTCCAAAAAATGAAGCTAGTACTAAAACACGCCCTAGTGGGATTTAAGCACAAATGACACCAAGCTGCATAAACTTAGGGTGCTTTCACACCTGTAGATCGATTGCTTTGTTCCGAAACAGGGATTAAAAATATTACAATGTTGCTTTTTATTCTTGGTGCAGTTCGCTTTCACACAGCAAAGTTTCTAAAGGGACTAAATGTAGGCCTATTAATACAAGTCACGCGCGAGTAAACTGTCCTCTCATTGGTCTAAGTTCCATGGTTTATTTTCCAGGATGGAACAACAACAGCTTTGCGGGCTTTATTGCTGCTTTTTTATGTAGTTGTCGTTAGATGAGTTTATCATTTTGAGCAGGAGTCCCGGATTCGTTGAGAAAACATTTTTAAAATACACCTACTACAAAAACGGCAATAAGATGGCATTATGAAATTAAAAGGCGCGTTTTGATTTTGAATGTCGAAGACATGCCCGCAAACAGACATTCACAGGTTCATTTTAAGCGGGATTAGCAAAACAACAAAGCTACTGCTGTTCACAGAACTGTAATTACCCATTACACAGTGTGATATAGCCTGGTTCGTTGGTCAGTTGGATCGGATTGCTTTCTCACTACAACCGAACCGCTCCAGGGTTCGTTTTCAATCGAACCGAGACCACCTCGTTCAGACGATCTCGGGCCGACTGTTTTGGCACGGATCCGAGCGCCATTGGCGTGTTCACATATGCCCAAACCAACCGAGCTGAGGGAAACGCCAATGAGAGGACAGTTTACTTGCGCGTGACTTGTTTTAACACATTCATCCGTTTAGAAACTTCGCTGTGTGAAAGCGAACTACACCAAGAATAAAAAGCAACATTATAATAATTTTAATCCCTGTTTCGGAGCAAAGCAATCGATCTACAGCTGTAAAAACACCCTTAGCCTCTATGTTAAGTCGGTGTCTTAACTATTAGTCTGACCAACTAGCAAATAGCATTTTACCAAACAAGCATTTAATCAAAAGGTAATCCGTCTTAATTTTTGGATTCAACTTCAGTTTAATGTACTTAAATGTAGACTAATCTACATTTTTCTGTAACTGTCTTAAAGAAGAAAATAACTGTCTAACTTTTTAAGACTAGTCTAAACCTTTTATGCAGCTGGAACCACATTCATATATTTTTAAGTGTCCAAATACATTTTGGGAGTCACCATACTGCATTTTTGGTTTGTTTGATGGATGTTTTTTAGAGTTTTCTTATAGCTATCAGATCAGTGTGGTATCTCGATGAGGGTAGGCGATACAGGGCAGATTGTGAGGCTGAATGAGCGTCTAAAAGGCTCATCACTGTATCGGACAAGGACAGCTCTGTGATCTCCGGCCCGTCTCATTCATACAGACATAAACACATAAACCCCACACTGCTCAGAGAACAATGACATCAAGCCAGTTATTTTAATACACCCCATTGTGTCTGACGTGCCAGGCTGAGCCTTGGTATCTATTTATTAGTTTTGATACATACATATTCTATTGTTCGCCGCATAAGTCCTGTTTTGTTCGTCCGGGGTGGTCTGGGGTCAGTGCGATCTGTGCAGACCAGCTGCGAGATCTTAGACTGCCTCATTGTGGTGCTCAGAGGTTCACTGGAGATGTTAACAAGATGTGTCATCTGAAATGTACATTATTCATGCTCAAGAATTGAGACTTTTATTTATTTATTTGACAGTTTTACTATTGTTTGTTAATGATAATAACCCTGGTGTTATTAAAAAAATGTTGGGCATGTAGCCTGTGTTCAGTGGCACACAAAAGCCTCTTCAAGGTTAAATGACTGTGAGACAACAGCTAATTTATGATCTCCTGAGCTGATATACATGACTGTATGCCAATGTGTCGTGGTGATAAGATTTCCTTCACAGCATAATGAATTTTGATGCTTTGTTGCATTAACATGTGCTGTCTGCTCCTGGCATGGACATGTGTGTCCCTGAAAACAAATGGCTGTATGTGTACATCGCTCCGACTTGCACAGGTCACAGAAAATATCATAGCTGGACCGTTTTGGGTCACATGGTTCACTGATTAATATTTGGCTTCAAAAAATGACAAGAGGATGATGTATAGCTTTATCTACCCATCAAAACACTATGAAGAGATGAATAGCCTTGAGACCAAATTGTAACGGTAAAGGGAAATAAATTAACATATCTATATCACCAGCAGACACTGATGGGAAGTGTCTCAGCTGTAGATGTATGCTAAGCATTTGTCATGCTGAGACTTTATGACTCTACAGCCTGATCATAAAGTAAGTGTCACAACATTCCATGGCTGCTCAGCCATTTAAACATTCAAACACTAAAAAAACACTAAAAATAGATTTTTACTCTCTCTCACTCTTATACATTTTAACAGCTTTCTTTTGGTACTGTACCTTTAAGACTTATATAGTTAAATGTGTTCTGCTGTGAGTGGCTAATCTCTTTACGCAGGTGTTGTGTCAAACATGATCCCTCCTAATTGTTCTCTTGTTCTTTGTTCCCAGCCCCATGTTTCCAACTTCTCTTTGCTGGAATAGCAAATATGCACATTTTGAAATAGCTGAGCTACTTTTGCCACTGAAAAAAAGTGTCTAAGTTAGTAGCAAAACTATTTTTGTACACAGACTCATCTGAAAAATTTGCCACTACCTACATTTTTTAGGACAACTCCAAATTCAAATAGAGTTCACTGCTGTTTCCAGCTGAAATGAACACTAGAGGCAGTAAAACACCAACAAATGCAATTTGTTTTCACACTAATTATGATAACAGGGGCATTTTATTGACTTATTTTCATGCGGTTACTACGTCATGACTTCAAACACTTTTACCATAGTGCATGATTTGTAAACTAATGAGCCTTTACGATTTCATTTATGTATGTATGACTTTTCTGATGTAGTAAACTTGCTTGGTAGCGCACCTGGTACAGTGTTTTACTTGAGATACAGGGTGCTGGGAAAGGAGTCCTGTGAAACACAGGTCACGACACATCACAAAAGAGTTTAAAGCCTCATAGAACCAAGCTAAAGTGGTATGGTTTCTTTAGCAAATGCATTTTTATCTCATGTAAAACGTTGCTAGATTAATGTTTGTCCATTTTGGATAAAACTGAATGTGCTGTTATGAATGTCCAGTGAACATTATCTTTGAAAGTGTCACAAAATGTGCAAGGAACAACATAATATTTTGCAGAAATGTTACTACAGGCTCTTTTTTTGGGAGCGGTTGTTTACACAAAGTGCAAATAGCAATAGATGCTACTTACACTAAGACTCATCTGAAAAATGTGCCTCTATAAACCTACATTTTAGGAAAACTCCACATTCGAATACAGCTCACTGCAGTTTCCAGCTTAAATGAACACTAGAGGCAGTAAAATATCAACAAATTGAATTTCTTTTCGCACAAATTATGATAACAGGCATATTACTGACTTATTTTCATGCGGTTACTGCATCATGACCTCAAAACACTGTAAACTAATGAACTTTGCCAATTCCATTTTCGTATGTATGACTTTTCTGATGCAGCAAACTTGCTCGGCAGCGCACCTGGTACAGTGTTTTATTTGAGATATGGGGCGCTGGGGTATGAGTCCTGTGAAACACAGATCACGACACATCACAAAAGAGTTCAAAGCCTCACAGAACCAAGCTAAAGTGTTTTTTTTATGTCACGTAAAACATTGCTAGATTCATGTTCATCTGTTTTGGATAAAACTGAATGTGCTGTTAGCAGTGTTGGGGAAAGTTACTTTTAAAAGTAATGCATTACAATTTTGCGTTACTCCCTGAAAAAGTAACTAATTACGTTACTTAGTTACTTTTAATGGAAAGTAATGTGTTACGTTAATTTTGCGTTACTTTTTAAATCTGGACGGGTCTTGCTTCTTTCTTTCTAATATAGAACAATTATAATGTAAAAGCCATTTTACACCAAAAGTGAAATGAATTCACCTCAGGCTAAAAGAAAAAAGTACATTTATGCAGGAGATCACCCTTCAGCTATAAAAAATGAAGCACAAATGTTAGTTTATCTAAAGTAATTTTTGCTTATTAGTATGGTTGAATTGCATCATCAAAGGTCAGCAACAAAGACACTGGTTAATAAAATGGGATTAAATACATGAGTGAGTGAGATGAATTAATGCATGTTCACATTTAGTCTAGAGTACAGTAACGTCATGTTTACTCCCAATTCAAAATTATAGAAATAGAAATAGAATAGAATAGAAATTCAAAAGTAATACGTTACTTTACTAGTTACTTGACAAAAGTAATAATATTACGTAACTTGCATTACTTGTAATGCATTACCCCCAACACTGGCTGTTAGCACCACTCACTGGACATTATGTTTGAAAATGTCACGAAATGTGCAAGAAGCAACATAATATTTTGAAGAAATGTCACCACAGGCTCTTTTTTTTTAAGAGTGAATATTTAAACTAAGTGTAAATAACGATAGAGGCTATTTACACTAAGACTCATCTGAAAAAAAAAGTGTCTCTAAAACGACATTTTAGGAAAACTCTAAATTCAAATACAGCTCACTGCAGTTTCCAGTTAAAATGGACACTAGAGGCAGTAAAATATCAACAAATTGAATTCCATTTTTTGTGCACAAATTATGATAACAGGCATATTACTGACTTATTTTCATGCGGTTACTACGTCATGACCTCAAAACACTAAACTAATGAACTTTGACAGTTGCATTTTCGTATGTATGACTTTTCTGATGTAGTAAACTTGCTTGGTAGCGCACCTGGTACAGTGTTGTACTTGGGATACAGGGCGCTGGGGTACGAATCCTGTGAAACACAGGTTATGACACATCACAAAAGAGTTCAAAGCCATATAGAACCAAGCTAAAGTGGTATGGTTTCTTGAGCAAATGCATTTTTATCTCTTGTAAAACACTGCTAGATTAATGTTTATCCATTTTGGATAAAACTGAATGTGTTGTTAGCAGCACTCACTGAACATTATCTTTGAAAGTGTCACAAAATGTGCAAGAAGCAACATAATATTTTGCAGAAATGTTGCCACAGGCACTTTATACTTAAATAGCAATAGAGGCTCTTTATACTTAAGTGCAAATAGCATATTTTCTTAATGATAGATGCTAAGTACAAATGCTATTTACACTTAGTAGCAATGGAAGTAGCAAATAGCTATAGATTCTATATACACTATGTTAAAATAGCAGGGTTTTGCTTTTATTTACTATGCCTTGCAAGTAGTGGCAGATATCTGGACCTCCGTATTGTAGTACATTATAAAACATAATTTTGGGACAATAAAGCTCTCCCTACACCTACCCTAACCCTACCCGATACTTTATCCTCAACTTTTTGATTATTTCCTTCATTTTTATTGAAAATAAATCCCTTCTGATGTGATATGAGATTTAAAAAGGGATGAAAAAAAGTTAGACAAAAGGCTAAACCGAACTCTGGTTGATCGCGTCAAAATGACTACAGCACACACTTTACTATCTACACAACTGGAACTGATGCTTGATAATCATCTTTTGTAGTGTTGACTAGCCCAATCACACGGTGGTGGGCGGAGTTAGTGTAAATTGCCTCTGCCAACAAGGCAGGCTATTTGCACTTAGTGTAAATAGACACTCTGCTTTTTTCTTCTTTTTTCTTTTTCTCAATGAGCCTGGGTTGTTACCTTTTTAATTAATCTGCAACACTCTTCACTGTGACAGTTCAGTGGAGATGTAGCATTTATGTTCAGACAGATGACGTAACTACAATCAAGAGTGGGCCAGTTGACCATTTGCCAAGCATTCACAACCCATTCACATTCTTTACTGCACTTTACCTCAAAAGACAGGAACTAATTAGCGTACACTGTATGATCTTCTCAGTACAGTAGTTCATTGTGAGAAGCATCCTGCTCTAGTGCACTGTGCCATCACGGTTCCTTCCAGAGCATTATTAGTTGTTTGGGTTTTCTGGGATAAAACAGACAGCAGTGTGGGATGTCGGAAACCTAACGCTCATGTTCAAGGCCTCCCTTCTGTCAGAGAAACACCAACAGCTGTGTCACCATAGAGAAGAACCACGATCAGAGCTTAATCTGTGTTGTGTATATCTAGTAGATGAGACTAGTATAGCAGATAAAGGAGTGTGTGTGGTCTGTATGTGTGTGTTTGTTTGCACATTTGTTTTAGGGATTTGAAGTCTCATGACAGTTTGTAACTATATTTTATATTTGTATGTTTTGCCATATTGGTGAAAAAAAACTATGGAAGCCTGTTTCTGCCACTGAATAAAAAGGTAATTGTGACTTTTTATCTCACAATTCTGACTTTTTTCTCGCAATTGTCAGTTTACGTCTCACAATTCTGACTTCTAAGATAAACTTGCAATTATAGTTATAAAGTCAGAATTGTGGGATGAAAACTTTTTTCCTCATGATTGTGAGTTTACGTATCTCACATTTCTGGCTTTTTTTCTTGCAATTCTGACTTCTTTTCTCAGAATTGTGAAATAAAAAAAATCGCAATTGTGAGTTACAAAGTCCAGCTCTAAGAATAAAAAAAGACTTTCTATGCAATTGCTAGTTTATATTTCAAAATTCTGACTTTATAACTTGCAGTTGTGTGTTACATAGTCAGAACTGCGAGCTGTAAACACAATTCTGAGAAAAAAGTCACAATTGTGAGTTTCTATATCACAATTTATTTCACAGAATTGCAACTGTATTGTCAGAATTCTTACAAAAAATATCAGAATTGCGAGAAGAAAGTCTTTGTGAAATATTGTCAGTGTCGGGTGTCGTGTGCGGGAAGGAGGAGTAGGGACGAGGAAATCAGGAACATGCACTTTAATAATATAATCCATACAAAGGAACAGGAACGAACAGGAACAGCAGGGAATCCACACGCAAACACAACGAAAACAACACTAAAAGACATCAGGTGACTTCAGCAACATTAAGTGACTTCAAGAACCAACAACCAAACGAGGAACTGAACCAAACTTAAATAACCAGGATAATCAGACAAGGACAGGTGTGAGTGATTAAACAATGATGTCATAATCAGAAACGGAACAGGAAAGACCAAATAAGGACACATAAGGGAAAAACCAACGAAACAGTCCACAGGGGTGTGACAGTCAGTGAGGTCAGATTATCATTCTGGTTTATTTACTCACCAAAACCATTTAGTTAATTTCTGATGCTGTACAAAAATAGTTCCAAAGTTTTTACTTAAAAGCATAAGAATTGTAATTATGAACTCTTCTGCGATTTTAGTCAGAATAAATTAAACTAGTTTTAGTCATTTTAGCATTTCAGTTCCACTTTCTTTCTTTTTTTTCTTTTTTTAAACTTACTGTCTAAAACATTATGATTTTAGTTTTAATGCATTAAAATGATAAATAAATAAAAATAATGGTGATTAGCTGTGTAATTGTGTTTTCTGTGTATCTCAGAAAATCATGGGAAGTTTGTCAAACATATCACCTCAAAAAGCTGAAAGGCATTTTCTGGCAAGTTTTATCGTAACAAATAAATCAATAATATTTTTTATTATATAATTATTATTATTATTATTTTCTTAGACAGTCAATCAAGACATTTTGCTGTTGCATGCACATATCCACCTTTTTTCAAAACGGAAGTAAGCCGTTTTCTGTGAATGTGCAAGATTACCAGTTCATTAGCTGCTGAGGGAAATAACAAGAAAGTGCAGTAAAAGGTAAAGCTGTTTGCACTACAAACCAGTGTGTTCATAATTAAGATAATACATTAAATACATTTAATACAGTTAAAAATAGCTGGGAGCGAATGACACCGAAAGCCAGACACATTCAATTTACAAATGGCTGTGCCCAGTCTTATGGGAAAAATAAGGAGGATAGACCAAAACAAGTATTGATGTGGACAACCTGTGTGAATGCTAGCAGTACCAAGCTCACTGGCAAATGCAAATGCAGTACTTGCAATCGTCTCATCCATTTTTATTTCATTTATTGCAAATCAATGAAAAACTGTTGTTTGTTGACATCCTGTCAAGAGTTTCAACATGTATTGATGAATAATTTACAATAAGAATAGAAATGTCTATTAGAAAAGCATAGGGAGATTTAAAATAGAAAATATGGAAATTCTGATTTCATGTTGACTTGAAATACCCATGATCATAATAACTTTTTTGGGGGGAAATTCAAGATTCATACGTTAGCTAAGTGAAACTGAAAGGCAGTCACACCAGTTTAGTGTGAACCAGTATAAAAACGTAAGGATTTCTCAAACACTGACTCGTCGCACACATGCCGGGGCAGCGGTAGCCACTGGCACCTTAAAATGCTTTATTAACATGTATAGAGGCAAATATCGTCTCTGTGAAGTAGAGGAGATCAGGTGTGCTGCGTATGATATGAGCCCGCAATGACAAGGCTTGATATTTATTCAGACAGGCAGGAGTCCCATCAGCCCCTGCAGCCAGGATCATCCACACATATATTACTGTCAATGCCAGGTACACCCTGAAAACTACAAGCACCTTTTGTCATAGGGACTTGAAAACCTGGACTGTCCCTCCTGGGCATGTTGATATGAAGATCAGTTCTCATTGATAAAACATGCAGAATATTTGGAGGTTTTCTTAAACTCCAGAAGACATATCTGGTAAAAAATGGTTGTGTTTTTTTGTATTGTAGAATGCAGCTGGTGGCCTAAAACAATGGATGCTGTTGACTAAGGCAACACAAAATATGCATTTTCACGAGTTGGGATGTCATGTTAAAATTGCCTGCCAAATTTTATTATCAAGAGATATGTGGTCATAATTCTGAGATATGTCTGGAGGAAGCATAGAGATGCATTGTCTTTGTCCTTGACCCCAGACTTGAGCAAAAATGTAACAATAGACCGTAGGCAACATATTTAATTTGACGTGAATGAAACTGAGTCTGTGAGTGATAGACGTACAGTCCGTTCAGTATTTTATGCTGTTTTGCTGTTGTGAGGTGTTCATCTGACAAAACATTGAAATTATGTTCAGAATCTATATAATGAAGAAAAAACACTTTGGAAAACATTGGTTATGAAAATGACATGCAACTTAAAATAAAAGGATAATATAATATAAAAGTAATATAAAAGGAGTCGTTCATCCTACAAATGATATACAGTTGAAGTCAAAAGTTTACATATACCTTGTAGAATCTGCAAAATGTTGTTTTACCATAATAAGAGGGATCATACAAAATGCATGCAGTGGGGGTGGGGGCGTTTAGTGAAACTTTTGACAGAATGAAGATGTGTATTTTTCTAATTTTGCCTAAATATAATTTAGTACTGGCCTTCAGAAGCTACAGAAGATGCTTACATGTTTCCCCTAAAGACAAAATAAGTTAAATTTATCCTGATCTTAAAATTCCAAAAGTTTTCACCCCCTGTCTCTTAATGCATTGTGTTTCCTTCTGGAGCATCAGTGAGTGTTTGAACCTTCTGTAATAGTTACATATGAGTCCCTCAGTTGTCATTTTTAAAAATTCGCTATTATTTTCTCTTGTGGACTGTATGTAAACGTCTTTTGTCTGAAATATCTTAATCATGTCGGTAAAAAATAACATGCGTTTTGTATGAGTCCCTCAGTTGTCCTCAGTGTGAAAAGATGGATCTCTAAATCATACAGTCATTGTTGGAAAGGGTTTAAAAACACAAAATTATGAAAAACCAAAGAATTTGTGGGACCTGAAGGATTTTTCTGAAGAACAGCAGCAGTTTAACTGTTCAGGACAAACAAGGGACTCATGAACAACTATCACTAAACAAAAAAAACAAAAAAAAAACAGCTGTGGATCATTTAGGTACCAGCGCAGTATTAAGAATTAAGCATGTGTAAACTTTTGAACAGGGTCATTTTATAAATTCAACTATTATTTTCTCTTGTGGACTATATGTAAATGTCTTTGATGTGAAATATCTTATTCAGGTCAGTACTAAATAAAAAATAACATGCATTTTGTATGATCCTTCTATTTTGGTAAAATAATTAACATTTTGCATTTTGACCTCAACTGTACATTTACATCTTACATTTATTCATTTAGCAGATGCTTTTATCCAAAGTGACTAACAATTGAGAAATACAACAAGTGATTCATCATAAATAAACACAGGCAAATAAACACAGGAAGTGCTCGTGATACAAAGTTTCAGACATTGTTCAGATTAGTAGAAGCTGGAACAAGGAAGGATTATAGAGTGGCAGTATAAGTGAAAACACAGTTTTTTTTTGTAATTTTATTAGTATGCAGTTAAATGTTTAAGGAACAGTGAATATAAATGTTCTCAAAAGTGATTTTGTGCCTTTCTGCAATGAGACCATGAGGCGTCACTCACTTATAGATCTCAGGCTTCTGGAGGGGATGTAGATTCGTAAGAGTGAGTGGAGTAGGAGGGTCCTGAGGCCGTGACTGTTCTATACACAAGCAGCAAAGTCTTGAACTTGATGTGAGCGAGAACTGGAAGTCAGTGTAGGAAGATAAAGAGAGGTGTTATATGGGTCATTTTTGGGCTTGTTGAAGACCAGTCATGCATTTGTATCTGAATCATTTGTACAGCACACCAACTGGTCACTGGGGTTCCTCAGGGATCAGTTCTTGGACCTCTCCTCTTCTCCATATACACTAGATCTCTGGACCCATCATACAGGCACATGGTTTCTCCTACCTTTCTCCTACCTGATGACACACAGCTTTGTTTATTATTTCAGCCAGAGGATCCAACGGTAGCTGCACGGATCTTAGGCTGCCTGGTGGACATATTGGCATGGAACATCACCTGCAGCTCAACCTAGCAAAGACTGAGCTTCTCGTCTTCCCTGCCACTTTGACTTCACAACAGGGGTGCCCAAACTTGGTCCTGGAGTGCCAGTGTCCTACAGGATTTAGCTCCAACTTGTCTCAACACAACTGCTGGGAAGTTTCTAGTGTGCGTAGTAAGAGCTTGATTAGCTGGTTCAGGTGTGTCTAAGGCCCTGTTTACACCTGGTATTAACATGCGTTTTCATCGATCTGATCACAAGTGGACAATGCTAGAGTAAATGGGGTGTAAAACATTTTGAGCTTGTCCACTTTTGACCACATCTAGAGGTGGTCGAAAATGCATTCGTTTAGATTGCTGTTGTAGTGTAGATACGCATGTGGTCGAATGTGTTCGAACAGCTGCTAAAGACCGCCCACTCTCCGCCTGCTGACCTAATATGTATTCATTGTGAGACGTACAAAGACGAGCGCTTATCCGATGGGATTTAAACTTTGATGGGCCAAAACGAAACGAAACTAAAGCGGCTGTATCCATTGCTCTGAAATTTCTGAAAAAGCCCATACATATAGATGAACAAAACTTTGTGCAGCATGTTTGCTAATAACACTAGCAGCAGCAAGTATAAGTGCATGATAACTTTAGCCCTCCCGCTCCTGTTTTGACACCGACAGAGGGATCCAACCAATTACCCTTAGAAGTGGCCGAAAGTGGACAGAAGTGGGCACCAATAGCCTTGTGAGCAGTGCGCCGACATATAACGCCATTGCGCTACAGGCGTCCCGAGTTCGAATCCCGGCTTGAGGACCTTTCCCGATCCCGCACCCAGCTATGATCTATCGCAGGGGTGGCGAGCTCCAGTCCTGGAGAGCTGCAGCCCTGCAGAGTTCTTAAAAAAAAAAAAAAAGTGGACAGAAGAGACAGATCCAAAACGCCAGGTGTAAACGGCTATGTATCTCCAGTGTCCACTTGTGATCTGATTGACCAAAATGGCTCTTAATACCAAGTGTAAACAGGGCCTGATTGGGGTTGGAGCTAAGCTCCGCAGGACACCGGCCCTCCAAGAGTGAGTTTGGGCACCCCTGTTGTGAAGTCAAAGTAGCCAGGAAGACAAGAAGCTCAGTCTTTGCTAGGTCGAGTTGCAGGTGATTGGCAGGCTTTCATCCATGCCAATATGTCCACCAGGCAACCTGAGATCCATGCAGCTACCATTGGATCCTCTGGCTGAAATGATAAACAAAGATGTGTGTCATCAGGTAGGAGAAATGTAGGAGAAACCATGTGCCTGTATGATGGGTCCCAGAGATCTAGTGTATATAGAGAAGAGGAGAGGTCCAAGAACTGATCCCTGAAGAACCCCAGTGACCAGTTGATGTGCTCTAGATACATCTAGATACATCTCCTCCCCAAGCAACCTTGAAGGACCTACCTGTGAGATAGGATTCAAACCAGCGAGATGGAGCTCCTGGGTGGACAGAAGAATCTGATGATTCACAGTGTCAAAGTTAAAGTATTTTTGCTATAAATGGAAAGAAAGAGACAGGTCTGTAACTATAAGTAAATTGTTTAATGTAGTTTTTTTTGACAGTGGAGTTACCCGAGCCTGCTTGAATGCGGCTGGGAAAATCTGTATGGGTCATTCTATAATTGTGGGTACATAATTGTGTCCGTGAAGTATATTTTTAATATATTTTCATTAATACAAAGCTCCAATGCTTAATTTTCTAGTACACAATTATATATATATTTTTCCCAATCACACTACTATATGTTGAAAAAGCCATATCTTTTGTTCAAAAATGATGTTCGCATCACATACAACCCTGGTATTCAGCTGTCCGATTTTGTAAAGTTGCTCATTCTACTCTGCATTTAAGCATGAAAATGACCTCAAATATAAATTAATTTCATAGTTTTGCCTCAAATAAGTGTAATCAAAGTCTTTATTGTGATATAACTTGTTGTAGTGGATTGATTGACTGTCAACAGTGTTACACAAGTATTATTGCTGCAGATTTTAACAAGACAATTTAACTAAAACGTATGTTTTGTTTATGAAAATATATTTCTAAACATACCATATGCTCAGTAGTTCTAGGCTTTCATGTTGAGTATAGCCCCAAAACAATAAAAATGTCAACTAAGTTACCTGTCAACTGTGTTACCCAGTAATGGTAACATGGTGGACAGTAGTAAACATAGATGGTATTTTATGTACATCTATCTATCTATCACATAGATGCCATCAAATGGGCAATAGAGCACATGTAACAACATCTCACTCCTTAAATCCTTTCCTCCTCCATGTCATGGCTGTCAAGAAGCGCTCAAACATCATCATTTCATTGACAGATCTGCCCCGGCACAGTTTGCCCCCTCCCAGGCTTCATGTCACCTTCTGTGCTGCAACTGTTTGGTGTTTTGTGATGCTAATGTGGCCTGTGCTGGAGAGGCTCTGACCTGAGGTGATTATGACGCTGATGTGTGTGGATATAGACGCAGACGTGGAGAGAAGAGTTCTGACAGATTCATGTCCATTTCAGCTGTCGACACCGCTCACATATGAACGCATACAAAAACTCTTAAGGCCTCTTTACATGATTCACGAGGCACCTCTCAACGCAAATGTCGTGCTTTGACCTCCTTGATGTGAAGCGTTGCAGAAAGTATTGCAGACTGGTAAATTTCCACTACAAATTTTTTTTTTTTTTTTTATAAAACCCTTTAAACCAATTTAAACACACTTGCTTAAGCTCAGTAAATTCAGATGGATTCTGATTGGCTGGCAATGTTTTTATCATTCATCAGCCTGAAAAACAATCTGAAGGTAATTAACCATAACCTTATTTCTTGTAAATCAGAATGTGTTGTTAGGTAGCTCCGCCCACAGCGAAATCTCATTGGTCCAAAGTTTTATTTGGCATATTAAACATCAAGCAGTTTTTGATAGCAAACTTTTTGAATGCAGTTCTGTCATTTTTACTTTCAAATGTTCACAAATGTTCTGAAAACATCTGCATTATGCCTGGTTATACATGGTAATGAAAACATTTTAATTTTGCAGTGCCACTTTCTTTAGCAGTGTAAGTGAAGTGTTAATAGCATATTCAAATGTAAACAAGCATGATTTGTTTTACCTTGACAGACAAATAGCATAGCTATGCTAAACCAGACAGCTCTGAAAGTACCTAAATGACCTCATAGCAATGACACTTGGATGAGGGCAGCTAATTACAAGAATACAGCCACAAAGAGCCATGAGGCCATTCATCACCACAATACATCCACTCTCTCTGCATCACAACACCTCTCACATCACACTTTATTAGTCCACAGATGCACTGGCATTTACAAATGACTGCTGCCTACGGAAAACAGCGCATTTGCCTTTATTTCTGCATACATTTCTGGGGTTTGATTCAGTGTCAAGGAGAGCTGCTCTCCATAGCTGTCGTACTTGCAGAGATTAGTCGGATAAGCACTATTTTATTCAGTTCACTGCTCTTTGACACGTAGCTATAAACAGACATCATAGATCTTGGAGGAAGCCAGAGTATGAAAACATATTTTGACCATGTTTGAAATATTTTTAACAAATCGTTTATAGTTAATGGGGCAAATGCCTTTTATGTCTAAAATTGTTTTGGATGCCGTTGAAACTCATTTTTGGGTGTCATATTTTGAATTTAGTCTACATTTTATTGTTGAAATGAATGGCAAAAGTGTCCCAATTTATTTGATTTATCAATTAATAAATTCCATTTCCTTCAATAAAATCATATTTTATGGTTCTTTGAAGCTTCTCATTCTTTTCATATTTTTTGGAGTAAACATTTGTGATAAAAATGTAAATAAGAACTAATAATAGAGAGATTTGGGGAAAATTATTTTAAAGCATTAGTTCACTTCCAGAATAAAAAATTCACTATAATCTACTCACCCCATGTCATCCAAGATGTTCATGTCTTTTTTTTCCTCAGCTGGAAAGAAATTGAGGTTTTTGAGCAAAACATTTCACGATTTTTCTCCATATAGTGGTCTTCAATGGTGGCCAATGGGTTGAAGATCTGAACTGCAGTTTCAGTGTAGCTTAAAAGGGCTCTATACATGATCCCAGCTGAGGAATAAGGATCTTAGGATCTAGTAAATCAATCAATCATTTTCTAAAAAAAAAAATAAAAAATACAGTCATGGCCAAAAATATCAGCACCCTTGCAATTCTGTCAGAAGATGCAACCCTTCTCTCAGAAAACTGTTGCAGTTGCAAATGTTTTGGTACTCACATGTTTATATTTTTGTTTGTTTTGAAGAAAAGCTAAATCTGGTACAATACCACACAGAACCCAAAAAATGCACTGGACAAAATTATTGGCACCCTTAACTTAATATTTGGTAGCACCCTCTTTGGAAAAAATAACAAATCAATAGCTTCCTGTAACCATGAATGAGTTTCTTACACCTCTCTATTGGAATTTTGGACCATTCTTCTTTTGTAAACTGATCCAGGTTATTCAGATTTGAAGGATGTCTTCTCCCAATTTTTGTTTTGAAATCTCTCCACAGGTGTTCTATGGGATTCAGATCTGGACTCATTGCTGGCCATTTCTGAACTCTCCAGCGCTTTGTTTGTAACCATTTCTGAGTGCTTTTTGAAGTGTGTTTGGGGTCATTGTCCTGCTGGAAGACCCATGACCTCTGGTGGAGACGCAGCTTTCTAAAACTGGCCACTACGTTGCGCCCCAAAATTCTTTGGTAATCATCAGATTTCATGATACCGTTCACACAGTCAAAGCATCCAGTGCCAGAAGCAGCAAAGTAACCCCAAAACATCTTTGAACCTCCACCATGTTTGACTGTAGGGACTGTGTTCTTTTCTTTGAAGGCCTCATTTCTTTTTCTCCAAACAGTGCCATGATGTCCTTTACCAAAAAGCTCTACTTTTGTCTCATTTGTCCACAGTATGTTCTCCCAGAAGGATTATGGTTTTGTCACATAAGTTTTGGCAAACTCTATTCTTGCTTTTTTATGGACTTGTAGCCTTGAGATTGTCGATGTTTTTCGAAAAAAAAATTCTCTCAAATCCACACACAACTCTTTACACTTCTTTCTTTTCTCCATGCTCAGTGTGACACAAAACACAAAGGTTGAGTCGACTTTTCTCCATTTTAACTGGTTGCCACTTGCCACAGATGTGTCTAAATACAAATTACAGGAGCATCACATGCTTGAAAAGCAATTATTTCTTACAATTTCGACAAGGTGCCAATCATTTTGTCCAGTCCATTTTTGAGTTCTGTATGAAATTTATCAAGTTTGACTTTTCTTCAGTTTTTTTTTTTGTGTGTGTGTTGTTGGAGTGCAAACAAAAAGTAAGCACATGAATACCAAAACATTTGCAACTGGAACAATTTTCTGAGAGAAGTGTTGCATTTTCTGACAGAATTGCAAGGGTGCCGATAGTTTTGTCCATGACTGTATATACCTTTTAACCACAAATGCTATTACATCACTTTGTAAAAATTGTGTCGGTAATTCTGCCTACATCACGCGCGACCTTGCCAACATGATTATAAAATGTGTGAGGTTGGGCTGGTGCAAGATGAGCATTTATTTATTTATTTTATTTTTTTTTTTAAGAAAATGATCGATTGTTTCACTAGACAAGACCTTTATTCCTAAACTGGAATTGTGTAGAACCCTTTGAAGCTGCACTGAAACTGCACTTAGGACCTTTAAACCAATGGCCACCACTGAACAACCCTATATGGAGAAAAATCCTAAAATGCTTTCTTCAAAATCCTTAATTTCTTTTTGACTGAAGAAAGAAAGACATGAACATCTTGGATGACATGGAGGTGAGTAAATTATGAGGAATTTTTTATTCTGAAAGTGACCTAATCCTTTAAGCAATAACCCACAAAACTAGCCAGACCCTAGCAGCCTTAACCGATTTGAAAACCAGGCATGAAGACAGTTTCAACCTCCGAATTCGCAGAATAGATGACTCAACCAGACCGCGAGACCACACACATGTTGATTGTAGGAATGATTTCACAGTGAAACAAGCAAAATAATCTGCCAATGGTATAAGAAAAATAATCTAGTTTTCTGCTTACCCATTGGCAGATTATTTTGCTTGTTCTAAGCAAAAACTCACTTGATTTTCTTTTATGGCAAAAATCATTAGGAATAAAGATCATGTTCCATGAAGATATTTTGTAAATTTCCTACCGTAAATATTTTAAAACTTAATTTTTGATTAGTAATATGCATTGCTGAGATCTTAATTTGGACAACTTTAAAGGCGATTCATCAACTTTAAAGGCCATTCATCAATGGAAAGCTTATTTATTCAGCTTTCAGATGCTGTATAAATCTCAATTTAAAAAAATTGACCCTTATTTTTTGTGGTCCGGGGTCACATATATCTGAATATGATGTGTATGATGCATAGTTTTTACTCTGTAATGATTTACAAGGTCAGCAAGTTTATAATGCCTAGTGTTTTAAAAGTTGTGTAGTGTATTGCAGCCTTTGGAGACATTCAGCGTCCAAGTGATCAACCAAAATTTAATTTAGTTAAATTTGACATTTGACCCTAAAAGTGCACAAAGTAAAAGTGACTAGTTAACTGAAAAAATGATTCCAACTAAATATCATTAAAATAAAATTATTTAATGAAAATAAAATAGCTATAGTTTTTTTTAAAAGAGCTGAATAATAATTAAAACTGATCAAAGGGTCAGCAAAGCTGTTCTACCATAGTACCACCATATTTGGGATGCAATCCCCTCTGTGTGTGTCACAATCAAAAAATGGCAAACTCAGCTGTCCGGTGCGTGTTATTTTGTTATATAGCAGCGCTGACTGATCCCATGGTCATCAAAGAGTCCACACAGCGTTTATGATCAGATATGATCTGAGCCATAGGGATGCCTCACACAATGCCATAATCACTGTGTTATCAATAGTCGGGTTTGGGCTGGATACGTTTAAGCCCTGCTGGAGATTTGGCCGTTGCTCTGTTATTGAATATTTCCATTGTCAGGCCAACAAAAGTGTGATGATCGCAGTCAAAATGCTTACACAGGGAATTCTTTCTTTGCATTGTAAACAGTGGTTGATGTCAGCAGTTTTGAACAGAAATATGTGATGATTGGAAAAGCACTGTTTTGTTCCTCTGTGATGAGTTCTTAGAAAAAGCTGTCCGGCCTGTGGACAGTTCGACGGCTCTTGTGTCATTCTCTGTTTTTCATGTCACTGTCCTTCCTTTAAAACATGAGAAAGGGTTACACGTATTTTGCAACCTAATTCAGCAAAATAAGTTCTAACACAGGAGGATTCAATTACATGAGAATGATATGGTTCGATAAGAACTAGCCTTTTTTATTTCCTTGTTTAATATCTGTCTGAAACTCTTGTAATATTGCTGTCACGACACAATACAGTCCCTTTGACATGTTGTTTGAGTAAAAAGTGAGTGTAGTGCTATCTCTTATATGCTACACTTCTTTTAAAATTGTCTCTACTACACTATGTGACCCTGGACCACAAAACTTAAAAAAAAGTCTTAAGTAGCATGGGTATATTTGCAGTAATAGCCAAAAATACATTGTATGGGTCAAAATAATCGATTTTTCTTTTATGCCAAAAATCATTAGGATATTAAGTAAAGATCATGTCCCATGAAGATATTTTGTAAATTTCCTACTGTAAATATATCAAAACTTGATTTTTGATAGTAATATGCATTGCTAAGAACTTCATTTGGACAACTTTAAAGGTGATTTTCTCAGTATTTAGATTTTTTACACCCCCAGATTTCAGATTTTCAAATATCTTGTATCTCAGCCAAATACTGTCATATCCTAACAAACCATACATCAGTTTATTTATTCAGCGAAAAATCGACCCATATGACTGATTTTGTGGTCCAGGGTCACATATTATTCATTTTTAATAATTGCATTTTTTTTTTTTTTTTTATAATTCTTACTGATCTCAATGAATTTCTTTCATTTGATTTTCATTATTTTCATAGATTTTTTGTATCAATATTACAAACAATATTACAAATTAAAGGCAGTACAACAAATACTACTGTGATGTATAAATACATAATGAATAGCTGTAGTAATATGTAATTTTTTTTTTATTTCCACAGAAGAGAATTTGGTCTGGACATGTTCTTGACAGGTTTTGTGAGTATTACCCTAATGGTCATTAACAATGAAGTGAACAGTTTAGCCAAGAAATGGTTCATACTTTATGTGAAATAACTTCATATTGTCATTTTCTTTTTAGGAAGAAGTCAAGCCACCATTTTGGCAGCATCCGTGTATCTGGGAGATCTGGGGATGTAAAACATCAGCCGAACCCTATATCTTCACCCAGTTCACCCGTCAGGTCTTTATCCGCCTGCTTACACCTCCAGCGCTTCCCATCTGTTTGAATCAGATATGTATCTGGAGAGCTCTGGACTCCCTTGAGCTTCATTCTAGCTGATTGCTCATTTTATAATGCTAATGGTGGCAGGCGGGATGGTGTTGGGTTCCCGTCAGCTGGTCTCTGCGATGGGAAGAGCGTTTAATGGACTTTGACAGTTAAGAGGGCAGATCTTATTCACTGAGGGATTTGGCATGTTGTATTATTGTGGACACTCAATGGACATATTACTCAACGGACCTCAATGAGTCAGATGTTTTTAGTTATACTAAAGCAACTCTGCAGGATGTTTCACAACGGAAGATACAGAACTTGCTGGGATACTCCAGTCACGCAGTTTTGCACACCCATTAATATGTCCTATTTTGTTTCTTGTTACAAGTGTTGGATAAAACAAGGAACAACAACTCAGTAGGGATCAGCTACCTCTGATCAAATACAATTATAAAAGATGCCATATTATAGCTCGTTAGCCATATGACAGTGATCACAGTAATAATAACCACAATGTTCACAATTTTCTAACAGCACATTTTATCAAACAGACATAGCGGGAGTCCAGACAACAAATGCTAAAACCATTGCTGACCATCTGTCCGTGTGGTTTACAGACATGAGGTAAAGCTGATGAGTCGTACCTGCTCGATGAATGGCCTCTATTATTCTATTTGGTTGTAGAAGTATCATCTTCCGTTGGCAAAGATCATTGCGTATTAACACAATGTGTTATTATTGGTAAGTTTATTGAAATGTAAATGTGGAGGACAAGGTGACCTAGATTTTTATCAGTAGAGAAAGGGCATGAATTCTGCTTGTGTGGAAGTCGGGAAAGAATCATTGCTTTGTTAAAGGTAAATCACTGAAAGAGGAGACCGGTGCTCATATGGTACAACTTAAAGTAAATTTACAAAAGCACACTTCTCTTTTAATCAAATGGCAAGTGGAATCTGCACTTATAAGCCAAACGCAATGACAGTTAAAATGGAAAAATGGCTTTGAGAACTTATGCAGTTGCCATAATATACAAGACATGATGCCACAACATGAAATAACGTCATACATAACAGTTCCTCCAATGTAACAATGTACAGAGTATGTTTTAAAATGGTAAAAAATTAAATAAATAGTTTTAGTATGGTTTAGTGTTTACAATCTAAATACTGTACGTATAAAAGAACACATAATTCAAGCACAAATTAATAATAAATAGGGATTTGTTTCTCCATTAAATAATACAAATGCACCTCCATCACTAAACCTATTACAGCCAAGAGTTTAGCAAATGCGCTGGATGAATACCTTCCATTACTAAAAAAAAAAAACTCAACTGTGAAATAAAAGATTATAGCTGCTTATTAACAATACTTATAATGTTCCTCAGCAAAACAACAAAAAACATCAAATTAATACATACAATACAATCAACACTACTTCAGTTGTGAAGATCTTCAGCAGAATTTGTATTAATGTCACTACCAAGGGTACACTTGTACAAAAAATTTAATAGTTGCATCACATTTAAATGTATGCGTTTGCATCCTAAAAGACGAAATTCAATTCGTCACTGTTGTTTTACTGTCTTCAACCAATTGCCGGAAATGAAAAGTTGCAGCATTTTCGCTCAATCTCTCGAGCCAAGGTAAAGCTCTGTTGAGTTGCAATTTTTCTATGTTTTCCAGTTGCCCAGCAGAAATTGAGAGGTGAGGTATGGCACCATTTTGAATTACAGGTATTTCATTCGTTCTCACACCCAAGCCACTTGTCAAAGAGGTATACTGGCTCCAGAGGCCTAAGGAGTTTCCGTTACGCAGTTTACCCACAACATCTTTGGGGGAAGAGACTTGAAATCGCTCAGAATTGGATCTAAGGAATGGACCATCAACAGAAAGTCGACGACCTCGTCTGGCTGGAGAACTGCTCCACATGTGAGTTCCCATATGAACCTAGATGGAAAACAGGATGAAAAATGTAAGATAGCTGGTCATATCTGGGATGATACAAATGATTCTATACCAGGGGTGCCCAAACTCGGTCCTCGAGGTCTGGTGACGTGCAGACTTTAGCTCCAACCCCAATTAGACAAACCTGAACCAGCTAATAAGCTCTTAAAGGCATACTAGAACAGGGATCTCCAACCCTGCTCCTGGAGGGCTACCGTCCTGCAGACTTCAGTTCCAACACTGCTCCAACACACCCGTCTGTAATTATCAAGTAGCCCTGAACACTTTGATTAGCTGATTTAGGTGTGTTTGATTGGGGCTGGAGCTGAAAGGACAGGGTTGGAGACCCTTGTACTAGAAAGTTCCCAGCAGGTGTGCTGAGGCAAGTTGGAGCTAAACTCTGCAGGACACAGGCCCTCCAGGACCGAGTTTTGGCACCCCTGTTCTATACTAAGTATTGGCAATCGGTGATGGAACACCTTCAACTGGTGTACCTTCAAGTTTCCTTTAGTGGTAAATGCACGTCCACATATGTTGCAGGCGAAGGGTTTCTCACCAGTGTGGGTTCTTTCATGAATTTGCAGTGCACTTGAAGAAGAGAAGGTCTTCCCACAAGTGTGACAGAAGTGTTGTTTAGCTGTTCGCCGAAGTGGTGTTGCCGTTAATGTCGGTGTAGAGAGTACAGGTAATGTGGAAGCTGTTGAGCTAACTATGCCTATGGGTGAATCTTTAGGATCTTTTTTGATGAGCCCATTGTGTTTTGATGGAATGACTGGTTCCATGGAGGGCAGATACTGGTTTGTTGGAAAAATCAGGATCTGATTTGTTGGCTCAAACAACTGTGAAGGTAAGTCTCTCATCTGGTGGGTGAGCATGTGCTGTTTGAGGTTACCTTTGGTTGAGAACCCTCTGTTGCATGCAGTGCAGATGAACGGGCGCTCTTTGGTGTGACTTCGATAATGAATATCCAAAGCACTTTGACAGGCAAATGTCTTGTTGCAGATATCACAAACATTGCTTTTTAGGGATCCCCGCTCATTAAAGGGGAAAATCATGGTCAGGCTATCTTTTGGTATATCTTCATCTAGTGTCCTAGACACTGTAAGATTGGGCTGTAGGCTTGAGCTGTTTGATTCTGCAGATTTCAGGTTTCTGTCAGTTGTTGTGCATCCTTGCCTTTCATAAGCACAGCCATTGGGGGAGGATGGGTTCCAGGAGAGTGTAGTGTCATTGTTGATCGAAATCCTTCTCCTTAAACTCTCATGATCACTATCTAGTGAAGATGATCTCTGGGATAAGCATTCTTCATCCACTGATCCATTCCCCATGGTCAGATTATTAATGTTTGACAAATTCCCCACATTCGAAACTGCAATCTGACTCTCTGACCCAGTTGCTTTGGCGAACTCAGAAGAAGCAGGTGAGGAACATAGACTGTCTGGTAAAGAGGCTGGGTATTTTGAATCAGATGCGGCGTCCATGTTCTCACTGGGCAAGGCATCCTCTTCCAAGGTCCTACCTTCTACAGAGTCAGCATCCTGATCCATTGGTTCTGCACAGCTATCATGGAATGGGACATTAGGAATGTGACCACCCATATGCATGCGGATATGCTGCTGTAGAACCATTGCATTTGTAAACTTTTCTTGACATATGGGGCAAGAATGCTGTATTCTAAGAGGTGGCATGGAACGATGAATGCTGTAGTGTGTCTTGAGATTGCCCTTGGTTGTAAACGCCCGTCCACACACTCTGCATTTGAATGGTCTTTCTCCGGTATGGGTGCGGTAGTGCATTTTAAGGGCACTTTGACAGCTAAGAACCCGGTGGCAGATTGCACACTCATTGGGGTCAGTGGACTTCTTGTCAATGTTTTCCACTAACTGCTCCAGCTTTGAAGTCTCAGATGCTCCAGGAGGATTTGGAAGACTTCCAAAAAGAAATCTGGTTTCGAGCTGCTCCGATTTTAGCTTAGTTATTAGGCTTGTATCGGCCGAGGTATTAATAGCAATGTCATCTCTTGAACCTTCCCCTGAGGAGCTTAGTAAGGTTGCAATGCTCAAGGGTTGTGTAACTTCTTGCAATTTCTCATTTGAAATGAGAGGAGGGCTACGGCCAAATCCCTCTTGATGCCCATTACTTCCCTCACACACCTCACTGACAACAGGACTGTGAGGTTTGGCTATTGATACCCTTTCCTCCTCTTTTTTAATGATGGGTGGAAGACTTGCCAAAGATGATGGAAGCTTAAAGCCAAGCGAGTTAACCGCTAAAGGTTTACTATCCAGCCAGTTAAGAGCAGGCTTCTCAAGAGGCAGAGACATGCCATATGGAATACCTGTGCTGGTTGGGACATTATCTAAATGCTCTGGAACCGGATAAGGATTCATTAGTATGTTAGGATACTTTTCCTTGTGACGTTGGAAATGGACCTTGAGATTTCCACGGGTGGAAAATCGATTTCCGCATATGTTACATTTGTAGGGTCGCTCTCCAGTGTGAGAACGCAGGTGTATTTGCAAAGCACTATCACTTCCAAATACTTTGGCACAGAACCTGCATTTGTGCTTGAATATACAATCTTCAGATGGTCTCTTGTGTTCACATAAACTCACATTGAGGGGTTTGGCTTTCCGATGCTGGGCTAGGGCAGTCAAAGCATTTAGGTCCTCCACAATTGCCCCAATACTAGGCAAGGAGTTTGCAGACATATTAAAGCTGTTTGGCTTATGGGGCAGTTCGAGTTTGTTTAGAATCACATCTGTAATTGAAGCAGGAGACTGTGAAGGCATTTTTAAATGAGCTTTGCCATCGACTGCATCACTGACTTTGTTACCATGCAAAGACTGATTACTACACAGATCACTACCAATCTTTGATGGCAAAGTGTTTCCTCTGTTTTCATCAGTCATTTGTGAGTTTCCTTTATCACCCCTTAGGTCATCTTGGGTGTTTTGTGGAATAACATGTTTAGACTGTTTAGCATTAGCAGCTAGGTTTTCTACTAGCCCAGCAGCTGCTGTGAGTTGTTCAGAGAGGTGTGAGCTAAGTTTTATCAGTGAACTGGTTTGAGACAGGCCATTGTAGGTGTTTGTGGCCACGGGTGTATCAGAATTTTGGGCTGGTAGTAGCATTATCTGGCGTCGAATTTCTTCAATTAGTTTTAGCTGCTCCACCTGCTGTTCCTGCAGTGTGAACAGCTGCTCAATCAAACCAGACGCGGCCATTTTGCTGTCGCTACCATTTCTTGTCTTTGGATTTAAACTAGTTTCATGCGAGAACTGAGCAACAGCGACTTTGGTGTTCTCTAGGTTCTGAATGAAGACATTGCTATTAATGGCTGACAATTTACATAGCTCAAGTAAGGTATTCTCTTGAGGTAGTAGAGCTGAGTATGCTGAGTTAAAGCCATCAGAATAATCACCGCTCTCATTATCAAGATGTAAATGAGACTTTTTGGCAATATCATGACTGCTGTTTTCAAATGTGTGTAAGGATTCGTCAGCTGATATTCCATCATTGGAAAAGTCACAAAGGTCTTCCGTATTGTCATTACTTGTCACTCCATCCAAATTCTCCTCAGTGTTGAAGAATGGGGAATTAATTGTGAGGCCAGAAGGTGGAGAATCTAGGCTTTCATTTTCACTTACTATTAGAACTAACTGATCTTTTGAACAGTCTTTCTGATGTTGGTATAGGTCTGTTATACTGGAAAATTCAGCACAGCATTGTTCACAGATATGGACATCGCAGGCTGGAGTGGGGTCACTCTCCATTGTATGATCTGAATTTCAAGAAGAAAAACAGATAAATTATTTATAATAGATCATATTAGATATCAACTCAATGTAAACTTAAAGCTTAGCAAAAGACAACACAGAAGATGTAACACAATTAATAACATGGTGGGAAAATAAAATTCTTATTATAGAATTACTTCCTAGTTATCAAGTACAATATAATATGCATGATTATGTGGCAAAATCTTTTTACATTTTACAAGAACTTTATGGCATTTTTATAGTGATCTCAAATTATGTAAGCAAATTATGTAATTTGTTTTGAGTGCATGTTTAGGATAGCCTTAACATTGTAAAACAGAAGTGATTTGATTAACAGGTTTTATTTTAGATGTGAAGTATACAACTTATTATAATTTTTTTATTAAATGAAAGACAGGCAGGGTACAGCAAACACTTGATTTAATAAAAGAAGGTTTGATTTGTTATTTCATCAACTATTTCACTGCACTGCAGATAATATAAAGTTTAAAGCAGGATCTATTAATAGGGTAAAATAATAAGGTCTATTTTTCTATACACTTTACAACAGTGGATTTTATTATCAAAAAAAAAAAAAAAAGGTAACAGCAACAGAGTTGCAGATTAAACTACCATCAGTAGGGACTAGCTAGTTTGTGACAAAATGCTAGTTTATAGATGCTATTATATGCTATATATGCTATCAAATATTATTTGACCATGTCTAAAAACATTGGTAAAAGAGTTAAATGGTTGATTTTGACAAACAATTTGTGTAAAAATGTAGAAACTTCAAAATGAGAACTTTGAGAACTTGTTTTCCCACCATGCAGGTAAAATTCCAAATTATGTTACTTCCTGGGTGTTACAGTTTTTATGGAATGTTACATTTTTGCAGTAACAACGTGTTTAAAATGTGGGACACAACTAAATATTGACTAGTATGATTTTAAAAACTTAACATGTTGATTTAATATGTTTTTAGGTTAGAAAATGTGTGAAGAGAGCCACCAGCAGTTTTTATATATAGCAATATATATATAACATAATTTTACTTTTTTCTCATATTGTTACAACTTTTCCTAAGTAGTGTCTTAACTTCCCCTGCTATTAGGGATTAACTTGTAATGATGCTCTAAATTCAACACCAGTTTATGAAGTGACGTGTATATATATAATATTTTATTACATATATACATATTATATTATATTATATTATAGACCACAATCCTACAAATCTCAAATGACTAGCAGTTGCAGTAGACAAATGTAGTTGCTTTGTATTACAATCCTTGGTTTAAAAAAAAAAAAAAAAAAAAAAATCCATACTCCATAATTTGTAGATTTTGAACATACGCCCTCAGCAATGCTAGTTCAGAAAGTGGTACAAAACTTACCGATGAGAACATACTGTGGCTTAGCCTGTTTCCTCCGGGACATGCTGGAATAAAGCCTGTTTTTTTTTTTCTCCCTGAAGAATCCACAAGTGTCCTTTCATCAAAATTAATCAGCGTCCAACCAAAAGCATCCTTATCATGAGCCCCAGTCAGAATAAATCTACCGCGGAACTGTTTACATATTCATCATAACTGAGAAATAAGAAGTTAGCAGAAATTAAGTTGCGATGATCATCCAGGAATGTCCTAATCGCAGTGATGTCAGCAAGGAAGAGTTAAATAAGTTAAAAGCAAAAGTCGTATATACATCACCGCACTGCCGATCACAATATCCAAATTAAACACATTCCCACAACTCAAAACATGACAACTCCAAGACCGCAAATCCATGAGGAAATTCTTTGACAGCGTTGAGAGCGCTCAGCCCCGCCCTTCCTTATTCCTATTGGCCAACACGATTCACAGCCACGCCTATCAGCGATTCTATTGGTCAGTGTGTTTCAGATAGGCGTAGATTGTGCTCATTAAAGCGTGTATGAGAGCATGAATCAGTGGCTGGTAATGTACAGGATTAATGTTTCACCACCAGTAACACAAAACCACAGTGATGTAACTTAGTAACACTTTATAATATATCTTTTATTAATAAGTCATTTGCAAACATTATCATGCTAAACTAATAAATAGTTAATGAACCTTTACATATATAGCGTCAAACTTTAATGCCATTAATGCACACGAACTAATCATCTGTTAAGCATTAAGATATATAATGAAATTATGACGGTTATAGAATTGATGATAAAGTGTTACAGTATAGTTGTAGTGTAAAGGGTGTTTATATAGAGTGGGTGCTTGGTTAGTCTATTCATTTCCAGTAATATCTGACTCTACTTCAAAGCATTAAATTCACTGTAAACTTTTTTTGTCTAAGTTTTCAATGGGCTATAATTACAGCATGTAATAAAAGGTCTAACCATAGTCATCATTTACTCACCCTCATGTCATCCAAACCCCTATGACTTTCTTCCTGAAGATCTGAAACTGTTTTCCACGCAATTACAATGAACAGGGAAACTTTAAAGACTCACAAATCCACAATAAACGTGTCGTTAACATTGTCAGCAAGACTAATGTACTGTATGATACGTCTAAGAAAGACGTTTGACAACTTTCTGTGAGAAGCAGACCGAACTTTAGGTCGTTATTATTTACTGATAGGGCCCTGGCCCAATTTTTTCGCCTCAGTGAACCGAACCATCAGGGGAGTCGGACTCGAGAATCGGATCAGTTCGGTTCATGAACTAATTATTTTAAACTCGTCGTGTTAACCGAATCAACTAACTTTGGGTCTTTCCCTCATACTAAGCTCCCCGTTCATTATAAATGCAAAGCAGGCTTTAACGGAACAGTTTAAGAAGATTTAAGGGAAGTCATACGGTTTGAACAACATATGGCGTGAGTAAACAATGACATCTTACATTTTTGGGTGAACTAGTCCAGCAACACTGAAACTGAAATAGAACAGGCACATGTATTTTTAAAGTTTAATTATGCTCAGTGCTTTTTTTAAAGTCACTTCAGGTTTCTGTTCTGTTTACAAATAAATGGTGTTCAATGGAAATAGCCATTTCTGTTAAAAATAAATAAATAAGAGTAAAATGGTAGCAAAATAACAAAAGAGAAAGGGAAATTCTATCATTCGCAATTCAGTGCTGCTCAGCCAGTCTGCATTACATACTAAAATTATTTTTAGCATGTTGTGACTTTAGTTGGCAGCACAAACACACATTCATTATTTCCAGCCCACTTTTGATTAACTCATTCACCTCTAAAACCACACACACACTCTCAAACCCTTAAACGTTGACTGTGTGTTTGCACAGGCGTCCTCTGCCAGCAATACAAGTCATTATAATCAAATGCATTAATAGACGATGAGCCACGCTGCCTCAGAGAGCCTAATGATATATTTTGCATGGTTGTCTCTTTTCAAAAAACATGATTTTATTGAATGCCACTGTGATGTAAACAAGTTATTTTTACCTGTCGCTTCTTCTGCGCAGCTTGTGTTGCCGTGAACAATGAAGTGTTGACCTAAGCCGGTTACCTTATACATGAGGAATTTTCCTCTGCTCTTTGATGGTGCGTGAACATGACTATTACTGTCCACCTGATCTTTTGATTCATGGTTCTTCCGTGTGGCGCACAAATACATAAATACATATGTCATTTTGGTTTTGTGTGAACAGGAGCACACCAGGTGCTCTGTACTGCACTCATATGAGTCATGTTTTACAGTCATTAGATATGAAGGGCTGTGCGGGAGCGCTATTATCTGTGGCCTAGGGTCCTTAGCAACAGACTTGATATGGACAAATGACACCCTCACTTCCTAAAAAAACAAACACAGCGTGCCAGCACTGTCTCACACCAATATTTTCACACTATACGTGCATAATTATCCGCCTGGATTTCCCTGCTTGGGAAAATTTTGTTTTCCTCAAAACCACGGCCTCTTTTACACATAATTGTCTGTTTTCTGCTTGAACTTTTATTGTGAAAACAACCTGTATGCTTCACAGCTGCTACAGTTTTGCTGAACATGTTCACTTCTGCATTTCTATTTATTTTTAGACATTCTACACTCTAACTCAATCAGCTCATGTCCGTTTTCATCCTAATTTATATTCGTTTTGCAATTCAGCTCATTTTCTGCTGTTAAGAGCTAAATTGCAAAATGTAGGTCAGGAGACTCGTATAATGCATTTGCTAATTTATGTTCATATCTAACAGGACACAATCACCTTCTCAGTCTAAACTCTTTTGTTTGGAAATGCGCTGATATACTTGAACAATGTTCTGAATGAGGTGTTTATATGCAACTACATTTTGAGTAATATAGGTATATACTAATATATGTAATATAGTAATATATAGGTAGGTATATAGTGATATAGGCGCAAAATTTGGGCTCAGTATGTTTTTGATGTTTTTGGAAGAAGTTTCTTCTGCTCACCGAGGCTGCATTTATTTGATCAAAAATACAGTAAAAAATATGAAATATGATTACAATTTAAAATAGCTGTTTTCAATGTGAATATATTGTAAAATGTAATTTATTCCTGTGATTCAATGCTGAATTTTCAGCATAATTACTTCAGGCTTAAGTTTCTCGTGATCCTTTAGAAATTCTAATATTCTGATTTGCTGATCAATGTTAAAAAACAGGATTTTATTTCAGGATTTTTTTTATTTTATTTTATTTTATTTTTTTTTTATGAATGCAAATTTATTTGAAAAGAGCAGAATTTATTTAAAAAAGAAATAATTTGTAACAATATAAATTTCAATCAATCAGTCAATAACAACACTTACTGACCACAAACCTTTGAATGGTAGTGTAAAGCAAATGTCTTTTTACATTTTTTTTTTTAAATTAATTAATTATTTTTTTAATGGAATATTGCCTCAGCTGTGTTTGGCAGTCAAATGAATGCATTTTTAAATTCCAATACTAATCATCATTTGTTTCTCATTTTAAACGGTGTGATTAATCTCAATAAAGTGGTATTATTTTGTATTATTTTTATTTAGCAGTATGTATCATTATATCCACCGGCGTTTATTTGTGGATTTAAGAGTTCTTTTAATTTTTCATTTTACGCACTTCTCTCTTCTCGGTTTTCTGCATGAGTTTGTATGTGTGGATTGATGCCTGTCACTGCTGTTTTATCTGGGGTTTTTGTTCTGCCTTTTAAAACGTTTTTCTCTCTTCCTCAATATCCTGTGAAGATTGAGCTACTTAGACAGTCCACAAAAGCGTCAGATGAAAGATGGAATAATATGTTCATTTTCATAGTGTTAACAGACAAGAGAGAAATACATTCATTCCCTGACACTCTTTTTATGACAAAGAATACAAGAATTTGAACATCAAAAGCACAAAGCAAAATGATACTTTAAAGTGATATTTCTAGCTGATTTAACCCATATAAGGTAGTTTTGGTGTTATGCATGAATGTGTTTAGGTTGATTCAGCAATATTAAATAATATTTTGGACTTAATCAGAAGCAGTTAATTTAGATTTTACCATTTTTAGGTTACAGTGCATAGAATACTTTGTGGTAACACTTTAGTTTAGTGACCAATTCTTACTGTTAACAAGTTGTTTATTAGCATGCATATAGCATATTGGCTGTTTATTAGTACTTATAAAGTACATGTTAATGCCTTAATCTGCATGACCATATTTTAGATCACTTAATCCACCCCATACCTAAACGAACAGTTAACAACTTATTAACTATTAATAAGCAGCAAATGTGAACCTGGATGACAAAACCAGTCATAAGGGTATTTTTTTATTTGATTCATAAATTATGCATCTGAATAAATAAGCTTTCCACCGAGGTATGGTTTGTTAGGATAGGACAATGTTTGGCCGAGATACAACTATTTGAAAATGTGGAATCTGAGGGTGCAAAAAAATCTAAATACTGAGAAAATCACCTTTAAAGTTGTCCAGATAAAGTTCTTAATAATGCATATTACTAATCAAAAATTATGTTTTTATATATTTACAGTAGGAATTTTACTAAATATCTTCATGGAACTTGATCTTTACTTAATATCCTAATGATTTTTGGCATAAAAGAAAAATAATAATTTTGACCCATACAGTGTATTTTTGGCTATTGCTAGAAATATAACTGTGCTACTTAAGACTACTTAAGGTTTTGTGGTCCAGGGTGACAAATTACGAGTTCATTGAGACAAAAGTCGTAGTTAAGAGTGAATATGTGTTCACTAATCTTAAGTGTTTTTGCCTATGCCTTGGTTTCTTGTTTTTACTCCCAAGAGAAAATCACAAATAAAAACTCTTTAGTATCATTTTTTCCTTCTTTTAAGATTATATTGAGACCAAATGGAGACTTTTGCTTCAGTTTTTTGCTCCTCAGATCGATTCTCACACATCTAGAGATTCAGATTGCACTCAGTTTTGCCAGAAACCAAAGTCTGTGTTCACAAATCACAGATCTTAATTTGAATCCAAACATTTCTCATCAGTTGTCTGATACAGTATTCACATCCGTTTCATAGCTCTATACCCTTACTGTATGTCAACGAGTGTCTCATTTGTGTCTGTTTTATAGCTCTAAAATGAAAATCTTCACAGAGAAGACCTGAGCTGTGAAAGATCAACCTCTGAGCAATAACGTTCTGTTCACTGCTGTGTTTTTTTACTGCTCTCAATCGTTCACCCACAGGTAAATGTTCCAAGTTTGATCAAGGGCAAATATCTCCTGGCCTCGGAGATGAATTAAACTCGCGAGGTTTGCTCTGTTCATTTTTGTTTTTACGAGAGCAAATGTCGCCGTTTTTCCAGCACGCGGCCATTACTGACGGGTATTGTCTGACATCTGCATAAATGCAGCGCATATTTATGATGTGTCAGCTGTGTTTGTCAGGCCGGACCTCACGGCGCGCTAAATCCAGCCCCTAAAGCTGCCAGCGGTAAGGTGCGACTTCAGGATTGACAGGTCTGTGAGTGACAGAATGAATATTTCTTCAGGAATATCAGCTCTGTCGGTTCGTCAATGGATTGCTAAAAACAAGCCTGTGTTTTTACTGCCTCCATGTTTCCACTCCACACACTCCGCTGCTGCGATTGTAAAGAATGAGAGGTTATATATTGAAGAGAAAAACTGAATATGCTTGTGTGAATGTATTTTATGTTATAGACTTTCTCTGGTTAAACTTTTTAGAATGTAACTTCATCATTTACACAGAGGCGAGAAAACAAGCAGGATTTCTAGTCACTAATCAAATTAAAATAAAGAGCCCAAGTCAGTAATTGCTGTTAGGTATTGAGAGTTACATAAATATGGAATGTTTTGAAGGCCAATTAATACCACAAAACATCCAATGCTTTATTGATACATTGGTTTGTGTTTATATGTGTGTGTGTGTGTGTGTATATATATATATATAGTTGAGGTCAAAAGTTTACATACACCTTGTAGAATCTGCAAAATGTTAATTATTTTACCAAAATAAAAGGGGTCATAAAAAATGCATGTTATTTTTTTTATATATAGTATTGACCTGAATAAGATATTCCTCACAAAAAAAAAAAAAAAAAAAAACTTTTACATATAGTTTACAAGAGAAAATAATAGTTGAAATATAAAAATGACCCCGTTCAAAAGTTTACATACGCTTGATGCTTAATACTGTTGTTACCTGAATGATCCACAGCTGTGGTTTTTTTATTTAGTGATAGTTGTTCATGAGTCACTTGTTTGTCCTGAACAGTTAAACTGCTGGTGTTCTTCAGAAAAAAAATCCTTCAGGTCCCACAAATTCTTTGGTTTTTCAGCATTTTTGTGTATTCGAACCCTTTCCAACAATGACTGTATGATTTTGAGATCCATCTTTTGACATTGAAGACAATTGAGGGACTCATATGCAACTATTACAGACAGTTCAAATGCTCACCGGAAACACAATGCATTGAATTTAACATATTTTGTCTTTTGGGGGAGAAAAAAAAAAAGGCAAAATAAGAAAAATGTACACATCTTCATTCTTTTCAAAAGTTTTCACCCCTGGCTCTTAATGCATTGTGTTTCCTTCTGGAGCATCAGTGAGTGTTTGAACCTTCTGTAACAGTTGCATATGAGTCCCTCAGTTGTCCTCAGTGTGAAAATATGGATCTTAAAATCATATAGTCATTGTTGGAAAGGGTTCGATTACACAAAAATGCTGAAAAACCAAATAATTTGTGGGATTTGAAGGATTTTTCTAAAGAACAGCACTCATGAACAACTATTACTAAAAAAAAAAAAATAATAAATAAAATAAAATAAAATAATAATAATAATAATCACAGCGTGGATCATTCAGGTAACAACACAGTATTAAGAATCAAGTGTATGTAAACTTTTGAACAGGTGTATTTTTATTAATCTAATATTTTGTCTTGTGGACTATATGGAAACATCTTTTATGTGAAATATCTTATTCAGGTCAGTACTTAATAAAAAAATAACATGTAGTTTGTATGATCCATCTTATTTTAGTAAAGTAACTAACATTTTGCAGATTTTGCAAGGTGTATGTAAACTTTTGACCTCAACTATGAATGTACTAATAATATAGTAACGTAATAATATTGAAACTTTTGTACTTTTGTATTGATCCCAAACTTCTAAACAGCATATAAAAACATGCATGCAACTTAATTTGAAATGCCTATATATATATATATATATATATATATATATATATATATATATATATATATATATATTACTTGCATATTGTGCATTGTATGTGTATGACTTAACAGTTTAATCATGTTAGAGTCACAGATAGTATGAGTAAGTAATAAAACACTCAGTTGTTTTTACAGTTTTAACTTCTTTTTATAAAATGTTTGCTTCGATTGTTAAATAAATAAAGCCTCTTGCTTTTATATTTTAATCTAATCCAATGAGATTCAAACCCAGATAGGTTTGGAGGTCACCGAGTGATCAAATGCAACATAATAACCATCCCGGGCTCTTAGTGATGCTGAATGAGCCGTATGAGAGCAGCATGTGGTCATATTTCAGACGGTGAGATCACACACTGACTCACAGCCTCAGCTATGGCCGGCTTTCATTCAGAAGCAGAAGTGCTGAGACTCACACACGGTTCCCAGAAGCTCTGAATCATTTCCACAATGATGATGATGGAAGTCAAATCAACACAGGTGTCCCTCAGCCGTTCTTTTCAGCCATTAGATAATGTCTTGCTGTTTGATCACTAATAATAGGAGACTCCATAAATTATCCCTGCATGACTAAGAAGGGATTTTTACAGCATAACTCCATATACAGTAAGCACGGCAATGAACTGAATAATTCCATACAAGAACAATATCAGATGTTGAACAGACTGGGATGGAGGTTGCCCATATGCCTATAGATATTCATCTTACTTTTTTTCTGATTGAAATTTTTTAACTTTTAACTGAGGTTTCACATTTGTAGTAGTGTGTTAAGTATCTAAATAAATAAATAAACGGTTGTACGAAGTTTAAGTACTAAGACTGTTTATGATAGATTGCTCGTAAGTCCCGGATAATACAGAAATACAGAAAGTTATTCAGCTGCAACCAATCAAAAGCTGCCCTTATGCGTTCCTCATTAATATTCATTAGAGGGAAACCGTTAAACGTGTTATGAAGGGTTTAATTACTAGTTCATCGATTTACATTGTCCAATCACTGTTACTAAGTACGTCAACTCGATTGTAAAATCTTGAAAATTCACTATTCGGGATTACAGTATAACGCACGGAACAAAGGTAACGCAGAATTACACTTTCTCAGACATTCTTTCTGTATTTCCCCTCAAACGTTAAACGTTATTGTGAGTAGACTTTATCCCCAAGCTGTGATGAAGGCTTCGTTATTAAATTCATACAGTGTGTTTATGAGTAATGCTGAATCACGCACATGATTCAGGTCGTCTGGCTCCAGCTCACTGCTGCTTATTGTGTGATTTGTATTATCATAGTGTGCTCTAGATATTATAACCTCACGATATTTGAGCCCAGAGGCAGGACAGACTCTTTGTGTCTGTTTCACACGCTTTGAAGTTTGTTGATGACACATCACATGTGGCATCAGTCCACACTTCTGCCCTGTTTGGGGTAAAATACAAGAGCAGATCCTCCCCTGGTCTGTTTTTTAGAGCAGCTTGGTGCTTTTTACATTGAATTTTAATATAATACGTTTTTAAAAACACCTAATGTTTTTGTTTCTGATAGTGTTTGTGTCAGTTTTTGTCTTTTTACAGTCTTTATAGAGATCAGGAAGTTTATCCGTTCTTGTGCTGTGATACAACGGATTTAGATAAAAATAATAATAATAATAATAATAATAATAACTAGAACATACATGCTTTTTAAGCATGTTTACTCTACATTAATCTATCTATAGAAACTTTCATTAATTACAGCAGAGCTTCATTACTTTAGAGGCATCTGAAAACAGGCCTGTGTGTGAACACATAATAATACAAACCCATAACTCCAGTGCTCCATCTGCTGGGGAAAAACTGTATTATACAATGATACCAAAGCACAACCCATTTATTTATTTATTTTTCCCCCTCTTTCAAGTCCTACATTAGTCAACATTTGAAGTTGATTACAAAAAAACAAACAAAAAAAAGTTTATCAAACAATCTTGTCCTGAGACAAGAACAGGTATTGTTTTGATTTTAGGACAACTTTGATGAAAGGTTGTGATCGACTTCAAATGTTGAGTACTGTATATTAGCAGAAACTGATATGGTATCAACTGCACATTTATAGTCATTTAACATATATGAAAGCTACTTTGTTAAAAATTTAAAGTGCAAACTATTAGTTTTCTGGTTTTGTTTATGAATTAGGCTATTAATGATAAATGCAGAATGTGATCAATTTTGTAACATCTGTTAAATAGTACTAAAATACTACTAAAACACAACAAACATACATTACTTATATAGATTTATCATTGTTTAGTGTTGTGTGTGTGTGTGTGTGTGTTTTAATTATTGCTGTATTTTCACTGGAAAAAGTAATAAGAACTAACCAGCTATTTAAATACTAACTTGTTTATTGGTCTACTGTAAAAGCACTAAACTATTATACATATCATTTTCAGTTTAATTCAAATTTAAATATTAGATGAAAGACCTAAACTTGAAAAACTTAAACTTGACAAAAACTTGACAAATAACTGGAATACACAAGTCTTACCTTAAGTACTAAAATTACTAAAACCGAACTAAAACTAAAGCTATAAACTTTATAAAAGCACATTTCTAGGACTTTAGACATGGTTGCTCCATTACGCTTAATAAAAATGACAAAAGCACATAACAAAAATACTAAAAATAAAACTGAGAATATAATAATAAAAGGTCATTAAAATATGAATGAATAATATAATACTATAAAGTTTACACTACCAGTCAAAAGTTTTTGAACAGTAAGATTTGTAATGTTTTTTAAATTAGTGTCTTCTCACCACAAGCCTGTATTTACAGTATTTGATCCAAAGTACAGCAAAAACAATACAATTCTGAAATATTTTTACTATTTAAAAGAACTGCTTTCTATTTTAATATATTTTCAAATGTAATTTATTCCTATGATTTCAAAGCTAAATTTTCAGTATCATTACTGCAGTCACATGATCCTTCAGAAATCATTCTAATATTATCAAATTTTAGAATATATTTAAATAAAAATCAGTTACTCTATATCGTAAAAAATATTTCACAATATTACTGCTTTTACTGTATTTTGGATCAAATAAAATGCAGGCTTGGTGAGCAGAAGAGACTTTTAAAAAATATATTAAAAATCTTACTGTTCAAAAACTTTTGACTGGTATTGTATATAATATTAAAAATATACCATATAATAATAATAAAATAACACTGCACTAGCATTCATTCCATTATTGCTGGAAAGCAAATAATAACATATTTAAGTCAATATTTAAGACTAACCTGGTTAAAACAACGTAGATTAGGCTTGGTAGAATAACACAACTTGAGATCATTTTTCTTAAAAAAAGTTTATTAAACGTTGGATGATAATTTAATGCTGGGCTGCTGTGTTAGACTCAGAGTAAAGTACAGAGATTATCAGGAAAGGCAAAAGGTTCAGGAGAAAAGGCACTTACAACAAACACGCCGTTCTTTAGAAACGAGGGAAGGAAACATGATCTTATGTTAACGAGCAGAAACTACTGAATAAATTCCTTTCAGAACTGAAGAGGAAATAAGATTCTAAAACATCTAATACATGCAGAGAACAACGTGGCAAATAAATACATCAAAAAGCACTCGCCTTCTACTATTAACATGACCGTTACCTGATGTTATTCATCTAACAAACTAAAGTTAGAAAAATAGCATAAATATATAAACCAGACAGCAAATCCACGGACACATCGAGTTCACATACATCTCTTGACACTATACATTATAAAACTCTTTATGAAAAATAACTCTTTATAAAACACACACGGTAAACTCAGAGCAAGATCTGCAAACAAATCCATTGTTAAGTGCTTCATATCTCCTTCAGTCTTATGACACATCCGAGCATTTTAAGCAAACTCTATGTCTACAAAATACTCTTTTAGCTTCAAAAATATCTGAGATCATTGGTTGATCGTGGCTTGATTGTGATTAATTAGATGGTGATCTTTTTGTAGCCCATCCATTTATTAAAAATGGCTTTAAAGCAATGTTTCTACCAAAAACAAAATGATCATGTCATTCAAATCAGATACTTTTGTTCTTTTTGTTTAACAAAAATGAGTTAGTTTGACACAATTCCACACCTATATGAGTTTTTTGATATTGATAAACTATGGAAGTCATTGGTTACCATCAATCATTTGGTTACCAGTATTCTTCAGAATATCTTCTATGTTCAACAGAAGAAAGAAACTCGTTAAGGTGTGGAAGGACATGAGGGTGAGTACATGATGACAGAATTTTCATTATTTGCTCATTTGGGGTGATGCTCATTACTGGCTGCGACTCTCTGATTGGTGGAATTTTCTGTGGAGCATCATGGGTAATGTAGTTTTTCACCAGGGATTCCACTGCTACACATAGAAATAATGCAAACTGATGGCTTCAACAAAAGCATATACCTTCAACTAACAACTTCTGGGCTCACAGAAGGTCTGTTTTTGAAGGTTTATAAGTTATTGTTAAAAATTAATTTCCCTATGCAGAACATGAATGACAGTTTTACTTCCAGGACCTGACTGTTGTGCTCTAATGCATGCTTAACTGTAGCTGCACGTTCAAACGTGATTATTTGAGTATTCAAGCCTCTACCTAAGCTGCTGTGTGGACAGGACATTTCAAAACTCACATCTGTAATTAAAGGGGTCATATGATGTTGCTAAAAAGAACATTATTTTGTGTATTTGGTGTAATGCAATGTGTTTATGCGGTTTGAGGTTAAAAAAAACACATTTACTATACATTGTTGTTGCTCCTCTCTGCCCCGCTTTTCTCAAACGTGGCAATTTTTACAAAGCTCATTGTTCTGAAAAGCGCGGTGTTCTCTGATTAGCCAGCTATCCGGTGCATTGTGATTGGCCGAATACCTCAAGCGTGTGACAGAAATGTTACGCCCCTTACCATGTTGTGATGCTGTGCGATGAAACTAAAACAATAAAACCTATTATAAGCAAAGGCGTTTGTTGCATCCAGTGAGGACATAATTACTGATTATAATGACTCATACTGTCTTTTTAAACATAACACCATGTCTGCATTTCTGATCGTAGAAACGGCAAACAACAAGCACTACTCTACACTGCACAAAACTCGCATTTGAAAAGTCAGTAGCAAATTCTTTAAATATGAAAATATACTTACAGGCTGTGAGTCAGAAGTGCCAGACTGTGCAAAGTTGGTATTGCCCCACTTTATAGTGTGCACAGCCGGCATTGTAGGTTACTCTCTCAGGTTCAGGAAACAATCCTCCATAAAATGCGCTGCTCGAATATTTGCGTTGTAACTTAACCAATGATTTTTGTACTCACTGAGGCCAAACAAAGTACTTTCACTTTTGCAACGAAACACAGCGTCTCCACAACAGGGCGGCGGGTGCCACAATACTACAGCAAGAATAAAAGAGTACATTTGATGTACATTTGGGCGGTGTTATGCAAATCTTCCCACACCGTGATGTAGATTTATGGGGGTGTTTGAATGAGCTGTTTTAGCAAGGCGTGGCTGAGTCTTAACTTTTATAAAGAATATCTCTTTGGGTTTGAGACGTCAATCTTTGCAACTTTACAGACCTTATATATGCACAAACAGCTTGTAACACTCCAAAGACAAAGAAAACATGAAATCACATCATATGACCCCTTTAAATGCGGTTGTCAATCCACAACACTGATTCTGGGTGACTTCTGTCTTTACGGGTGTTGATGTCTGGACTCATCAGTGGGAGGAGCTTCGGTCGTTGGCCACATCCTGTAGGCGTCTGAGCAGAGCTGTCTGATTCTCCTGGCAGAGCCTTTTGGCGGGAGACTGCTGTTCTTCCTCCAGGGCGATACTTCGCTTTTTGGTGGGCGTCTCGCCCGTTCGGATCATGCTGTTAATCTCTCGCAGCCGCTGTGAGATAAAGTGAAAAACAGTTTGAGAACTACTTTTAGATAAATCTGAAGAATGAATCTGAACAGGAAATGTTTTTACGTTGGATGGGCTGGAGCTGACGTAGTAGAAGATCTTGTCTCGAGGAGAAATTGGGCTGCCGGTCTTGTGTGGAGAGATGTAGATGGAGTGATTGTGGGACAGGAGCACCCGGCGTGGAGAGCCAATGCGGAGTGATGGATATGGACAAAGGGGAGGAGCTTCAGCCTGCAAACACACACACAACTGCAGTTACAAATCTGAATCATCACTAAACGGACTGGAGCTGAATAATTTGAATTTGTTTCAATTTTTGAATAAGCCTCAGTAATTCTGTTACTTTCCTTTATATTACTGTGAAGCTGCTTCGAAAATTTGCATTGTATGAAGTGTTATAGAAATAAAGGTAACTTGACTTGAGACCACAGTAATACTGAAAACAGACAATAGTTACCCCGTTTTTCGGCGAGTTGCTGGAGTAACGCAGAGCAAACGGTTTGATCTGTTTGATGTAGACGTGGTTGTAGAAACGGATGAGGTCTCCCCTCTCCTCCTCCTGCTCTTGGGGGCCCCCAGGGGCCCGGGTTGGGGTGGATGGGGCGCTGCTGGGCTGGGGAATGGGCAGAGTGCTGCTGGAGCGCATGGACACGGGACTGTTCTCACCGCTGGCTGTAAAGCAGAAAAACAGTAAGTCATTGTAATAAATTCACAACCTGCAAATGATTTTGGCATTCCCATGTCCGTTTAGAACTGGTCGCATGCGAGCATATAAAACAGTCATAAAATAAATATTTTCAACTAAAACCATGCTGTATATGATAAATAAACATGCAAAACTTACAAGTTACATTGTTATAACGCTATTATTTTTACATTTATGCCAGTTTTAGTTATTAAATTTCTCATTTTCTCACATTTCTCATTTTACAAGAACTACAGAAGTACCACTGTAATGCAAGAACCCAAACGTATTAACAATGGAATTTATGAGACTATACAATCTAAGAATGACCAATATTAATGACAAAATCAATTAATTTAATTAAAATACTCATAATGATTTATGATTTATGAATGCTCAAAACAGTCCGAATGTATAAAACCAACATTTTTCATTTTCTAACAAAACAACATTTTTTTTTAAACTAAAAATAATAATTTACTTGCATATATACAGTTGAAGTCAAAAGTTTACACACATCGTGCGGAATATTAATTATTTTACCAAAAGAGAGAGATCATACAAAATGCATGTTATTTTTTTTTTTTTTTTATTTAGTACTGACTTAAATAATATATTTCACATAAAATACATTTACATATAGTCTACAAGAGAAAATGATAGCTGAATTTGTGAAAAAGACTCAAAAGTTTACATACACTTGATTCTTAATACTGTGTTGTTCCTGAATGATCCACAGCTGTGTTTTTGTTTAGTAATATTTGTTCGTGAGTCCCTTGTTTGTCCTGAACAGTTAACTGCCCATTGTTCTTCAGAAAAAACCTTCAGGTCCCACAAATTCTTTGGTTTTTCAGCATTTTTATGTATTTGAACCCTTTCCAACAATGACTGTATGATTTTGAGATCCATCTTTTCACACCGAGGACAACTGAGGGACTCATATGCAACTATTACAGAAGGTTCAAACACTCACTGATGCTCCAGAAGGAGAAATGATGGTGTAAACTTTTGAACCGAATGTGTACATTTTATCTTATTTTGCCTAAATATTCATTTCATTTAGTACTTCCCTTCAGAAGCTACAGAAAATACTTACATGAATATTAAAGACAAAATAAGTGAAATTTACCCTGATCTTTAAATTCAAAGTTTTCAAAACAGACCAGAATGCACCATATGGCACAGAAAGAGAACAAAACACATGGAAAACATTCATGAAATGCACCTGCTGACATTGGTGTTTATTTTTGCAGTAAGGCTGCATTGTTTTAGCACTGGATTTACTATTCACCGTATTCAAGTTGGCACATCATGCAATTATGTGCCACAATAGCAGACTGTCCAGTGTCAAAGGCTCTTTATGAAGTGTGCTACCTTGTTCTTGTCCTCCCTCTGTCGGTGAGCACTGTCTGTGGGTGTTTTCACTGTTTCCTGAGTGGCGTCTCTTCCTCCCAGAGATCAGCACACTCCTGTACACCTGAAATACCATTGTCATCTTTATTAATATCTTCATCACATCAACATCTTGCTCACTATTTTTACACATGGACTGAAGTTACACTTACACTGCTGCTGGCCTGAGGTTGAGATCTGTAGCACTTCATGATGTTCTGAAAGGACTTATCCTCTTTTGTCACCTGAACAATGGACAAAACAGTTAAAGCGGCCATTTTTTTGCTCTTTTGAAATAAAAAAATGCATGTGGCATACAGTAGCATGCAGTCTTGATTTCACACATCATTGCATTGCAATTTTGTGTGTTTGCAATTACATATCAGTACACATATGAATACCTATATGATAAATAATGTTTAAATACCTTAGTCATGACGTAGATGGCACACATGAGCAGCTGGTCCAGATGTCGGTCCATCATGAGGTCAGTGCAGTGCACTAGCGAATACTCAAAACACGTCCAGATTTTCCTGCGCAGATCTGCGCTGATGTCCAGTTTAGCACACAAGTCTCTTAGACGCACACTAGCAAGATGATACACCTGATGAAGGAAAACAGCTTTATTTTGAGTTGAATGACATCTATTGATATTTCAACCATGGCAACTTACTGAACAGTTTTAGCATGTTAATGGATATGACAATTTTAATGTATTTGGCCATGGCAGACTAGATCTGCTACAGACACTGCTGTTGCTGGACTTGCTACACAGATACACAAACACGCTTCTGTGAGCATGTCAGATGTGCTGCTGCATGAATATTCATACATCAGTCTTGTAGCAGATCTAGACAGGTGGTGCTGGGAGGTGGGGGTTTCAGAGAGGGTTTCAGAGTTCACACTGAACTTATAAATAGTCCTGTTCCTGCAAAACCCTCCACCTCCCCCAGCACCACCTGTCTAGATCTGGCACAAAGTGTATTTAAATGCTGAGCAAGGAAGCTCATTAGTTACAGATTTAGCAGAAGCCAATAAGCTAATGCCATGTACTAAAAATGGTGTGATTGCTAGCCTGCACCATCTAGAGTTTCATGACTAAATTATATATAAATGATTTAAATAAACACAGATCTTACTGTACCTTGCGGAAAAACAGGCAGAGGGAGCCGGTCTTTTGTACTCGTTTGGTGGGTGTTCCCTGCTGAGGGCTCTTCTTGTCCTGTTTGGCAGGGCTGGGGTTGTTCTGGACTGTAGGTGTTGCTGTCAGCTGCTGGGCGGTCAGGGTGCCCGTAAGAGCCTGGGCACTGAGCGTTGGCAGAGCCCCCCCACCCTGACCCGTCACGCTCACCTGCACCGGGATGAATGTGATGCCACCGCTCTCATTTGCTATTCCTACAAACAGTGTAAAGACGTTAACAATGTTAAGAAACTTTTAAAGACACTCCATTGTTATTTTATGTATTTATACACTCGTGCCGTCTAACTGTTGTATGAATGCAATATCACACTCGTAGACATGAGATATGGCTGTATGTCGACATGCTGTGATTACCTACGACCGAATCACAATAGTGCCGATATACAGCCATATCTCACGTCTTCTTGTGTGATATTGCTTACTTATTATTTTACGCATCTAGTTCAGTCAGGAAACTTCACACAGGCACAGGCTGACTGGTCTCTGCTCATTCTGCAGCCATTGATTGCTCAACTTTTAAACAGTGTGATTCAAGATTTGCTTTAAGCTGGTCTTTCTTCTGAAACCCTCCACCTCCCCCAGCACCACCTGTCTAGATCCGCTTACAGATTTATGTATGACTATTCACGGAGCAACACTGCACAGCAGTGTTTAAGTAGAAGAATCTGTGTTTAGATCACTTAGAATGGGTTTTTTCTATGGCATTACCCACTTGATAACAGATTCATAAAGGTACAGATGATCAATTGATGATAATAGATTATTTTGCACCTTGAACAGGTATAGTGACTGTCTGGCCGTTGTTTGCTGTGACAGTCGCTGTTGCCATGGTGACCACAGTCTGTCCAGCTGGGATGGAGCTGACCAGAGACGGCTGGGCCACTTTGACTGGTTGAGCAGGCTCAGAGTTTGAATCTCCATCAACAAAGAGGCGGCGACAGGCCGTGCCAGTAGGAGGTGAGTTGTAGCGGTCATGGAGAGATGTAGGGGACGGAGAAACTCCTGCAGTAAAAATTTGAACGTTCAGTTTGTTTCAGTAAATGTATAGAAATAATCTTGTATTCAGTCACAGTGCTTGTTTATTCCAAGTAAGGCACCTTTTCCTGCTCCGGTGATGTTACTGCTGAACTCACTCTTGTTGGGAGTATGTGTGTTGTTTCCTGAACTGTCCTCCAGGTGTTGAGGAGGCATTACCTGTAATTAATTTTGCACTTAAGTATGCTCTGTTAAATTCTATTATTTATCTATTGTTATTATTTACTTCTTTTTGAGAAGGGATAGCAAAGATCACTGATAATTTCTTATGTGGTCATAGGCAGTTATGTTGTTCTGACCTCCTGGCAGGCAGGAACGCAGTTCTTGGCTTCTCGGATGCTCTCCCACAGCGGGGAGTTTCCTTTCCACGCCAAAGATTCCAATACCTGCTCCTCAACATGGTTCAAATGTTTGACCACCTCACGGAAAAGACCCTCCTCTGCCCGTACCAACACCTCAATCACCTGTGAGTGAGATAGAGAGGCTTTGAATGTTATGAATGAATGCAATGCCATTTTAACAGTTAATTTCTATCTCTATATTCACTGACCTTGTAGAAGTGATAAGCGGGGAGGTCAAAGATTTGCAGGACTCTGGGAAACTCTCCCGGTGGTCGATAGGAGAAGATGACAATCTCCAGGCAACAGACGATCAGTGACCGGTTAAATATATCCTGCTCTAGAATGCCCTGAGACACATGATATAACATTCAGAAGACAGAATTAAGCTCTGTCAGGGTATATACATTCTATTCATTGCTTACTTAAGGCATTATACTATGATTATTTTTAAACTGAAGATGAAACCTACAGACAGGTCTGTGTCTCCAAGTCGCTTCTTTTCCTGGTTGATGATCACTTCTAGTGATTTGTAATAAAGTGCCTCAGCCAAGCAAAAATATTTCACTGCAACATCTATGAAAAAGAATTCCCCAATCAACAAATGATCAGTGTTTGAATTGTGGGAAAAGTCATGAGCTACAAATTAAAGAACAAAATGATAAAAATATGCCATAAGGAAGTATGAACATGCACACCTCTCGCCAGAGTCTTGTTATTGTCTCCTGTTCCTTCATAATTCTGAAGAAAAATCTCTGACATCTCCTTCAGTCTGGCTGCTATTGACTCACTGGGGTCTCTTACACATGATCTGTTACACACAAACAGAAAATACCATTGATTCCAGTGCACAGCAAATTTCACAGGTCACTGGAATCACTGAAGTCACTATCAATAGAATTCCAGTTCACTCTAAACTTGTAATCAGAATACGCTGGATTAACTTGATCACTGTTCACAGTTTTATTGTACTCTCTGGAATCACAGTTTATAGAAATAACTGGATTTACGTCAATTTATTGGACAAACATCTTACCGGAATCACAGCTTTACCTAACTCTCTGGAATCATAGTTTTACGGGACTCTCTGGAATCACATTTTTTACTGGACTTTTACTGGATCAGGTTATACAAGTAAATGGAATTATGTAAATTTACTGGACAAACATCTTACTGGAATCACATTTTTACTGGACTCTCTGGAATCACAGTTTGTGTAAATAACTGGAATTACATCAATTTATTCTTACTGGAATCACAGTTTCTGGATCACAGTTTGTGTAAATAACTGGAATTACATCAATTTATTGAACTAGCATCTTAATGGAATCACAGTTTTACTGGATCCTCTGGAATCACAGTTTATAGAAGTAACTGGAATTACATCAATTTATCGGATAAAAATGTTACTGGAATCACATTATACTGGACTTTCTGGATCACAGTTTTATTGGACTCTCTGGAATCCCAGTTTGTATAAATAACTGGAATTACATCAATTTATTAAACTAGCATCTTACTGGAATCACAGTTTTACTCAACTCTCTGGAATCACATTTGACTGGACTCTCTGGAATCACAGTTCATGGAAATATCTAGAAATACCTCAATTTATTGGACTAACATCTTACTGGAATCACATTTTACTGGACCCTCTGGAATCATAGTTTTACTGGACTCTCTGGATCCACAGTTTTTGCAAATAACTGGAATTCCATCATTTTATTGGACAAACATCTTACTGGAATCAGTTTTACTGGGCTCTCTGGAATTACAGTGTACTGGAATATCCTCTAATTAAAGCATGCTGGAAATTACAGGACAGTGTAATCAGTACAAGAACATTTCAGTTGACAGTGAACTGTGATTGCAGTGAACCAACAGTAAATACAGGTAGTCTGCTTCTCGTCTTTGGGTGTATGCAGCAGATTGTGACTTACACAAAAGCTAACTTGGGCTCACCTGAATATGTCTTTGAGTCTCATGCTGGGTCTGTATTTGAATCCTGTCAGCAGAGTGTGCAGACGGCCCACGCTCTGCATCGCAGTGGAAATGGGGGTACCAGCACTGCTCTCCGACACGTACCTCCTTCCCGTCAAAGGAGTGGACACTTTCAGAGCAGATGCCTGTGAAACAAACACACACGTTTATTAATAAATATAACATCATAATTGAGAATTATTTTTATGTGTATTTATGTTTGTTGGACACGCATACTGTCACTGAGTTCTGGAGCGGGTTGATCAATCGTTCCTGGTTCTCTATTCCTTCACACAAACAAGGTCCTGGGGTGCCAATGTCTTCTCTAGCCGCTTCTCCCAGAAATATCCTCTCATCCAGAGAACCAGATGACAACACGTGTTCCTCATACACACGATTCAGAGAAGCACTAAAGAAAAACAGAGAGTGAGGAGATCATAAACTACAGGAGAAACGTTTGAGCAGCTTCATGGGAAGTGAGTGTTTAACTAAAAAGTGATGCTCACAGACTGTCACCAAAATTCACTGGCTCTAAAAATCCTGTCAGTGTGTCTTCCTTCCCTTTCAAAACCTGCAAGATAGAAAAGATGAGATATACCAAATATATCAATCAGTGTCACATGATTCTTCAGACCTCATTCTTATATGCTGATCTGGTGCTAATTATTATGATTTTTTCTTCATGCTCAATTATTAATAATGGTTCTTATTATTATCCATGTTGAAAACAGTATTTACTGCTTAAAACAAAAGCATTTAAAAGCATGTGTTTACTGTCACTTTTGATAAATTACTCAGAACTTTTAAATGGTAGTGTATCACAGTTTCCACAAAAATATGAAGCAGCACAACTGTTAGTCAACATTATATGTCTGGAGTATTTCCAGTACCTTGCGCTCAAAGAGTTTCTTAATGAAAGGTTTCCAGAAATGCTCCTTTGCTCCTTTAGCCTCCAGCACCAGCCCATCATGAAGCTCACACAGCTTCTCTATGAAACATAATGAACCCGGGCCAGGCTTGTAATCTTTGCTGTTGAAGTCCTCAGGCAACCCTGCGCACAAACCGAACACAAACCAATGTTTGTTTGACCTTACTGTCTGGACAGCTGATCCCAAATCAAATGCTTCATTTTGGTTTTGAAGAAGAATGAATGCTGTGTGTGTGGGACCTTTAAAAGCTGGGTTGAGCAGATCTTTACGACTAGAGCACAGGAGAGCGTTGCAGTAAACCAGATCCAGAGCGCACAGGAGCAGATGATATGAGTTCACCAGATCATCACTGATCATTGGGAAGTTTCCTAAAGGAGAGAGAAGCAAAAAAATAATGTGATTATAAAAATAATAATAATATATGAGGGTTTCAGTGGTGGTTGTACAAGGATCTCTTATGACATTGGACTGTAAAGACATTTTTGGTTCTGGCTCGAAGGCTTATACTTTGGTATGAACTTGTTTTCTCAACCAAAACCTAACAATCTGTCAAACATATTACAGTAAAGAGCTGAGCACAATAGTGTTGAGCAGGAAAACTCTGCTGATCACACTGCAAACGTATATCAAGCAGACAGGTGGCCAACTTTACTGCAACAACAGGAAAAGTCTGCAAAAAAATCAACATGTGCTGTTAGGCCACAATGCCTGGATTTATCATTTCCTGTTTAATTCATTTCAAGAGTTACAGTACCAGCCCGTACAATGCAAAGAAAACATCAAGCCTGTAAAGTGATGTATGCCAACAGCAAATCTCAACTGTTTGATTGCTCCCCAGGTAACAAATTTAGGTTGTAAAAACATTGTGGGAACATTGTTTTGCAATGTTTAAATGTTTAGTTTTCTCGTCATGATTATAACATAATTTTAAGGCTACAACAGTTCTTACAACATTCGATGAATACGATTAATACTACTTATACTACTAATATAACGTTGTTTTCAAAGTTAATCTTTAACATTCTAAGACCGTTAAAATGTCCAGTTTTCTTGCTGTGATTAGAATGTTATTTAAATATGTTCTAAATGTTTCTTAGAATGTTCATCAAGTACAAATAGTATCATGAGAACCTTCTAAAAACATTCTATCTCAACGTTATGAGAATATGTATCAAATATTAATTTATAAGAATGTTCCATAAGCAATACATTAACATTACGTTTTGTCCTAACATTTATAGAACTTAAAAAAAAGTCCCAAACTGTAAATGACATTATTGTCATATATTCATTATAATTTTCTGTAAAGCTGTTTGGAAACAATGTGTTGAAACATATAAAAATACATTTGACTTGACTTGCACTTACAGTGCTTTTAAAAATTAGGCTATAACGGGATGAGACACTGCATATAGTTATCACCTTACCCAGCTGATTGATTAAATTGATAATTGTAAACATTTTTTGTATTACAAGTTTATTTTATGTTAGGTTTAAATATGCAAATGAGGCATTATTTAATGAATATGCGC